>JAMAFY010000022.1:0-430017 GCA_023625915.1 Talaromyces sp. PB3603 | reverse complement strand
GCTGCAAGATAGTTCTCGAGTTGATAAAAACAGATCCGAAATTTCTCGATGCTCCTTACCTCATGCTGTTCCATGCCGTTGTGAGTCGCAATGCAAACTCACATTTCGAGACTGTGAAGCCTCTTGAGACGAAGCAGCAGCGGACCACGTGGACCTCAACGTATAAATGCGAGTATCAAAACGCTCTTAAGAGCCATGTGTTGCTGGTGCCCAGAATGTATGGGCGTCATGTAGCCGTTATTATACTATCTCGCACAGACTTGATCGCCAATGTGTTCTCTTTCTCTTGTGTGTTATCGGCTCCTGCAAGGAAAAATGTGCCTGCAAAGCGAGGACAAAATGGTATTCAGATTGCGGCCTCAGAAACCAGGCTGGGAACCCCCACCATCCAGCACAACAAACACGCTGATTGGCCCGCAGTGCCCGAGTAAACAAGCCAGCTTAGCCCCTCCATCATCTCTCCCGGTCTGCCTCCCAGGCTGCCTCAATTGTTCTCCAACCTACACCCTTCTCGCACATTGCTTTTTACAAATCTCTTGTTTCGTCCCTCCCTGAACACGATATACTCTAATTCTCTCTGTATGTTGTGAATTCCCACCATTTCCTGCTGCCCCGCTGAATTCCAGCTTGCCGAATAACCCCTCCCCGCAATCCGGTCGCACCCATATCAACATCCTTGTACAGGCTGACTCCATACTTTCGCAGTGTGTCCCTCCCATTAGACTCAATCCAGATCCGCCGTCATGTCTGTAAGTTAAGACGCTCTATCCATAAAACCTTCGTCTTACATTTGACTAACTCATAGTAGCTCGCATCAGGGTACGTCACTTGCCATTCGCTTGTCATTGAAAAAGCGCACACGACAGTACAATCCGTCTAACTTATCCAGTGTCACCATCGATGATGAATGCATCACCAAATTCAACGAATTCCGTATGAGCCGCGGCAAGACGAAGTTCGTCATCTACAAGATCACCGACGACAAGAAGCGAGTCGTCGTCGAGGACGTTTCCGACGACGCCGACTGGGAGGTTTTCCGCACAAAGCTCGCTGATGCGAAGGATGCTGCTGGAAACCCTGCGCCCAGATACGCTACCTACGATGTTCAGTTTGAGATTCCCGGAGAGGGTCAGAGGTATACTTTCCCGCTGGGTTATTGGATCGAACACGACTAAGCGTGACTACTGCAGGAGCAAGATTATCTTCATCTCATGGGTTCCCCAAGACACTCCCACCCGCGTAAGTCTATACCTCTATTTGCCCGAATATGGTGTAGAACGGTACTGATTGTCGAAGTTGTCCATGCTTTACGCCAGCACTCGCGAGGTTCTCAAGAACGCCGTAAATGTCGCCCAGTCCATCCACGCCGATGACAAGTCCGACATTGAATGGAAGAGTGTCCTCGCCGAGGTCAGCAAGGGCAAGGGCCAATAACTTAATGATCACACCTACACACACACACACACACACCGGCCGGTTTCGGGGGAAATTTGGACCTTTATGAGCTTCCACAATCTTGCATTTGCAGACTGCACTGCTGTAAAATTCTCACACAAATCAAATGTTCGCGTTCCCCTGTTGAAAAGGACTGCGGCTTTCCAATATTCCACTCCATAAATGATTCTCTCGATTACGTTATGAGGTTCGCGGGTTTCCTAGCTTAAGAAAAGAATGGCGAATAAATAGTCTTCCTGGGTCGCGTTACACTTGTTTATATCGACGAAAATGTGTATGAGCTTGTTGTTGAGACAGCACGAAGACAGATCCTCTGCTTTTCTTTGCTTGCTTCTTGTTTTAATTTGCGTTGATAAAGATTCGCGGGCTTCGAAGTCGCCGTCGTTTTGCAGGATTTCTAGTAGCTGAACGCGTTTAATGTCATCAAGTGATCAGAATTGTAAGGACATAGTGTCGACAACAAACAAATAGTGTATCAATCAACTTGATAACGAGTATACTGGATCATATGTTGGCAGACGGCAAAGTCTCGGGTCCGCGGGACTAGCGTCTTTACCCGGCAGCCAATCAGCGCTGCGCAAAAACTGTCCATGACCAAACCCGGCTCCCGAACTTCCACCTCACGAAACCTCACCTGGAGAGCAAATCACCATCACCATCGCCATACCTGGTCGACCAATCTCTACTCCACCCCTCTATAGCTGATCGACTCTCGCTCGAGGAGCACCGCTCTCTCTTCCTTTCTCTTCGATCTCGCTCTACATCACCCTCGAATCCACCCGACGTTCCGTTTTTTTCTTCCAACGCACAATGTTCGTTCGCGCCGCTGCCCAGGCTGCTCGCAGCCCTGCTGTCCGAGCCACTGCCACCCCAATGGCTCGTGTAGCTGCTCAACAGACCCGTTCCGCCTCTGAACATGCTATTGCCAACCCAACGCTCGCCGGTATTGAGAAGCGCTGGGAGGGTATGCCTCCTCAGGAACAGGCCGATTTGTTCATGCAGCTTCGGGATCGTATGAAGGTTGACTGGCACGAGATGACCCTGCAAGAGAAGAAGGCCGGTAAGTATGATGGCAAGCACGCTAGTCTAGGAACAGCGTGGCTGTAGTGTGTGAAACGAAGGTGAAAATGACTGACTGATGATGTACAGCTTACTGGATCGCATTCGGATCTCACGGTCCTCGCAAGGAAGCCCCCAAGGGCGAAGGCTGGAAGGTCTTGTCCAAGGTCGTTCAATTGGTAACCGCCTCTGTTGCCGTGTTCTATTCTACTCGCATCTTCGCCAAGGAGCCTCCTCGCACATTGACCAAGGAGTGGCAAGAGGCCAGCAACGAATATGCCAAGGTTCGTTCTCTCCTTTACCTTTTCGCACCGTGCAATGGCTAACCCAACGTTTCCTACACACAGAAAGAGATGATCGAACCCATCACCGGTATCAGCAGCCCCAACTACGAAGGTCAAGGTTACGTCCAGAGCCCACCTGCCAAGTCCTCATAAGCAATAATATAACAGCCATCACAACTCTGAGAGGAGGGCCCCGACGAAAAAGAAGTATAGAGGATCTGAAGAGCAAGAGAGATAGATTCGCCTTGTTTCAATAATGCATAAGCTCGCCTTGGGTCTTTACTCTTCTCTCTTTTTTTTCTCGTTGGTATCGATCGAATCGAATTGAGCAAAATCCCATGTATCGTCTACTACTTGTGCCATAGTCAATCTATTTCCTTTGTAACTTGGTTATGTACTTTGAGCATTACTAGAGAAAAGAATTGTCGATTTGAGTCAACTGCAATCTCCAATGTTTCGCCTGCGTCTATATTCATGGATAGTGGTACAGGTCTAAGGTCGATACTACACATGTATATATATACAGTCGGACCGAGGGAGGGATTCGCCTGCAAAGTAGCCATTTGAAGTTCAACCGATCGAGTATTTTACCCAGTCAAGAACCAAGCAATTGAACTATTTCATAGCTATATGCCATAAGATACAATAAAAACAAATGGACCCTACGAAAAGCCCTATGTCGTATCTGTGGACGTCATTCCTCACGGCTATCCGTGGAATCTCTCTTCCAAGCTTCTTTTTCGCTAGCCTCAGGCACCACCACCTAGCTCCTAGCTTACTACGTATTGTATACGTACACAAGTCAATTCGATTGATTCCTCGTAGTTGAAGCAACTGATCTGTATCTTTATGTCTAGATATCGATTTCTTTAGTTCGACACAGCGATTGAGTAGTATTTCTGTACCAATTCCAAGTTATTGAGCTGCAGGCGAAAAACTTGACAAAAAAATGACTTGGATGAGATGGGTTAGTACGGGGGCCTGAAACCCCGACTACGGAACGGTTTGGAAGGCAAGATGAACCACAGATTGTAGCTGTACAGACATTTAACATGTTGCTGGTCGAAGTCTCGCCTGACAAACAACCTTTGAGAAGTACAAATGATAAATCGTGAATAGATTCATGAATCATCGTAATGGTGTGTTTCCAGAGAGAAGGCAAGCACGGTTGCTAGGTCGGGTGTGGTCGGGTCACGGGAACCGGAAAAACGGCCCATCCGAAGCGCAACCGCCAGCAAAGCCGTCGCACCTCTCCCCTTCGACCTCCAGAACTCTTCAGTTCACTTCCTCTGGCAAAGTCCATCTCTTTCTCTCCTTCTCCCCCATCTTTTTTTTTCCCGTTTCGCTCTTAAACACATATCACAATGTTCAAGAGGTATGTCAACAAGTCAATTGAGCTTGTCTCTCCCTCCCCTCCCCCTTCTGCTTCGACTGTTGATGTCGAGATTCTAATTTTTCTCCTCTTTACAGCGGCCTCGCCCGGACCTTCGGCAGGGCTGCCTTTGCCCGACCGACCCCTGTGGCTCGTCGCGCTTTCGAGCCTCTCCGTTCCAATGCTCTTCCTGCTCTCACTGCTCGATTTGCAAGCACAGATGCCAGCCTCGTTGGAAAGATTCACCAGGTCATCGGTGCCGTCGTCGACGGTATGTAACACGTTTTTCTACGCTTTCTACCCGGAGGTCTTGGCATTGGCGCTGGCAAGCTGGCGAGCTTCGCTCCAAGAAAATCTTTTTCCACCACCATCACCAATTGCATTCCATCGCGAAAGCCATCGAAATGGTGACCAGGAACAATATCTGATTCGAGATTTTAGTGAAATTCGACTCCGAGTCCCTTCCTCCTATTCTCAATGCCCTTGAAACCGATAACAACGGCCAGAAGCTTGTTCTCGAGGTTGCTGTAAGTCAATCAGCTTCGTGAATTTGATCAATCGATGATACTAACTAACGGTCGATAGCAACACTTGGGTGAGAATGTCGTTCGTACTATTGCTATGGACGGTATGTATGCGCACCAAAACAAGCACGCGTCATCACTAACATCAACCAGGTACCGAGGGTCTTACCCGTGGTGCTTCCTGCAAGGACACTGGCTCCCCCATCAGTATCCCCGTCGGTCCTGGTACGCTCGGTCGTATCATGAACGTCACTGGTGACCCCATTGACGAGCGTGGTCCCATCAAGGCTACCAAGTTCGCTCCTATCCACACCGAACCTCCCAGCTTCGCTGAACAGTCCACCTCCGCCGAAGTCTTGGTTACTGGTATCAAGGTCGTCGATCTTCTTGCCCCCTACGCTCGTGGTGGAAAGATCGGTCTCTTTGGTGGTGCCGGTGTCGGAAAGACTGTCTTTATCCAGGAGTTGATTGTACGTGTTCTCACTCGTTCCAGGTTTGTCTAACGGTTGCTAATATACAGTAGAACAACATCGCCAAGGCTCACGGTGGTTACTCTGTCTTCACTGGTGTCGGTGAACGTACTCGTGAGGGTAACGATTTGTACCACGAAATGCAGGAAACTGGTGTCATCCAGCTCGAGGGTGAATCCAAGGTCGCCCTTGTGTTCGGTCAGATGAACGAGCCCCCCGGTGCCCGTGCCCGTGTCGCTCTTACTGGTTTGACCATTGCCGAGTACTTCCGTGACGAGGAGGGTCAAGATGTGCTTCTCTTCATTGACAACATTTTCCGTTTCACTCAGGCCGGTTCTGAGGTGTCTGCCCTTTTGGGTCGTATCCCCTCTGCCGTCGGTTACCAGCCTACCCTTGCCGTCGACATGGGTGTCATGCAGGAGCGTATTACCACCACCACCAAGGGTTCTATCACCTCCGTCCAGGCCGTCTACGTGCCCGCTGACGATTTGACTGACCCTGCCCCTGCCACCACCTTTGCTCACTTGGACGCCACCACTGTCTTGTCTCGTGGTATTTCCGAGTTGGGTATCTACCCTGCTGTCGACCCTCTTGATTCCAAGTCTCGTATGTTGGACCCCCGTGTCGTCGGTGAGGACCACTACAACACCGCCTCCCGTGTCCAGCAGATGCTCCAGGAGTACAAGTCCCTCCAGGATATCATTGCTATTTTGGGTATGGACGAATTGTCCGAAGCCGACAAGCTTACCGTCGAGCGTGCCCGTAAGTTGCAGCGTTTCTTGTCCCAGCCTTTCACCGTCGCCCAGGTCTTCACTGGTATCGAGGGTAAGCTCGTCGACTTGAAGGACACCATTCGCAGTTTCAAGGCCATTATCAACGGTGAGGGTGATGACCTCCCTGAGTCCGCTTTCTACATGGTTGGCGACTTTGAGTCCGCCCGTGCCAAGGGTGAGAAGATCTTGGCCGAACTCGAGGGTTCTTCATAAAGAGATGTAATATCAAATACCGCTTAACCAACTGTCTGTTTCATTTGTCACTTGCATATTGTCTCCGCTTTCTTTTAGCGCGTGTGTATATTACCCGTATAAAAGAAATGGATTAAAATGTTCTTTATACAGCTGCACAAGGTATATTATCAACGTCTGCGTTACTGGATGATGGATTTCGGATGTAACAGATTGTTACCAATCCCAAATAGGAATGTCGTGTTGGCATGATGCATGAGACTAGTAGATTACATAGTAATGTATTACCTTGATCCTCTGTTCTGCCAGGGTCTTCCAAATAAAAAAAAATACTTCGAGAAGATCATAAACAACAGCAAAAATGTCTGAACCATCATCCCAGATCGACCTCCCGGGAAAGGATGATGGCTTCAGAATGATAATCACAGGAGGCGCCGGCTGCATCGGTTTTGCAACCGTCAAATATCTCCTCAAATATCATCCAAACGCGTCGATCCATGTACTCGACCTCACCGTCCCATCTCTGGAAGTGTATCCATTCTCAATCTTTGCGCAACATAAGGATCAACTACACTTCCACAAAGCAGACATTACATCTCCTGCCTCTTTGAGCGCAATCTTCCGGGAAGTGAGACCACAAGCCGTTATTCATACAGCATCTATTATCCCGTCGGCCGCACGTAAGCGACAGCTCAGCAACGAGGGATTGTGGAAAGTCAATGTCGAAGGAACCAGAAACGTGCTGAGTAGTGCCGAGAGCACGGCAGAGGTGACAGCTTTGGTGTATACGAGTTCCTGCGATGCGGTGAAACCGGATAGTTGGATGGATTTTGAGAATGCCTCTGAAGCAGAGACGATGTATCTCAAGGATACAGATGCGAATGGGTGGGATAGTGAGTATGCGAGATCAAAGGTAAGCTCCTTCCCAACTCCTCATTTCCTGAGGACCATTTGGTTGACGAGGGTATAAGGCCGCGGCGGAAACACTCGTTCTATCTCCAACTCTAAGGATGAAAACATGCGCAATCCGTACGCATGGCGTTGTGGGAACGCTGGATCAGAATCTCTTCCCCCTGGTGGCCACGAGTCCACGCAAGATTTCTCTGGGCTCGGGCAGGAATGTGTATGATTTTTCGTCCGCCGATAACGTCGGTCTAGCTCATGTGCTGGCTCTGAATAACCTCCTCGACTTATCCTCTCCGAATAAGGACCAGGAGAAGAGGGAAAGCGCGAATAGACGCGCCTTCTTCATAACAGACGGCAACCCGAAACCTTTCCGCGAACTACAAGAAATGATCTGGCGCGTTGCGGACGATGACCCCAAAAGGAAATACGAAAAATATACTGTGATCCCGGCCTGGTTGTTTAAAGCTGTACTTCAATTTGCGGGGTTGTTTACGAAAACGAACATTTCGCCGGATGACGTTGGTGATGCGGTTTCGATGAGGTATTATAATACTGGGGAGGCGAGGATGGTGTTGGGATATAGGCCTGAAAGTAATAAGGGGCTTGAGGAGTCGATGAGAGATGCTTTTGAGTGGTGGAAAATGCATTTGATGGCGGCGGGGTCGGAGATGGGCAAGAAAGGGGGAAAGAAGTGAGGATATCTAGAGTAGTGTTGGATGGTGATGTACAATATCGAGTACATAAGGGCCCAGACATAAGACAGGTGACGTCGCAAGCAACATTGGAATGTTGAAGCATCTCCCTTATCAGTCATCACTATTCCTCCTCGACTCCAAATGCTCCTTCCACCTCTCCCTACTAAACACAGGCTCGTTATACGTTAAAGCCATGGAGCCGCCGGATAGCTGAACGACTTCCTCGCGCACCCTGTCTATCCTGTCCCACGGATATGTTTCGGTTTGCCGCCCGTGACCCATGTCTTCTGGCTCAAATTGGATTTGAATCTCTTCAAGACGGTGCTCGTCTCGCCGAGAGCATGCGACTTGCGCAAAAATTCGCAGCCACTCTTCTTCCTCCGCATCGAAATCCGTCCAAAACTCCTTGAACCCGTCACCGATCGCAGTCAAATCCCATACAAATTTGCGCAAATTCGGCGCCAGTAGCAACTCCGTTTCAGCTTTGGCCAGACTCACGTCAAGATTCTTAGGCCAGAGCCATTTAGAGAGATGCAGGCGTTCCAGACTGGTAAACTCGGTGACGTCGAGACCGAGTGGACCATCCGGTCGTTGCTGAAATGATAGTTCATGAATCGTGATGTGTTTGAGTGTGGTCTTATGGACCGATAGCCATGATTGGACCATAGGCATGCTGAGATGGTAGATATCATAGTTCCAGCATTTGTCTAAGCAAAAATCGGTCAGTTTTGCTGGCCAGGATATGATTTGTGAAACCATGTGGCACGTTTCGTCGTGTATGCTGAGTGCGAGACTTGTGAAAGCAGCCGTCCGTTGCTGCATCGCGTCAGCATATTCCAGAGAGAGAGAGAGAGAGAGAGAGAGTGCCGAGGATTTCAGAGAATTAAATGGACCTTATTGGGAGCCACGGGCTCAGTACTTCTAGCAATATCTATAATTCGCAATTCCTTCAACGACGGAATATCGACATTTGAGATGAGATCGCTTCCGCGACAACCATGGCCCCAATAATCGTTACAGCGAAGGAGCTCGAGATTGCTCATATGTTGATTTACTATCCCGATCAATGCCCACATATCATGCTTTCTCGTGAAGGCATTGGCATCGTCTTCTTCACTGTGACCAGCGCTGCTGCTGCCATCAGGCTGTTTTTCGGGTGCAAAGTAGCCCTCGATAGAAAGATAGCGAACATTGGTCAGCCACGTCAGCAAATCACTCACCATCACGTAATGATTCCTCGACATACGATGAATATCAAGTTGAAGCCTCTTACAACTCGACCGGAGCTCAGGCTCATCTCGAAACCGAGCATGCACAGCTGGAAGCACTGAATTATTAGAGTGTCTAGACGGAAGACGTTGGGTGATGCGGATCGACTCGAAGATGAAAGAGCGTGAAATGCGTTGAAATTGAGAACAGGTCAGAGAGATCTTGAGGACTGCGGAGGGCAGTTTGTGGTCCCATAGTCTGATGCTGCGAGGGCGAGGAGCGGTTTGAGTGGCGGAAGAGAGGATCTGATGGAGCACTTCGTCTGGGAGTCGGAGGATAGGTGGAAGTTCCATCTTCTGGTTTACCAGGTCATCTGATGAGACACTGTATGTTGTGAGTGGCGTTAGTATCTTCAAGTGTTGTCTAGCGATCTGGCGAGAGCTTATGGGTAGCCGAGAGATGGTACTCGCCTAGCGGCGCTAGGCCTAGACAGGCACAGCCGTCTGCTGGGGCCATCACCCCTGTAGACAGCGCACAGATGACATTGAGGCCTGAAATACATATAGTGAGCGCCCCCGGACGAATAGATTTGGTGTTGAGGACGTCGTTATCATTTCTGTTATGATATTTATAGAACCCCCGCCATCGCCTTTCCGTATGTCTTGAAGTGTAGTCATGCATGCATAAAACAAGCATCTGGGAATGAAAGTGCCGACTTCTCTCACTATTGCCATGGAGCATGAAGACGTGTTGAGATGCCTTTGAAAGGCAGCCGATGCACTTGATGTTGGCATTTCATATCAAGTCGAATGACTCGTAAGGATCAAGAGCTTTATGCCATTGATGCAGAGCGACAAAGCGACGCACTCAAACACCTAATGTACTCGGCTGTATTCAGGTTTTTATCCTCGAGGGTTGATCATTCATTTTCTACATAACGTTTGGTTACGTGAATGGATAATATTGGCTGCACTTGTATTGAGGGAGATAGAAACTTTCACTGTTCAGCGACTTGTCAGGAAACCAAACCCTAACCGCAACGTGTAGTAGAAAGAATCAGAAACAACGCTCAAGTCGAACATCAGCCTTCACGATCCTTATACAATCGACGAGCTGATCTTTAATGTACGTCATTCTGCGTGCACATGTACCCAGCGATGACCTTACTCATGAACGTTGAAAACATGAAGCCACTCGCCTGGTGGCCCCTGTACATTGTCAGGTGCCAATGTACGAACCCTGTCACCTAGTATGTGTCACATGCTTCTTGAGCCTGCATCGCTAGTCGTTCTATTGGCGCTCAACCGATCAATATCTATAGCTCAGAGTAACAGGGCTCGTTCAACTCGAATCGCTACACTGACAACCGGATGACCGGCCCGCCTCGTCTCTCAGCTGCTTTGTACACACATTATCCTATTATAACAATGGACAACTAGGACAGTGTAACTGAGATCAGCAAAGAAGTTCGTTCGATATGAAAATGGAATCAGTTCCAACAATCCTCCGCCTTCCAGACGAAGGGCTTCGTCACATCCTTTCAATTGCCTGTCTTCAGAACCCCCTTCCCCCTCCCCACAGCCCTAGACGATGCCCCTACAAGTCGCGACCCTCGGTCCTCAACATCTCTTTGGGCTGTTCTCACTTCCGCCGTACTGCGCGCGTTTTTTTCTTTCGAGTCAGTTTACATACGAGGAGCCCGCATACGTACTCCTCAAAGCAGAATCTCGGGATTTTCCTCTTCTGCCAAAGTCTTCCACACACGTTTTCGAGACGGCATCTTGCTTCAAAAATATCGCCGAAAACTCCAAGTCAGCAGCACAAGGCTCATTTCGAGGAATGGTCTTGCGCTCGTTGAGATTTTAGTGAGGTGGATGGGTGATGTTCGATATCTGGACATTGCGGGCTATTTATTGTTTCAGAGCTCATGGGCAATCTGGATCTAGAAGACCGAGGGGACAATGATCCGGCATTCTTCTTTGATATATGGTCATTGATTGGCTTGGTGACGAGGCATATGAGATGACCTGAGTTCCTTGGTTGTACGGGTCACGACACCCGAGAGGACCATGGGTGCGAAACATGCGACTTGATTCAAAATATTGATACTCCCTCGTTGAAGAGACTGGAAGTTCGAGGCCTCACTAAAGAGTGGAGGGCATAGCATGATCGAAAAGGTCATTCGATCCTCTCTAATGCCTTTCTTAGTGTGCTGACTTGATATTCGTACAATCTAGCAAAGAGTGGCCCCATTCACAAGCCTTAAACTCAGCCTGTACTCTTCATTTGTCCCGCTGGCCGTGGGACTCACCTCTTGATCTGGACGTCGCAGCCGTAGAAGATGCGTTACTGATCGTGAGTGCTCCTCGGTTGCTCAAGTTTGTCTGGGATTTTACCACGCAATATGATACTTATGCGGAGCATTGGACTGAATTCAATGTCGGAGAGGAGGAATGGATGAGATGTTTTGCGCGGACTGCGCTTGACCGACGACAATGGGGGCACTGTGATTTGCATGAAGTTCGGATCCTGTCCAACCCTGAAGAAGTCGGTATAGATGTAAATGAAGAAGAAGAGTCGCAGGTTGAGGAGAAGGAGGAAATTCATCCATGGGACAGGATGGAGAGACTTTGCGAAGAGATTGCGGAGCAGTCTGACGGGTCATTGACACTCGAGTATAACCCGCCTCTTTCTACCAAAGAGCAGTGGAAGGAAGACTTGGACTTGAAAAAGGAGTGGAAGAAGGTATTGGAGACGGAAGGGAGATGGAGGCCCAGGTCGATACCGAAAAGGCCTTCGTGGAGACCAAGAAAGATTGCTTGATGAATGAGCATATGGAAGCAGAGTGGTGGAAGATGATTGATGCAATAAAAGATGCCCGAGTGTGCAGCTAGGTAAAAGTCATGTCGTTCAAAGTTCGCATCGATGTAGACTACCTATCGGATACAACCATGAATACATTGAAAGACAGCAGTGACACTATACCAGGCAGCATGATTTTGAAGCACAAAGATGATCCTGTCGCAATATAGAGCATCGAACAATGCACAATGATGCCATCGCAATACCTGATTCCAAGGTCCAGCACATCACTTAGGGTTGTGCGAGCCTCCACACGTCTAGGTCAACCTGTGGGATAGATTAAAGTTGTTCGGATTTTAGGCTGCCGAATAAACCATACCTAGGTACAGTTCAATCAGGCTACTGATAACGTAACAGGACAATTTTGGATGTAATAGGTAGGTAGAATTATTATTTGACATGCCCTATCGGTTGTGTTGTTTGATATTGCTAGCGTGCAAGGTAGGCATCCGCATTTCTGGCCGAGTAGTCTGATGTTCACGGCATCAGTATCACAATGCCGAATATAGAGAGGATCTTCTAGATAAGAAGGATGGATATAAAAAGACCTGTGGTGACTCGATGGATGGGCAAGAAGAGGACTTTAACAAAGACCCTTAACTCCAAGTAAAAATCATCTCCGAAAGGCCTCAGCCTCAATGTCCAGACTCGAAATGAAACTCCTCAGCTACTCTCTACAATGCACCTCTCACACCCACACCCACACTCCCACGCAGGAGCAATACTCGTCTCCATCGACAATAATGACTGCCCCCCAACCAGAACCGAAGCCGAGACCCTCAAACACGCCCCCAGTCTCGGCAGCATCAGCAGCGCCGAAACCATCAACACCAACAACTACGACGACGAGGATGATGCCGACACCATGTCCCCGGACTCGAAGACACGCATACGCAGATGCAAAATCGCTCTTGGCTCTGTAACATCTTCTCACCTGAAGCGCAGCAGCGTCACAAACAGCACACTGGCGACCTTGCCGAATGTGAAATGGAGTAACATCACCGGATCGTTTCTCACATTGAAAATGTATTGACACTTAGTCGTGCGAACGTCGACTCCGCAACCCTCTCGAATGCAGTCTGCATCTTCCGCGCCACGATCGTCTCATCTCCAATCCCAGACGCCATAAGGATCAAGAATGCGACGATGACAGATAGTCTGGTTCGACGAGTGCCGCTACTGGAGCGCTCCACGCTTAGGAATTGTGTTGTGACCGATTGTATAATTTACAAGACTGAGTTTAAAGGGCAAGGTGCTTGAAAATGGGATTTGGAAGGAGGGTCGGCCGGTGGGCAGGGTTGATTAGAGAAAGAAGGTCGTTGTGGTCATGATTTGATGTCTTCTTTGTATGAAATTCGAGTTTGATGGAACGTGTTTGGTGGAGACACGCACGATACGAAATCGTATGAACTCTCTTTGTTCGTTTCCGATCGATTGATACCTGTATACCACGAGACTTGTGCTTTTCCGAGTGGTACTAGCGCAGGATCTCTGCTTTTCCGAATTTTAGATCGCGATATAAGCTTTGCATTCCTCCTTCTCGAATGACATGCGACGTACATACACACCACATGCGTTCACCATGCCATAACTCTAACTTAATCCTGCTTACTCGTGGGTTCTTCAAGTATGCCCGGAAGCCAAATGAACGACCGGGATGCCGAATCGAGTATCCCTTGCACCACCCCCCACGGAAGTCATCATGATCAGCTCCAGTCGGCTGAAATCGCCGTTTCGAAAGAATATCATTGGACACTTGGGCGTGTCTTACCAGGGCGTAGAGGATCTGATTGGACGCGGATGCTGGGATTTGTCTTGTTATATGAAGTTGGACGGACGATTTTCCTATATGGGGACTTATTCCCCGCAAAGTTGATCCTCCCCAGATTTGCCAGCTTGACCGGATCATGCCTTGGGTCATATGATTTCGAATGCTTTTGGCTAGAACACTACCGGTATTCTTCACGGGACGAGTTCCCATATGCGCCCCTGTAAAGATGCTCCGGATATACTACGTAGCACTCCTTCGTCCCACAATTCGATTCAGGATGGGATTTTCACCCGTGGTCTGAATCCACTCAACCAAGCAAAGCAATGCCGCCTCATTCAAATCCCGACGTCCAGCTCAACGCTAAGACCCTTTCAGAGGTAATGCTCAGGTAAGCTCAGTCAGTCAAGCCAGCCATGTCATGGTCAGCCAGAGCAAGGTAAGCTCACGGATGAGGAAAGTCTACACAGCACATCCCCCACGCGGTGTGGCCCTTCTCCGACGTTTTCAACCATTAGCAAGTTGTTCGGTCGTATCATACCCCGCGTTTTGACCTTTCTACCCACTTTGACTGGAGCTCAGGGTCTAAGCTTAAATTGTCAAGTCTCCAGGGTGAACAATGAACTTGGCAACCACCAGCTACACCGGTCCTTGCGCTCTATATCGGAGAATATTATCGGGTAATCCATGTTATCCCTCCCCCCACGCTAGTTGTTGAAGTGCAAATATATAAACCACATGGCTCTCGGTCTGACGTTTGATATCTCCTTTTCCAGAGCCGCGCTCACCTCTGTTCTTTTTCACATACGAATGCACCGTGAGGTTCAACATGGCCGGCGAAGAAGGTATCATCCGCGACCATGATGCCATGGGGGAAAAAGGCGACATGACGCATGAGGAAATCGTCCACCTCACCGAGCTGACTCCGGAGGAGAAAGTCATCGAGAGGAAGCTGCGACGCCTCATCGATTCCATCATCCTTCCCTTTGTCATCACCGTCTATCTCATGAATTATATTGATCGGTATGCCATCCGACACGTTCCCTTGGGCGAAAGGTCGACACTGACTTATTAGAAACAACTATGCTTCTGCTAAATTGCAAGGTCTCATGACCTCATTGCATATGGACGCCAACCAATACCAAACCGGCCTGTCCATTCTCTTCGTCGGATACATCTTGATGCAGGTCCCCTCCAACTTGGCTCTCAACTATGCCGGACGACCATCCCTATACATCGGTTTCTTCGTCGTCGTCTGGGGCTTGGTTTCTGCGTTGACCAGTCAGGTCAAAAGCTACGGCGCGATTGTCGCATGCCGTTTCATCCTCGGTGTAGTCGAGGCTCCTTTTTTTGCCGGTGTCTTGTTCTACCTTTCCAGCTGGTATACCAAGAAAGAACTTGCTCTTCGAATGAGTATTTTCTACTCGGGTTCCCTCCTCAGTGGTGCTTTTGGAAATCTCATCGCAGCGGGTATCCTTTCCGGTCTTGCAGGCGCCCGAGGAATGGCTGCCTGGCAGTGGTTGTACATCATTGAGGGTTCAGTTACCGTTTTCATCGGGATTCTCATCATGTTGTTCCTCCCCGACTTTCCCGAAACCTGGAAACTCCTCAGTCCCGAGATGAAGGCTGTCGCTATGAAACGTCTCGCCATCGACGCCTCGGAAGCTGACGCCGATGAAGCCGGTGGCATGAGCCAATGGCGCGGTGCAAAGCTCGCCTTCACCGATAAACGAACCTACCTATTCGCTATCGCATACATGTGTATCGCCGCTGCGACTGGCTTCCAGTACTTCTTTCCCACCCTCACGAAGACTTTGGGCTACAGCAATATCGTCTCTCTATTGCTCGTTGCCCCTCCATACGTTTTCATGGTTGGTTATTCGATCCTTCACAACCATCTGTCGGACAAGTACCAGATGCGATTCATTGCATACATCATTCCCGTTCCAATCTCCATCGTTGGATTCGTCATCTTCATGACAACATCGAGCTTCGGTCCGCGCTACTTGTCGCTCTTTTTGATGAATTTTGCATTCTGCATGATTGGTACCTTGTTCGGATGGATCGGTTCAACCATTGCTCGTCCTAAGGCCAAGCGTGCTGCCGCATACGCCTTTATCAACTCCATCGCTAACTCAGCCAGTATCTGGACTCCGTACACCTACCGCGATCAGGATGCGCCTCACTATCGCCCGGCTCTCGGCATCTGTATCGCCATGTTGGGAGTAGCCTTTCTTATTGGCGTGATCTTGTACTTCGATCTCAGGTCGGAGAACAAGCGACTCGAGCGCTTAGAGAATGAGGATGGTATCTTGACCGAACGCGACATGCGACGATTGCAAAAGACTGCCGAGGTCGAAGGAATTGATATTGCAGCAGCCCGACGACTGCAGAAGGGATTCCGTTATGTTCTTTGATGGGCTGTCCGAATATCTATAGTCAGCTCGCAACATCTAGAAGTCAAGCTGTGATACCAGCTCGTTGTGTATGTGCAATGATGATTTATGAATTGATATGTTTGGTCGACCATGACCATTTCCCATGAAAATTCCTCTTCGGGGGCTTGCTTATAGTTCTTGCCGTAATTTTCATCAGGCTGAGTCTAGATAGATAAGGGAGAATGAGCTTTTCCAGGACATAGCAGTGCTGGTGGCAGTCTCAGGCAACGTGTACCACTTCCAAAAAGGCAGGAGCCAACGACGACATTCACTTTTACTCATGACTCGCCTAACATCCTCATCTACATCACACTTCAACTCATGATACTGCCAGTGCCTGCTTATCATCATCACAATCTTTGCTGTCGAGAATTCAATCTTAATTTGCGGGGGCTCTGAAGTGCGGCTATTCTTCGGTCAAGCATCGGACAGGTCTCTTTGATCTAGCCTACGTACTACTAGTAGTATTCTAGGCTCCGTATCTGTACTGGCTGGATCACATATTCTTCACTATCGCGTGAATCCATTCCAGACCTCATGTTCCTATAGAAAACTCGAATTATACATTCTTGATTTCTGGCGTCCACCTCTCATACTGCCCGCAGGACTTCCTACACGAGTCACATCTGGCTCAGCAAATTGTGGAAATCGCCGTTCCAGTTCACAATAAACGTCGGTCGCTAAGTCGCGGAATCGTGGATGCTGCAATGCTGCAATTTTCTGACGGGCCTGGTTTCGCTTCTCGTGGAAGTCTGGTCGAGGAGGCAGCAAGGGCGAGATATCTATCTGTGGAGGCCGTCCCAGACCTCCAGCAGCTTGTTGACGGTGGACCAGTTCATCGAAAACATCAGTACTCAATTCATGAAATTGTGTCGGTGATAGTCTCAAAAGTTTATCCCGGGCTTTGTTCGTTTTCATGACAGCTCTATCACTTGTATGCGGGTTTCCCAGAAACTGGCGAACTGCATTATAATGTTGCGCTAGCGAAATTTCCATTCTGCTGGACCATCCGCTGTCCTTAGCGGAGACAAGGGACATTGTACTATTGCGGCTATTCTCAAGAGGAAAAACTCGAATTATAGAGGCGATGGAAAGAAATAAAATAATAGAGCGTCTCAGCCCAGACATCCCGAACTGAGAGAACCACGCGCAAACACGGCGCGGTGTGCAGTAGCTTGTCATCTCAGCATCACTTCTCTTCAACCTGAATGGCTCGCTTGCGCAGAATTTTCAGAATCCAGATAGCGTCTCCGTTCGCGACGCCAAAGCAAGGAGTTATTCAGTGCTAGGCCAATCAAATATGCAAGCCGTTGAGCCGTTGAGCTAATGCACCGATAGCGCTCGCAAACACAGTCAAGGACGGAGACAGCCCCATCGCCTGGAGCCATTTCCGTCAGGATTCCGTCAGGTCAAGTCACAGATGCGACGGACAAAATCCAGTCCAGCCATCCAGATCGATGTTTACGATATGTGAATGGAGTATCGAACAATATTGTCATTTATGATAGACCGAATTTTATATCTCGAAACCGATGTGATACATGTGCAATGAACCGGCGACGGTGTTTCTATGCCAAATTACTGGCTACTCAACAATATCGACATGCCAATGAAGGACTCTTTGACGTCTCCTCAGTGGGGCGTTCAACTGATCGACTACAACGAGGCTAGCTGAACAAGGCCTCCGTGTTCCCGGCTGCCAACCATCATGGAATAATTGGTGATAGCCGACGGTACATACCGCAGTCCGCCGTATGCCTGGTGCCAATAGGTAGGTGCTGCCGCCGCTGAGTTCTAGCCTGTAGGCTAAATAAGAAAACAAGATCGCTGCCTGGCCACACACTTCCCAGCGAGCGAGCACCTCCGAGATCTAACAATCTCAGACCACCCATTCCCACGCTCCTGTTCGCTGACAGCCCGACAGACAATGTCATAACTTTGCCCAGCTTCTGTCTTTCTGGGGTTTTAGGGCTTAAACGTCGCGTCTAGGCGTAGATCGATCGATCTCCAGGGGAATTTAGGGTACCCGGGCGCCGCAGTGACGGTAACCCTCCCCGGTCGCTACTGGCCGCAATGGCGGACGTAGGCCGCGAGGAGGGACAGAAAACGAAAGGCAAGAAGACTGCTATCCGCCAGTCGCGATCTTGTCGAGTGTGTCGTTTGCGGAAAGTCAAGGTCAGTTTCTCTCTCTATTATTTCTTCTGTTTACACCTTCTGCAAATTTATGCATCATGTACGGATGCCAGACACAACTCTTTACAATAGGAGCATCGATGTCCGGCGTCTTTAGTGAACCGTGAGTACGGCTGTTTCCACATATGAAGCTTACCCGATCTTCCTCTGTAGTGTGATCGAGTCAAACCATGCCATGCTTGCTGTGCCCATGGCCATCCATCAAAATGTGTCTACGATATTGGGCCGGATGATGACGAGACACAGCCAATCGCTCAGGCAGAGGAGATTCAAAACTTGCGAAACGAGATCAAGGAGTTACGGACCAGAGTTAACCAGCAGGGTGAGTTTCCGCTCTGAGCAGCATTTAGCGAACACTTCCTGATGGCCAAGATAAAAGGTGGACAAGAAGCGCGTACTCGTAAATTAGCCGAACTCGAAAGACTCTTCCAAGCAATCCGCTCAGAACCGATCGACGTGGTTGATGACTTGGTCGGCAACATTCGAGCTAATCGTCAGGATCGTCGCTCGAGAGCCATTGTGAAAAGAGGTGAGGGAGCCGAATATATTGGCCGAAATGAAATGTTAATGATAATTGATAGAAAACTTACCTCTACGGATGCTTACTCCTTCAAGCATTAACGACAAAGACGACGAAGATGAGACCCTGGAAGGGTGGCACCTCGTTCGTTCAAAAGAGAACTCAGGTTTTAGCGACTCACATAGTAGTAGCAGCGGGAGCAGCAGTACTGAAAGTATCACTGTCGACGAGGACTGGGTGGGTCCGTTGTCTCGCTTTGCACCACAGAAACCGATGCTAGACTTGTTCATACAACGATTCGTTGACGCCTTTAGTCCTGAAGTAGACGCCAGCTCTGGACACGCAGGGGCCTTGCGGGCTGGTGCCGAAATCCGAATGTTTTCTCCATTGATATCAAGTGCTTACGATGCTGTTTCATTGACATTCTTTGGTCGCAGTGTGAAGGACCCGCGGATCGAGGGGGCTGGTATCAAATTATATCCCAAGGTCCTGCGGTCGTTGCAGGAGGCCTTGTTGGACCCAGAACGAAGTCGATCGGAAGCGACCCTAGTCACTGTTACCCTTCTATTGGCTTTCGAAAGCATAGAGCGTACATCGGACGCAGGTGTTGTGGCACACGTCAGAGGTGCTGCGCAATTGATACAGCACCGAGGACCAGAAAATCATGTCCAAGGTGTTGAGCATCTATTATTTACAGAGTTGCGTCCTTATTGGGTTAGTTCATAACCTCATGCCATCTCGAAACACTGCTTACCATTTAATAGGTTGGAGTCTCCCTCGTCGATCGAAAACCGAGCTTCATGAACAGTGATGCTTGGAAGAATATTCCGTGGTCTGCTGGCACAACAGCGAAGGACTTACTTCATTACCTGATGGATCTTGTCGTTGAGATCCCTGCATTGCTGGGGGAGCATGATGACCTTATTGCTGCTCAAGAGTCCCAAATTATAGGAAAAGGCGAATATCGCGCCAAGCAGGCACGGCTGTGGAACGCAGTGAGTGATTTGACAGATCGATTTGCGCAATGGAAGCGAGACTACGTCGAGGAATACCCTGGAGGTTCGGTGAAGGATATGAAAATACCGCAATCAACTAACGACCCTTTTCCCGTATTTCGGTGTCGAGACCTGCGAACAATGCAGATTATTGAACCACCGCCACTCGTCTATCCCGATTTGCGATTATTACAAACAATGACCTTCTACTACGCAACCAGACTGATCCTATCTACGATCGACGACCGACCAGAGGGCGCCGTCAGTATGCCGGAAAAATACCAATTCGCATGTGGGATCGCACGTAGTCTAGAGGACTACCTGCGTCGTGCGCCGGGAAACATGATCAATCGACTCGCCTTCGCGACAAGAGTTGCATGGGAGGCGTTTCCACCTGGCGGACCAGAACGTGAATTCATGGGTCAGGTATTTAATCTGGTTGAGAAGAGGCATTCATTGAGATTATGGGGAAGCTTTATGCCGGAATTGAGTGCCAGGGCGGGATCTCCTCCGTAATCTGGGATGCATTTCACGCGGGTGTGACCGATATCATGATGAAAAGATGACTAAGTCAAAGATGCACTTGACTATCACACAGAGCCGAAAACACTGGCTTCAAATTCATGTTGATAGCCGTATAATGTATGTAGAGCTAGGACTCGAGCCTTGATGAGCCATGAGCGACGAGCATCATGTAAGGTGATATGTGCTTTGATATCCAAGTAGAGGTATCTTAGATCTATAAGCCGCTGGAAAAGGATATGCGAATCTCTTTTACTCAGTCAAATCTTCGAGTCTGACCGTCAGGACGAAGTTGGAACTTGCCATAATTGTATTCATGAAATGAAGAGGGCATGCCAGCCCAACCGCCCCGACTTACCAAAATTCGCCCATACGATTGGCATTTATGGATTTCAAGTATAGCAAATCGGCTTTCGTACCATGAACATGTCTGTGACTGATGCTCAAAGACCCAGAAAGGTCGCACAAGCCCTTTGGCAAACGACCTGCGTCAAATCTAATCAAAGGCGTAAAGAGTGAAAACCTCGGCTCGGAGAGTCGATCTCTTAGCCCCGAATATATCTGAGTTTGACCACTCTGCCCAATGCGTATAGTGTAGACAATCTAGAGACACATTTATGACAGGTGGACCCGATCAAGCCGTCTGCTTTCTTGCTAAGTACGAGAAGAAAGTTGAGATGACAGCCGAATCTAGTCTCCGTCATTCATCTAACCACGGTCCAGAACTTCAGACTGGATACATCCCCAAATCTCGTTTCATCAGTCCGATCAGTATCACTGGACATCGCACGAAGGGCACAGACCTACGTACATCGATCTCTCTTGCTTCAGGTGGTGTGTGACTCCGTGTGTGTATGTTTGTGCGTGTGGCGGGCGACGATCCGAATCCCCCGGGGGGCCGAACTATTGGGAAGCTAAGACCTGCTAGCGAGCCTAGCCTGGATTAAAGCTCAGTGCTCACTCAATCGCGCCTCTAAATCCTTGCAATGTCGTGTTGACCTGGTCGTTGGTAGCTTGGCGGATGGGGGAAGATGTGATGGATCTTATTTTTTGCTTTTCGGTTCTTGAGATTGCTTGCTAACAACCTTGTTTTGGTATGCTTGACCTGATGGAGTCGTGAATACTTTTTTTTGTCTCTGCTTTCTTTTTCGCTCCTTAATCAATTTTCAAGTCTGTGTCTGATTAAAAGTGTTTGATTCTTGTCGCTCGTTATATACCCATTCAATCGCTCGAGGCTATTATCCCTGGATTCATTCATTCATTCATTCTTGAAAATACTTGCCTAATACCTAATACCATACTCCCTCACTTGCAAACTTCATCATTCTCTGCATATATACACAAACAGAACAATACATATACGTCACAATGCGCCCTTTTCCCGTTCTACCATTCCTCGCAGTAACCGTCTCAGCGACCCTTACTCCGGACCCCAGCAACGACTACGCCTGCACCTCCGTCCACAACCCCGTCATAACCCTCCACGGCCTCGGCGCAACTTACTACGAAGATATCAACTATCTCGGCGACTGGCTCAAAACCCAGGGCTTCTGCGTCTACCGCGCCACCTACGGCGCCTACCCCGAATTTCCGCTCGTGGGCGGGTTTTTGCCCATCAACGAGAGCGCCGTCGAAATCGCAGACTTTATACAAGACGTCGCTGAGAATACCGGCAAATCCAAAATAGATCTCGTGGGACATTCGGAAGGCGCGTTTCAGTCGTTGTACGTCCCCAAATTCGAGGCCGGGGTTTCGGGGTTGGTGCAACGGATTGTGGCTATTGCGCCGCCGACGCACGGCACGAGTTTTGCAGAGCTGATTACTCTGGCTCAAGATCTGGGGATTGATGGGCTTGTGCAGGAAGTGCTTGATACATTCGGATGCGATGCCTGTAATGATTTGGTTGATGGCGGTGCGGCGGTCGTGCAATTGAATGACGGGACACCCATTGTGCAGTCGGGTAATGATGTGACGGTCATCATTTCCAGAGATGACGAGCTCGTTACGCCTACCTCAACGTCGGTCATTGATGAGGCTGAAGTGAGGAACGAGTATGTCCAAGATTATTGCCCTCTTGATCCCGTGGGACATATCGGAGAGGCGTATGATCTGAATGTGTGGAACATGGTCAAGAACGCATTGACGGACGTGACGGTACATAACTTTGTTTGTGTATTTGGAAGTCCTGGTAGATAGATCAGCCGACTAGACAGCTAATAAGAACCCGCACCGCGTGCCACAATCATGAGTTTCAAGTAGAGTGCGTACCTGGGGGTTAAAAACCCTCGCATGTCGACGGATGGGTAAGATATCGCTTCCCTCCCTGCACGTAATCCGTTACACCTTTTATCACGTTCTCATAGTAATACTGTGCATGCATAGGTGTCCCCAGCGTTTTTCCTATGCTTTCGCTTTCCGCCTGTCCAATAGCAGTAGCTATGTCAGCTTTCCGGCCAACGAGCCACATCTCATCAACCGTCCCTAGAAACAAATCAATTTTTTCCGAATCGGCCTCCGTTCTCCATAGAAGCGAGCTTCCGCATTGTGAACAGAAGCCGCGCAGACATGCCTCCGAGGAACGGTACTCTTTGTACGTTGGAAAAGATGAAAATTCCGGAGTGATTTGCTTCGCAGATAGAGTAAGGAATTGAGGAAAAAGACTTGCAGTCCATTTTCGGCACATAGTGCATTGGCAGGATGCTGACTGTTTGGCTGTCAGATAAGGGTGACAAAATGGGAAATGGAAAAGTGGTACTGGGATGTACCTTTGGTGGCCATGGATGGTCGTTGGTGAAGAGGATTGTGTAGCGGACGCTTCCACATAGGCAGCCGCCGGTTATTTCGGAGATGCTGCTATTGATATTGGCCATGTTGAATGCGGATTTGGATTTCGTGAGATGAGCAACTGGGATGGAAATATAGACTAGAATGTCTCGAAGGTGAAACGACGCAGGAGATGTATGGAATAAACAGAGCGGGGAACAGGAGGGGCAGCTATTCTGTCAATCTAGCTGTGGAACAGAGGTCTATGCCGCAAATGATGTGATTCGAGTGAGTTTGTGTGCTAAAAAGCAGGAAAAGCGGTGCTATGTGATTGAGAAGGTAATAATCAGTACGAAGAATAATCAAAAAAATATCCAAGATGTCGAGGTGTCGGCTGCAAAAGGAAAACGGTATGCCCCACTTCTCCAGCTCTAAAATTTAGCGTGACTGACTATAATTTTGCACTACTCGATCGGGATGCTAGTCGGTGGGGACTACCAGCCGCTTGGCGTCCACCGTTTATCGTCGGTCTGTCTTTTAAATATCTTCAACGTCCATTGTTCTGACGTTCCCTGACCTTTCTTTCTTCATCCGAACCTATGACAATATTAGGCCGATCAGGTACATGTCAGATCTCCGGATTATCAGCGTGCGAGAACTTTTATCTCGCGCTTTGTTGTCGCTGTGATTCCGCCAGCTCGATCTATGAGGCTAGTTGAAGTCATCATGCAAGATGATCAAGAATTGAGTTGTTATTCCTTATGGGTAAGCCATTGAATCTGAATCAATCAGAGTGCATTATATTTGCTGACTTGGTAGAACTCCGCGGATGCATCCTTCGCGCCATGTGCTCTACCGTACATTGCATCTATCCCGGCACTTATAATTGTGGTTATTGCAATCAAGTATCTGCTCGGCAGTCACTATCTATACAGATGGCGGCCAAAGTGGACTCATCCGTTTGTCTCGGAAGAAAAAGAAGATACGATAAATGAGCTGCCCCTCACGCGCCGTCGGCCTCCACTCAAGGCTTGGGCTCTTTTTGCACTTGCTGCCATTGCTCTCGGCGCTGAGATTGTGCGGCTTGTGAAGACTCCTTTCTTCGGAAATGTCATGCTTACAGTGGCATGGGTAAGTTTGATTTACACCTCCAATGATCGATAAAGTAAAGTTCTGCGGTACTGATATGTTAGTAGGCCCTCGCTACTGTTGTACTAGCTATCAAGAGACCACGAACGGCACCTACATCATTCCTCATATTCTATGCATTGGCCTTTTTAGTACAATATCCAGTGTCCAGCGCTGACAGCACTAGCAAAATCTTGGATTATCTTGCACATGAGACGGCCATTGGAGCTACAGTATTATCTTTCATTGTAATTCTGTCAATGCCAACCCGGGATCCTTCCTTGCCGAAAGAAGGTATCGGTCGAGTTGGCGAAACGTCATCTGACAGCCTACGCAGTCCTGAGGATGACTTGAGTTTATGGCAATTTCTCACCGTCTCGTGGATGTCACCTCTCATATCAGTGGGTCGAAAACGAAGGATAAACGAGGATGATGTTTGGCTTCTAGGCTTCGAATTCCAGCATAGAAGACTACATGAAAGATTTCGACAGCTTCGAGGTTCTGTATTGAGACGCTTACTGCGAGCTAATGGGATCGATATTTTTATTCTTAGCAGTATTTCGCTTATACAGATGGCTGCTAGTGAGTTTGCTTCCTCCAGGAAAGAAAGTGGCGCGGATGCTAATTTACCGTAGACTTTTCATCGCCGCTTCTCCTGCAACAACTCTTGAAAGTCCTGTCCGCTGAAATCAGTGACAAAAGGGTAGCCATGATCTATGCGGCTATCATGCTTCTCATACGGCTGCTCTCTGCGCAAATACAAGTGCTAAATCTCTGGTACGGTCGAAGATGTTACGAGCGAAGCAGAGGAGAAATGGTCATGATGGTCTACGAGAAAGCGTTATCACGGAAGAACACATTCGGCCAGAAAGTAACGAGCAAGGAGGAAACCGAAAACGGAACCGCGGAAAATGGTCACTCGAATGGGAGCAGTGACGGCGAAACGGTCAAAAAGAACAGAAAACTATGCGGCCTGATTCCTTGGAAGAGCAAGAATAAGCAAAAAGAAGTCGAGAAAGAAACCGCATCCATGGGCAAAATCTTCAACCTTCTTCGAGGCGACGTGTATGAAGTAGCACAGCGGTTTTGGGAAATCAGCGAACTCATCGATAAGCCTATTGGTCTCGTGATTGCCGTCGTACTTGTTTGGGACCTGTTCGGACCTTCATGCTTCCTGGGAGTACTCACTGTCGTCTTTTCTCAAGTCATCAACGCCTTCATCACTCGCTATGTTCTGCGATGGGGTAAAATTCGCCGAGCCGTCACTGATGCTCGTTTACAAATCTCATCGCAGTTTGTGGAAGCCCTGCGCCATCTTCGCTGGTACGGATGGCAGAACCATTGGCTTCGGCAGGTTATGGAAGCACGTGATAAGGAGTTGAGGATACAGATCGTTACAAGTTTATTACAGATTGCGATCGCATTTGTCGAAGTCTTTAGCAGTGGCGTTTTTCCCGTGGCTGCTTTGTACGGTTACACGATACTGGCGGGTCGTCCGTTGAGCATTGATGTCATTTTCCCAGCGCTTCAGCTCTTTACCATGTTGGAAGAGCGATTGCAAGAGATCCCATCTTTAATCACCATGTTTATCAATGCTTCTATCGCAATGGGTAGAATCGAAGATTTCATGGAAGAGCCAGACAAGGAGACCAAGGTTGGAGAGACGGTTTCCGAATCTTCACCCATCGCGCTGGAAGATTGCTCGTTCGCGTGGCCTGGAAAGCACAGTCCAGTTTTGTCGAATGTCAGCCTGACTATTCCTCCAGGTTTGACAGTCGTGTGTGGTGTGGTGGGCGCTGGTAAATCTGCGCTATTACAAGCTCTACTCGGCGAACTCGATGCACTGAAAGGTGTATCTCATCTACCGAAGGAAATGGTAGGTTACTGTGCTCAGACTCCATGGCTGCAGAGTATGAGTATCCGCGACAATATTTTGTTTTCATCACCATTCAACGAGCAAAGGTACAAACGTGTCCTAGAGGCCTGCTCCTTGGTTCCCGATCTAGCCAATTTTACGCATGGCGACTTGTCATTCATAGGTGAGAATGGAATCGGGTTGTCAGGCGGACAAAAAGCACGAGTGGCTCTAGCAAGAGCAGTTTATAGCACAGCTAGGGTTCTCCTTCTTGATGATCCATTGTCTGCGCTCGATCACAATACGGCCGAATCAATCGTGCGCAAATGTCTGCTTGGACCCTTGATGCAAGATCGCACAACGGTACTCGTTACACACCGTGTTTCCCTGGTGCAAGCCCATGCCAATCAAATCGTGGAAGTCGCCGGTGGTAAGGTCCGAAGCGTTGGAAAACAGGATATTTCTGCCGTCCGCGATGCTTATGAGGATGATGCACCACATGCCGATAGTGAGCAGACGGAAGAAGAAGTCTCGGCCGTCGTTGCAGATAAATTTATCGAAGAAGAACATCGTGCTGACTGGGGTGTACAGAGTCGCGTGTACTGGGCTTATATCAAAGCCGGAGACCTCAAATGGTGGACCATTCTTGTCGTAGTCATCACACTTCATCGTGGTCTAGCTATTCTGCAGTCATGGTTTCTCAAGGAATGGGGTGAAGCATATAGCCAATTCATGGTCGTGCCCAGTTATACCGAGCTACGAACGAAAATGAGTGATCAGTGGACAGCTGGAATTATCCCGACTGTTGCCAGCCTTGACAACGTCAGTATGCGCAGCTGGCCGCTCGACCGTGATCACATCCCAGCTCCAGCTGATGACGTTCGTCCTTGGTTGGCTCTTTATTTCGGGTTTGCCGTCGTTCGAGCGTTAATCCTGCTCCTGGCACGGCTCCTCATGCTAGCAATTGTTTACTGCGCTGGGAGAACCATGTTCAAGGAGGTTATGCAGCGCGTTAGCCGCGCCACTTTCCGATTTTTCGACGTTACCCCGGTCGGCCGATTGATGAATCGTCTGACATCTGATATCGGTACAGTCGACCGCAATATCAGCCTTCAATTCACCGGAATTGCGTTACAGATAATCGTTTGGGTTTCTGCTATTGTCGTGATCGCATCGGTCACTCCGGTTTTTCTAGCTTTTGCGATGGTATTGACGTTGTGCTTTGTCGTCATATTCCTATGGTTTTTGCCTCTTTCGCAAAGTCTGCGCAGACTAGAAATGGTGTCTTTGAGTCCACTGCTATCTAACTTTGGAGAGTTGTTGCATGGACTAACCACTGTGCGCGCCTTTCACGCCGAAGTCAGTTTCCAAGACCGTGTTATACAGGTTGTGGACAAGTTCCAAGGCATGGATCATTTCTACTGGTCTCTTCAGAGCTGGTTGTCATATCGTTTCGAAGCATTGTCGAGTATTTCCACCTTTGTCCTAACTGCGCTGGCACTGTACACGGACGTATCAGCCGGCATGGTTGCTTTCTTGCTCGTAACAGCCAACAGCTTCGTCAGCGCAACCCACGCTCTATGTCGACAATACGGCCAACTCCAAATGGACTTTGTCTCCGTCGAACGGATCGAAGAATTGCGCCACATCGAGCTCGAGCCAGAAGGTGACCTCGATCCACCAGCCTACTGGCCCCGGTTCGGCAGCGATATCATCTTCGACGACGTCACAATCCGCTATGCACCGCACCTCGAGCCATCCCTAAACGATATATCAGCCACTATCCCAGGTGGTTCCACGGCAGCCGTGATTGGGCGTACGGGTAGCGGTAAATCCACTTTTGCATTGAGTTTGCTCGGTGTCCTGCAACCAGATAAAGGGCAGATCCTCATCGACAACATCGACATCAGTAAAGTCAACAAACAAGCACTACGCACACGCATTACATTCGTCGCCCAGGACCCGATCCTGTTTCCCGGCAGTATCAGGAAGAATCTCGACCCCACCGATGAATTTTCAGAGTACGAATGCGCCGAGGCCCTACAACGCATCTGCGCGCGTCACGGCTGGACACTAGACTTCGAAATCGAAGCCGGTGGCCGAAACCTAAGTCAGGGTCAACGACAACTCATTGGCCTTGCGCGCGCGGCGTTGAGACGTAGCCCGATTGTGATCTTGGATGAGGCGACGGCGTCGATTGATCATGAGACGTCCTTGGAGATTCAGAAAATTATCAGGGAAGAGATGAAGGAGAGTACGGTGATCACGATTGCGCATCGGTTGGAGGCGATTAGTGAGGCGGATTATTTCGTTGTGCTGGACAAGGGGAGGATTGAGAGGGAGGGGCGTGTGTAGCCGTTGCAAGTGTCAATGGTGTTAACGAAAAATGAATGTCATGTCTCTTTTTCTGTTATGTGATATGATGTCTCTTTCTGACTCAAGACGCATGATGCGCCCTCGTAGTTCATATACGGCCTCCTGTCTGATTCATATAGATTCACGAATCAGCAACGAACACTTCTTCGGAAAGTGGCATCAAATCAAAAGCGAAGTTTGACTCCGTATGTCGTTCTGTTCCAATCACCAGAAATGCTACGCGATCCCAAGAATCTCCGCAAAATCAAGAGTTCTGTATGTCTGTAGTGACTGCTCCGTACATACGTCTCACAAAAACACAAACACGTCATCCGCACCACGTACAACACTCACACCTGGACATATGCACACTAGCACCCAAGTCCAAACATCTCCAAGCGTTCTGGATTAGAGTCATGAGACCATTTACCCTAGTTCCACGTCTCACTGGCATACGATCTGTAGCATGTAGATCATTTGAACTCCAGCCGAGTGGATCGAATTTCCACAATTTTCGGACAATCAGACTCCATGCTTTTCGCCTGTTCAATTGTCGAACGACATGCGCGCATACGTGGACTGGGTCCAAGTTTCTGCATGCTTATTTCGACGGGAAAGTCGAGGTACAATTCTCAAGTGTCACGGCAAGTGTTGCGGGAGCCACCTGTCACGAACTCGGATGTGATGTTGCAAGCGACTGAGGGGTAGAGAAAGCCTTAGAGGGATCATTGGGGAAGTGATACATATCTCTGAGTCTAATGAGTCTAAGCCTCTGACTCGAGGTGATTATCACTATTACCATAGACTTGCAGTTCAACTACCGGAAACATGTCAGTAGGTGGTCTTGCACTGTTTGGGCATGGTTGACATCATGCTCATCACGATCATACTGGTCGAAAGATATTATCTTCCTCTATTCACGAACGCAAATCAACCAGATCGAGGATAATGTAGTCATTTAAGACAGCGATCGAGAAGGAAGCTCATGCAGGTCGAAGACTAAAGCTGAATGTCTCGAAACAATCCACGCACACGACAGGCCCGAAAGGTCCGAAATCAATAGTCATCGAACAGCCACTCTCCAACCTGATAGGCTCTATGGGCAAAAACATGACGCCCATTCCCGGGTCTTGTACAAGGCACCTCAACACCATTCACGTAGCTACATGCTAATACAAGAGAAGCCTTTTTTGTGCCCCACCTCGCATGCTCATATACTGTGTCATCATGGAACCAACCCAGCAATGTCAAGCGTACTTGCCCAGACAGAATGTGGTCGTATGTTCACGAGCTGATCTCCCTAAGTTAGGGCTAAGTTTACATTGGCTACAGCGTTCTGGTGTGTAGATGCAACGCCAACGTTGATGATCATCGCCAGATCAACCAATCCGATATTTGAAGAGACATTGAAAGTATCGCCCCCGGCACCGGACCAACGAGCTTCGTTAGATATAGATTAAGCGCTAATACTACCGAGAGCTTCATATTTTAGTAATGTAACAATCTGAGTCAGCGCCTCTTCAGCTCGTCTTCAATTCCAGCGAGAATTTCATCGAAGTACATATATACCTAGGTGTATTGTAATGCATTGTTCGTTGGTTCCAGCATGAACCGGGGACACAAAGCTTGATCACTGCATAGGTACTACGTACGTGTTGGTAATGCAATGTAGCAATTTGATGACCAGATGGACCATGAGATAGACGCCAGGAAGTATGAGTACAGGTACTTTCGTTGTTGTATCGAAGCGGGGTAGCTTTGTCGAGCTCAAACTATAAAAGTGGATAATCTCACTTGAAGCTTTTGTTGAGAAGAGGAGATTTTTTTTTTACACGCGAGAAAGAGGCAGGTTCTTTAGTCAGTCTATTATCGAACAAGACAAGGACCAAAGAACAAATGTTGCTTCTCGTTGCCGCAATAGCCCTAACCCGGCTTGCGGCCAGCAAAGCCGTCTTTGCGCATTACATGGTATGCGGCCTCATCCTCAGGACAATCACACAAAGTTTTTCCAGGACTAAACATTATGCAGGTTGGCTCAATGACCTCCAGCGAAGCCTCTCAAGACATCACCGACGCTATCGCCGCCGGCTTCGATGGCTTCGCCCTCAATACACACACCATCAGCGCCACCGATACGTGGAACACCGACGCAATTAGCTACCTCCTCGACGCTGCCTCGGGGACCGACTTTAAAATGTTCCTCTCCTTCGACATGTCCTGGGGTCTCGACGTCAGCGCTTTAGGCGCCTTCCTGACTCAGTTCAGTAATCACTCGCAATACTACACCACCTCCGACGGACAGCCGTGGGTGAGTACGTATTCGGGTGGCTCTTCGGTTAGTAATGACGAATGGCAAAGTGAGTTTGTTGCGCCGCTCGTCGCGCAGGGCACGACGCCGTATTTTGTGCCTGATTTTGATGATTGGTCTGGGTATCCCACGGGGTTTTTCGATGCGTTTCCCGTAATAGATGGGGCATTCAGTTGGGAGAGTGCCTGGCCTGGTGCGGGGAGTAGTCCGGCGAATGTGAGTGACAGTGTAGATGAGAGTTTGATTGAGCAGGCGCATGCGGCTGGGAAGGTTTACATGATGCGTGCGTCCCTTTAACCCCCTTTTTTCCCGGGTGCACTACGCTGATAGGATAGCCAAAAGCACTATCGACCTTTCAATTCAAATACCTCGGCTCAGGCTCAGACTGGTACCGCATCGGCGAGACCAACCTGCCAGAACGTATCGCCCAAATCCTGAGCCTGCAACCGGACTTCGTCGAGGTCATAACCTGGAACGATGCGGGCGAATCGCATTACGTTGGCAACTTCTGGCCCGAGCAGATCGCTGGCACAACTGAAGGGGACTATGCCGACGGATATGATCATACCGGCTGGCAGCAGGTCATCACACCATTCATTACAGCATACAAGAACGGGGCGACGGCTGTAGGCCAGATTACGCCTCAGAGTGGCACCTCTCCCGAGGGCGCAATGTGGTATCGACCACTGCTGACGAGCGCAAGTTGCGCGAGTACGATTACGAATTATCAACAGGCCGAAGACGCGGTGAATTTTGCTGTCATTCTACCTGCGTCAGATACCGCATACACGATCGAGGTATATAGTAATAGCGCGTTGATAGGCAGCTTCTCCGGTGTCCAAGGGCTCAATTATGAGTCTGTGCCGGGTTTGCAGGCTGGTGGCGGACAGAGTCTGCGAGTTTTAGATGGAAGCGGTAATGTGGTTGCTACGGCGAATGGGACGAAGGATGTGTTGAGTGAGAGTGCGGATGCGTCGATGTGTAATTGGAATTATGAGGTTGTTGGGTTGTCTTAACTCATGTAGAAGAAGAACGTATGCAGATAAAGATGGTTGCTTGGCTTGGCGATGGGCGAGTATGAGAACGTTTCGTGTAATTTAGAAATGTAGACAGGTTGCTTGATTCAGCTAAATAGCTAAGTTGAAAAAAAGAACTGAAATATCAAATCCCATTTACGCATACAAACATACAAGCGCAGACATAGTCAAATCATAGACATAAACGAAATTGAAATTCTAGAGACTGTACACGTTTCGGAAGTAACAAATTTTCGACCTTATAAGATCATCAAAAAAAAGGGCTTCTGAACAGAGGTTGCATTGACATACAACACAACCAAGACTGTTAAGATCAGAAGTGAAGAATAGATATTAGACAATAGCGTAATCAATCGCTACCTCTAAGTAGAGGAATCAAGAAAAAACGGGGCAATGTTTTGACATTTTATAAGATAGAAAGGAAAGGTAGCTCTAGATCATGGCTAAGATAGCAACGGCACCAGCCAAGACACCGGCCTTACCGACCTTGACAGCCGAGGCAGCGCCAGTGTAGAGAGGGCTGGTGGATGTGTGAGTGGACGAGCCTGGAGTCGAAGCAGGCTTGGAAGAGGGGGAGGGAACGAAGGATGAAGGAGAGGCGGGAGAGGAAACAGTGGAAGTAATTCCAACGGCAGGAGGAACGATAGTAGTACCCACGGGGGAAACCGAGGTAGGAACTGGGACTGGGGCCACGGTGGTGGATTCTCCAATTACAACAGTGGTGGATGCGCCAGCAGGAACTGGCACGACAGTGGTAGATTCACCAGCAGGAACCGGCACGACAGTGGTAGATTCACCAGCAGGAACCGGCACAACGGTGCTGGTCTCACCAGCGGGGACAGTGGTTTCACCGGCAGGGACGATAGGGACAGTGGTCGTGCTGGGAACAACAACTGCCGGAGTAGAGGTGGTTACCGCAGTAACGACAATGGTGCTGGTGCCAGTCACAGGGACGCTGAAGGTGGAAGTTCCGCTGGTAGTGGGGACGTAGGTAACTGGGCAGGTGGTTGTAGTGTAGGTGATTGTAACGACAACCGGGGTAGGAGTGGCAGTTGCTACTGCTGTTGTTGGGGCGGCCGTCTGAGGCTTGCAACTTTCGCTGGTGCAAGTGACAACTTGGGTCACGGTGATGCTGCTGGTGCCGGTGGTAACAGCGGTGATCGTGCTGGATCCAGAAGTGAATGTAGTAGTTCCGACTATGTACAGATTAGCAAATATATGACGCAATCAGAGCGAGGCACATACCCGGACAGGTGGTCGTAGTGTAGGTAAGAGTCTTGGTAACCACAGACTCGGGGGCGGACGAAATACCAGTGGCGCCTGCAGAAGACGGAACAGGGATGGGGCTGACAGTGATGGTAGATACAGGAATACTAGTTTCAGCGGGAACACTGGTGCCGGCAGGGACGGTAGTCTCGGCAGGAAGAGTAGTTTCACCGGGCACAGTAGTCTCGGCAGGAACAGTCGTCTCAGGAACGACAGTCGCGGGAGAGACACTTGTAGGGACAACAGTAGTGGGAACACCGGTTGTGTGTGGCTGGCAGACCTCCTTGGTGCAGGTCACAGTCTGGGTAACAGTGATGCTGCTAGTTCCCGTGGTAACGGAAGTAATGGTGCTAGATCCAGAAGTGATTGTAGTGGTTCCAACTAAATATCGTTAGCATTACTCTTATCCACACTCACGTTGAATACTTACCTGGGCAGGTTGTGGTGATAAAGGTGATGGTCTTGGTAGTGATTGACTCGGAAGCTGGTCCAGAGGGAGCCACGGTAGTAGCACCGACAGAAGTAGGTCCTACGGTAGCGGGAACGGTAACAGATCCAGGAACAGATACAGTGGTAGCGCCAGCGGAGCTTGGAACAGGTGTACCTGTCTCACTGACGACAGGAACGGTACCAGATCCAGGGGCAGATTCTGAAGGAGTGACCCCAGTAGGACCGACAGAGGAGGGAACACCGGTACCAGTGACTGGAATAGTAACTGGAACAGTGGTCTCACCAGGAGCTGTGGAAGTAGCAGTCTGTGGCTGGCAAACCTCCTCGGTGCAAGTGACGGTCTGGGTGACAGTAATGCTACTTGTTCCAGTGGTGACTGAAGTGATAGTGCTAGAGCCGGAGGTGATTGTGGTGGTTCCGACAGGGCAGGTAGTCGTGACGAAAGTGATAGTCTTGGTTGTCACGGGGGTAGTGGCAGGGCCAGAGGGACCGACGGTGGTAGCGCCAACTGAGCTGGGGATTGAAGTTCCAGAACCAGTAACGACAGGGACAGTAGATCCAACGTTGGTGGGACCAACGCTAGTGGCGCCGGCACTGGTGGGAGTAGCAGTATGGGGTTGGCAGACCTCCTTGGTGCAGGTCACGGTGGCCGTTACGACAATCTAATCTGTTAGTCACCTTCGTGTGGGAGAAATCGACGGTGTCTATACGTACAGTACTGGTTCCAGTTGACAAGGAAGTGATGGTGCTGCTGCCAGAGGTGAAAGTGGTAGTTCCAACTATGTTGCGTTAGCAAAAAATTCGGGTGATTGTAGTGTATAACATACCTGGGCAGGTGGTAGTCGTGTAAGTGATGGTCTTGGTGGTGATACCCTCGGAAGCAGTGGTAGGAGCAGCGGAACTGATACCAGGAACTGAGGATCCCCCAGGGACACCAGTCACGGAGCCAGTAGTGCATGGGGTAGTGCTGGGACGGCGAGGCACGCTGCTGGAGCCGCTAGGGATGACCGGGACAGATGAGATACCAGGTGCTCCCGGGGTGCTGGTACCGACGGTCGCTGTCGTGGGTGAAACATCGGTAGGAGCGGAAGAAACAGGGACAACAGGGACCGAGGAGGAAACGCCAGGGGCTCCCGGGATGCTGGTACCGACGGTCGCTGTCGTAGGTGAAACATCGGTAGGAGCAGAAGAGACAGGAACGACGGGAGCAGACGAAGACCCTCCAGGAACACCAGTCGCGGAGCCAGTGGTGCATGGTGTCGTGCTGGGGCCGTTAGGCACAACGGGAACAGAGGAAGAGACAACGGGTACCCCTGGGACGCTGGTGCCGACGGAAGCAGTAGTGGGCGAGACATCGCTAGGAGCGGAAGAAACAGGGACAACAGGAACCGAGGAGGAAACGCCAGGTGCTCCCGGGATGCTGGTACCCACAGTCGCGGTAGTGGGCGATACACCAATGGGGGAAGAGAGAGACCCAGCCGGCGAGCTAGAAGAGACGCCACCAGTCACGATGGTTGTTCCAGTGACAGAAGTGATGGCCACACTGGGAAGAGTGACGGTAGCAGATGGGGTGTGGGGAGCGCAGCTTCCAGTGTGGCAAGTCACGGTGTCCGTGACAACAATGGTGCTGGTTCCAGTGGTGAGCGAGGTGATGGTGCTGGAGCCAGATGTAACGGTAGTTGTGCCAACTAGAGTTACGTTAGTCACGAAGAAAATGACGACTTGGACTATGCATACCAGGACATGTGGTTGTGGTGTAGGTACGAGTGACAGTAGAAAAGACCTCGGATGAGACAGTGGTGACCGGAGTGATGGTCACAGTGTGTGGCTGGCAGACCTCCTTGGTGCACGTAATGACGTCTGTCACGACAACTGTGGTGGTTCCAGTGGTGAGGGCTGTGATGGTGCTGGAGCCGGAAGTAATTGTCGTTGTGCCAACTGCTTGGGCGTTAGTCCTGTCCGACTCGACATAGCTGCTTACTTACCTGGGCAGGTGGTGGTGGTGTAGGTGGAGGTCTTGGTGGTGACATCAGTGGGAGCAACAGAAGAAGCGATTGTTGTAGGAATGAAAGGCTGAGAGCTGAGACCGGTGGAAGAGGGCCCAGCCGGGGAAGTGACAGGAACGATCGTGTTGCTCTCGCAGGGAGTCGTGGTGGGAGACTTGTGACCGGAGCCTTCGGTGGACGGCTGTGAGACCTCAGAGCTGGGGTATTGAGAGTGAGGCTGCACACTCAGGCCTGTGCTGGCAGATCCCACAGCCTGAGGGGTCGAAGTAGCAGTCTTGTCATCGTCACATGGAGTGGTTTGTGGTCTGCCGGCAAGGGCAGTGCTCGCCAGGAGCAGGAGGATCGAAGACACCTTCATTATGATTAAGCTGAGTTGTGTGGGCTGGCAACGCTGGTGAGCGAGGTGCTTCACGGATTATAACGACAGACAAGCCTTGGGCAAGCGAGTGATCGGCAGGTATCCAGAGCCGCGTAGTTCGAGGGGAAAGTAACGAAAGTCTTCCTCGAAACGCCTACTCTGTGGATGAAGAACCCAACCAGAAAGGGAGAAGCAAGAACAGGATATATAAGCTTGATGAAAGCAGGAATGAGTGACGGTGGTACAACCAGAGCAGAAACGAAAGAGTGAACGACAGGTCGAGAGGAAAGTGAGTGGGGAGGACGACATGGCGTGGGCGCATAAACGTAATATAAGAGCAGAGCCAGGGACGGACGAGAGGATTGCATTGCATCTTGCATTGGCCAAAGCTTGTACGTGGTGTCCTCTGTAGGGAGTCATAGTAGTAGTGCCGTCAAGGGTATGAACATAGTATGCTCCATAGGACTGTGGCTGATCCACCTCGTATGGCGCCAGATGGAGTCGTTTGCATTTTTGATCAGCTAGTAATCGAGAATCGACGATCGGCGGAGAGCGCTAACACTTGCCCAAGTTTCCTACCCAGGAGGTACTTCCGAGCCCAAAATAGGGTCACGTCGTACACAGTACGGCCGGTCGAGGCCTCGAGGTGTCCGGGATGCAACTCTACACTGTACAGGCGAGAGTGCTTGTTGTGTATGAAGGAAGAAGGATGCAGACGCTGCTGTTGGTTGATATGAATAGCTCGTCGCGCATACCGCCGGCCACTCAGAAGGCGCCGTCGACTGGCGGCAGGAGCGACCTGCGCTTGCTGCTTTGGGACAGCTAGTGGGGCGTCATGGTCGCGGCTTCCTTTTTTGGGGGAGAAACAAACGTCGGCCTGCAACCGTCCTTCTCTTTCCCTCCTTTAGGCCCCTCTCTTATTCTATCCCTTCTGGGACAAATCGTGTTGTTTCAAACATCCACTCCACCACGTACCAAAGTCTTTCGACATTGGACATCCAAGGGCCATCTCGAAACAAGTTCTGGATACTCCGCGTCCATGGTCCAGATCGCCCCGCTGACCCTCAGGAACGTGGTGGATATTCGATGGGCAGCCTGCAATCAAGATTCAGGATTCGAGGCATCGCTAATCTTTCTCGAGCTCTTTGTACACAGTAGATGGCTTGGATGCATGTCTGAGAGGAGCAGCACAGTTACGTAAGATGTGTTAGTTGACACTACATACGTCACCGAGATTTCTCGGACATTTTCAGGTCATCTTTGACGTGCTGAATGGTGAGGTAGTCGGGGATACCATGCCACTACGTGTTGGTCCTTCATAGTTTCAACTCGTACGAAGACGCCAAATGTCTCTGCTGAGTGCTGACCGATGCTACGGTACTCTTCAACAGCAATAACAACCACAACCACAACCACAACCATAAATCCGATCCTCCGAATCATGGCTGTGCAACGCCCTCCCATGCACTCGCCTAGTCTCGTTTCATGATCTAGGGGTGCACACCGGAATGCAATCTGTCTGCGAACGATGAGCTTGACTTGAAACAAACAAAGCCGGCGAAAACGGAGTACAGCCTGAAGAAGATCCCATCGAAACTATAATCGCATCTTTGCATCAAGACTGGACGAAGCTTGACGCCCAGTGAGCGCCAACTCAGTTGCTCTATTTTTGACTCACTCGGAGAATCAGACTGTGTATACTACGTATATACGTAGCACGCGGCTACAGACCGACAAAACCCAATGAAAACCGGCGGATGCACAACGTCTGAAACAGTGAAACGGTGAAACAGGGGTAGAAAACAGACTCAGCCAATGAAAGAGCTCTAAATTAGCTAAGCGCTGGAGCCAAGTCCCACAAGCAGGAGGCTACGGATGTCATTGGCTCGTAGGCCCGGTAATGCTTTCACCCCGCCGGGCCGAGAACGCTATTTCAAGCCACGTTCTGGTAAATGACAATACGGTATTGATCCCATCACCTCTCAGATCCCACCTATTGTTTCCTTTTTCCTTTTTAAAGAATAGAAGAAAACCATGCCGAAGCAACAACAGGGCAGTTTAAATGGATATAAATTAACACACACATCCTTCAATTCAGTCCATTGTGTTGACTCGTCCATTCTAGGCAGATACTTACTATAATTTCAACCGACCATCGACTCCAGTCGTCAGCCACAGGCAATGCCGCGTAGCCGAACGGCATCGTGGCGTCGGACTATTGAGTTTGTAACGGTCCGTCTTGGTATGCATGTTTCTGTGCACTACGTACGCCTACGGACGTGGAGACAAATAAAGTGGTTGAGTGAGACATCCTGATGCAGCTAGCGATGTTCAGGGACCATGGGTCAGTGGCTCAGTGGGTTAGATTCAAATTAAATCGCCAAAAGTGGATGGAGTACGTAGGGCCGGACAAGTATGTATTTTGGCGTTGAGGCTTTCATTCAAGCTGGAGTATTTGCAATCACTGGAATCCGTACATATTACCAAGTAATAAAGCAGGAATACGAATTCCATCAATAGCTACAGCTTCCTCTCTTCCTCTTCCGCGAGGCAAGAATGAGAAACTCGACAATGGGACAAGTCACCAAGAAGGAACTAGAAGACCCACAAATTGTCTCGAAATCTGGTCCCTACGGAGCACTGACTCCTGGTAGACGATCCAAACTTCTTCTGGGAGTGTCGGCTTGACCCGGTTTCTCCCTCAGAATCCAGGATTCTGTACGTTTGAGTACATTAAAGTGTGACTTGTCAAATGTCTTGTCTACAACACGGTGAGTAAAGTCGATTTGAGACATGTGTACGTATGATTGTGTACGCGCAAGAGGATTGACGAGGTGTACCCCCATGGAAAAATGCATGGAAGACATCGTAGCTCCGTATATGCTGGTGATGCCGATGCCAGCGAAGCTGAGACATATGCACGAGAACCAATTGAGTCAATCCAATCTCCACGGAGAAAAGGACGTGCAAGAATGTGTTCGGATGATGATCTGATCTTTGGGGGCCTCGTGTTTACCCAGGTTGCATGGTAGCTACTGTACTTTCGTTTGTGCATAATTCAATCACATCACACCCGAAGTGACCCAGACTTTCTTGCTGTTGTTGTCTGTCTCACTCCACCCTCAACATCAGAAGAGCGTTAGACAAGACGTACGAGCGAGGCACGGATGTCGCAATCCGATCGATCAAGTTGGACGCAAATGCCTCAAATGCATGCAGAGATCCATCATGCGGAAGTTTATCCAACTTTACATGACATATCGCCACAGCCCATCGCTATAGCGGTTATACGGATCTCTCGAGCATATGAATCTGCCCTTTGTACCACGGAACCGTGCTCCTCCGTAGACCCAACTAACCGATCGATCGATCAATCAATCAATCATCGCTCGCTAGAGCCGTATATGCTAAATCAAATGGAAAAGTCTAGAATGGAGACTAATATAACAATCAGGAATGTGGACAAGACGGAGATTAAAAGATGACAGCGATGATGACATGTTTAATTTCCTGGGTGACATTCAATGGTCCGTGGATTTGGATTTCTGATCCGTTGGTTCTTAAGTACAGCAACGTGGGGTCAATAACACTGGGGACAGTCGGAGAATTTGTGGGAGGTATCCATGGGTCGGCGCGGTATGAATATGTCAGAGGGTTGTTTATTTAACTATTGATTTTGGATGTTGAGTTGGTAAAGACTTGCAGTACAGTTACTATTCATGGCTGGGATTCAAATATAAAGGTTGTTGGATTTTAAATGTCAGAGGGCATCTGTAGGCTTGGATGTATATTTAGTATTCTGAAGAGTAGTGACCCATGAAAAATATATAAGTAGAGATGCCACCAAATAAGCAAAAACCTTGGAGTGATTAGGTATGTCAAAAAATAAGCTCGGTACATGCTTCAGTGGCTTGTGCTCGAGCAGGTCTCGTACTTGCATGCAAGATCGATGTACCAATGATCTTCTTTCAGTCAAACAATCAGTTGCCAACACTGACCTTGCGAGCGAGATGTGTCAGAATGAGAAAAAAAAACTTGTAATTTTTGCATTCAACCAAAGGCTCGAATTCCATAAAGTTGACTTGGACAATTCTCATTCTTGAATCCGAGACATTGGTGGTACGATACACTATGCCGCCGTAAGCGGCCATTAAGACTATTAGGATGTATCGAGATGCTTCCACCTTCGTCGAATGTGACGACAAAGTGGGTGTCGTAACATAAGATGTCGTGCGGCAGATGAAGCTTATTCTTGCCGCGAGCCATTGGGTTTTCAAGTACCTTGGAATCAAAGAGTCTATTGGTTCTCAGCATGGTGGTCTCACCAAAAATAAGCTGCAATTCTTGTTTTCGGTGTGGTTGGACCTGCTGTGACGTCTCTTGGAAGTTCTATGGTGGTTGTGTCTCTTTTCAAGTTTTGCTTTCATCTTGGTCAAGTGTAGATAGTGCTTTACGATATGTCTCTCCCTTCCGAGATCTCGTCAAGTTGATCCGGGTTTATCGTACGACTATCGGACCTTGGAGCTGAAGCGTTCGAGTCTAGACAAGTGATTGCATAAATGTATAACTTCGGATCTTTCTTTGATTGTGCTCATTTTGGTGCCCGAATAGTCTCGACAGAGTGGATTCCGCCACTTATCGAGACACAAGTGTCACAATGTCCTTTGATTTTCTCGCTAAGCAGAGTTAGTCTATCTTGATAGAGCTTGTGCGACAGCTTGATGAACACACGTCTCGGGTAGTGTCAACCGAGTAGGCAATCACAGTCTCTGCAAAAGTTCCTTGATTTTGGCCACTTTCATTCGCAAGCGGTGGACTTCGCTTTGATTGTTTCGCTCTACATTGCCGTCTTCTTCATCGCCATCTTCCAGACCTTCCATCATGACAGCCTTCAGTAAAGAATGATACTTTGGGTTATCGAAGACACCAGACGAAGCACCTTGATCTTCTAACGAACAATAAGACACAGAAACCCTGTATTCCTCCGGCAAGCCCAGCGAGCGCTCAATCCGTTCGAGCTGATGCTCAAATGCCTGCACAATGATTTTCAAATACAGAAAACCTTGCGGTAAAGAGAATCCTCCGAGTTTGAAGCCTGGGTCAAATCTGACATTGGCAGCTTCGTTCGGAAACTCGCGAAGAGCAGTGGCTAGACGTGCGAATAGAACGTCAAACATACGTACGAACAATACATAAGTGGTTATCATCATTAAGATTGTAGGTTTGTTGAGCGTGTATGTCGCGGGCTGAAAGTGGTAGAAGGTCAGATGATCCTTCTTCTTCTTCTCCGTTTGCGTCGCTTGTTCAGACGTAGTATTTATTGTCCATGTCCTGATGATGTCGATAAATTCTCCAGTACTTCGCAATAGCGTGCCGACTGGGTTTTCATCGAGTTTCGAGTCTCTCGCTAGGTTCGTGTTTGCCATTGATGTATGCCATGGCGGGGCGCAAGACTGGTTTTGGAGAAGTGAGTGGCATTCAATGAGGAAGTGATTCAACTTTGACAGTGCGAATAGCGGGTCCTTGTGGTATACGGATTCGGCACCCATGAGACTATTTGCTTTCTCCGGACTTTGTTGAGCTGAGTCTCGCGGTGTCAGAGGATAAATCTCAGGGGTGCTTGAAGCAACAGACTGGTCAAGAAACCCCTGTAGTAGGTTGTCGCTGTTCGATCCACATGGCGGGCCTAGGAAGGAGAACAAATCGTCCATGGTCGTGGAGAAAGTATCCGTCTGCATATTGGGCATCATTGGATCCCACGACTGAGGCTGAAGATGCATTGTAGACTCTGATTGAGGCTGTGGCATGTCTATTCTCGCCGATACCTCCTGGGGGTATATGTTCTGGTGTAAATCTACAGAGCCTTCCGCGCCAGGTAATGGGAACTGGCGCTGAATCGGAGCCTTTTGCAGGGTATTCGTAGGCACCCATGAATAAGCACGCTCCATATCACCGCATAAGGGCTTCCGCAATGGTCGTCCCATTGGCTTCGTATTGCTTGTTATGCAAATCGCTCCGGCACGAGCACATCGGACGCAAATTGCACCATCTTCGCGACGGCACCTCAGTTTCTGGTAATGACACCTGTCACATGCTGACCGCTTCCCACCATTCATTTTGGAGTAGTCAAAAAGAACCAAAGTGTAGACAGATGAGGTGTCGTTGGGAGTTGCGCTGAAGGAGTACGGGGACGCGCTAGACTAATTGGTCGAGGTGGGGCCGATCTCCGAATCGTGTCCGACTGGCCAATCACACGACAGAGAAGTATCCGGAGCAGAAGCCCTAATTTGTATAGGAAAGACTTATTTGATTGCGAATAGGTCCATAAGAAGAGGTATAAAGTGATTAGCTGTGCAGGCAGAAGTCAAGAAGCATGTGATTTAGGATTGATCAATTGTTTGTCACTGTCTCACACAGATGCGACTCTCGTTTCTCTACCTCTTTTGTTCTGATCCAAAGTTTTAACATCATCTCTTGTTCTGCATCCTGCTTGTTGTCTCATTGAACAGTTATACAATGTCTGTCGACTTGGTAAAACCTGATAAGGGGCAAGCCACAAGCTCGGCGCACCCAGCAGACCAAAGTAGCAGCAAAAGTGTCGTCGTCCCCAATCAATCGCCGGCCAAAAAAGGCTTCAAGTTCTGGGCCATTATTGCAACACTGTCTATCGTCGGCAACCTTACAGCTCTGGAAGCTACTATTGTTTCGACTGCCTTGCCCACCATTATTACGAATTTGAACGGTGCTGACAAGTATTTATGGGTCGCCAATGCCTATTTATTGTCATTGTGAGTTTGATTACATGCAGCATATAGCATTCTGGAGCTGACGGCCTTCTGTAACAGGACCGCACTACAGCCAATTTATGGCCAGTTCGCAAACGTCTTCGGAAGACGATATCCCATGCTCGTGGCGACGGCTCTTTACACACTCGGAAGTGGAATATGTGGTGGAGCCAGCAATATCGAGATGCTGATCGCAGGTAGAGTGGTACAGGGCGTCGCAGCAGCTGGAATCAACGTCCTCGTCGAGATCATCGTCTGTGATATTGCGCCACTCCGAGAACGAGGTTTATACCTCGGTATTGTGATGGGCTCGAATCTGTTTAGTTCCGGTCTTGGCCCGCTTTTTGGAGGGCTGATTGTGCAGAATACGAATTGGCGATGGGTTTTTTATCTGAATCTTCCCGTGGGTGGAGTCTCGTTGGCAGCATTGTTTTTTTTCTTGCAAGTCAAATACGACAAAGAAATGACATTCGCCGAAAGACTGAAACGGTTAGATGTTGGTGGAAGCGTCATATTCGTTGGGTCTGCTATTTCCAGTTTGATTGCCTTAGCATGGGCCGGTTCGACGTATTCTTGGTCCTCCGTTCAAGTCATACTTCCACTGGTTTTGGGCTTTGTTGGACTAGGATGCTTTCTGGTCTATGAAAAGTTTGTCGTGGATCCCATCGTGCCCCTTCGTCTATTCCAGAATCGTACGTCACTCGCGGCTTTCTTTCTCACGTTTCTAAATGCGCTTGGTCTCATGATGCCGCTATATTTCCTGCCGGTGTACTTTCAAGCTGTTCTCGGTGCAGACCCCGAGCATTCTGGTATTTACTTATTGCCTACCATCCTCACGATTATACCACCTGCCATGATCTCCGGGGTGCTCTTGCAGCGACTCGGACGCTACAAGCCTATTCATTTTATTGCATCTGCAGCCCTAGCAGTGTCATTCGGTCTTTTCTCTCTCTTGGATGAGAATTCTTCCACCGCAGCATGGGTCCTATTTCAAGTATTGATGTCAATGGGAGCTGGTCTTATGTTACCTACTTTATTGCCAGCGGTACAAGCAGAATTGACAGATGCGGATACTGGCAGCGCAACAGGAACGTGGACATTCATTCGAAGTTTCGGCCTGACTTGGGGCGTCACGATCCCGTCCACCATATTTAATGATCGGACAACGCAGCTGTCGGCTCGGATTCAAGACCCAGCTGTTGTCTCCGTACTGACTGGTGGTCAGGCATATGAGCACGCCACGAAGGATTTTGTCGACTCAATAAGCGACCCGGTCGTAAGAGCTCAAGTTATCTCAGTCTTTGCAGATAGCCTAAAGAGAATGTGGCAAGTTGGTATTGCTTTCGTTGCTCTGGGGGTTCTTGTGGTCTTTATCGAGAAGGAGATTCCATTGCGAAAAGAACTGGACACAGAGTACGGTATCGAAAAGGAGAATGTCAAGACAAAGGAGGACAATGCGGTGTAGGAAGAACCCGTGCCAGATCGAGTTGCAGAAAGTATGATAATATTAGGTATGTTTAGAAGGAGGAGGACGTGATAGCTCAATGTACTAGTAAAGCCACTGGACTACTTTGCCTTCTCCGAAATCCAAGGAGGTAGCAGCTGGTAGAATACGCCATGTCCTAACGTCGCGCAAATGACTCCAATCTATCTCAGCACATATTAGCTCACATTTGTAAGCCTGGATTTGGTCAACCTACCCAATGAATCCAGTGATAGCTAGGAAATCCACTACCAACGTATATACCAAAACAACGAGCAGGATTCATACTCGCACCAGCGTATCCCGGTTTCTCATACCCGGAACCCCAGCTTAACAACCCCAGCGTCAAACCTACGAGCCAGGGCGCTAATGCCGGCCCATAAATCCGCTCCTGCCGCGGATTGAGTGCAACACCAAAGGCAATGAAAATCAAAGTGAGAGTGCACATAAATTCTAAAACAAACGCCTGTCGAACTGCAACCAGATTTGTCTCGACGAGACACCCGCCTACCGCAAATTCAGATGATCCGTAGACGTCTCTAAGCACTAGGCCTGCAAGTGCACCGCCGGCTGTTTGGCCCATCAAGTACATAACCATTCTTGGGAAAGAGATAAGGCGTGCAAAAAATGTTGCCAGAGTGATGGTGGGATTGATGTGGCCACCGCTAACAGGTGCGAAGCAGTAGATGAACAAAGTAAGGAACAGCCAATTGGTGATTCCACCGACAAGAGGGCCAAGAAAGGCTGTGGTCCCAAACACACCGGCTGAACTTGAGTCTGCCGGTAATGATGATGACGATGTTGGGCTGGGTTGAATTGCAATCCAGCCGGTGATGAAAATCAGCAAAAACGAGGCTATACACAATCAGATGATCCTCTTTAAAATGAAATTGCAACTCTTTGGAGGCCTATAAAATTTTGGGACTACCCACCTACGCCTTCTACAATAGCAAACTTCCAAAGATTCAAATCAAGAAATCCGTGGAGATCCAAGGCTTCAGATATCCTCATGAACGGTGCAGCGTCCGGCACCGCTTTGAGATAATCCGAGTTCTTCGGATCATTCCGGTCTAGCACCAGCGACTGATTTCCACCGATACGACCGGCGAAAGGCTGCACGGCTGGCTGAACACCCGTTATTGGGCTCGGATATCTGGGCGACAGTGCAACTTCAGTGTCGCCCATTTCACTGTCGGGCTGTGGACTGCGTGTCTCCATTTTTGATATCTATTTCGCTAGCCGACGAATGAGGACGGGGAAATGATGCTGTTGTTAGAGTGAATAGAGAAAGAAGGAGAAATTTAGTCATCAGTGAATCAATTTCAGGCGCGAGAACGTCGTTAATCGCAGGTCTTAATATGAACATGAAGAAAAACTTGACTTGGTTAGACGTAGAAGGGAAAATGGTAAATCCTCAGCGCTATACCACTTGTGGTGTAATTGTACTTTAGTAAGCAATGTGCATGCTTGGTGATCAACCCTAGCCATATACAGACACTCCATATTCAGACAGGTATATGGATGATACTGCTATTTTTTTGGTGACTCTTGCTATAGACGTAGCGTGATGGCACCCAAATCTTTTGTGATGGCCTGATATAATAAGTCCGCATATGTTTAGGGATAGGACCCTTCAATCGAGCGATGTCAAGTAGTGACACTACACCTGTAACAATTGAATCATTTGTGAATCCGGGTATCTATTTCGAATAACGATTAACAAACTCCATGTCGGTATCTTAAAAAAAAAGCATAATACATCAAAAACGGAAAGGTGAAGCTGGTTAAAACAATCCGTCATCGCAATCAATGGACTTTGCTTCAATCTGAATCCCAAGTATCAAATGAGAATAAAGCAAAAACATTGCCCTCTGTATCAACAAACCTGGCAATAGAGCCCATCCCTCTTCCAAGTAACTGCTTGTCTCTGCATAATGGCCTGTCAGTCATACTGCGCTAGTACTGATGTAGCACCTACAAGTATTCAAAAAGAGGTGACATACTGAAATATCCTCCCACCACAATTTACAATCTTTTCCAACGTTTCGTCCACATTCTCAACTGCAAACGTACTCATGACACCCAAAAGTTGACCCCGTCGTATCTCTTTCTTACTCCCATCATTGTTCCTCGAAGCATCACCAGCAAAAGCTTCACTCATATTGAAAAACTGATCCTTAGAAACCAAATCGAGACTTCCCCGAAAATTTCCCTTGTTGAAAAAGTAGACCCGCTCAATACCTTCGGCCTGCTGTTCGTATCCTTCATCGTGGATGTTCCATTGGAATACTTCCCGGTAGAAGCGGATTGCTCGTTGGGCGTTCGTTACCGGTATTTCCATCCAACACGTTTCGCCGTACTATGTGCACGGTTGTTAGCTGGGACCAATTTGTCTGGTGTAATAATTTTGCGAATATCAGCTTTAGCGATGGATTCGGTATCGGAGGATACGTCATTCATACTGGAGGGGCTCGAGGAACGTTCTGCGGGGATCTTTTCATACACGACTCATCTTGATGGAACAATCCTGATGGAATATTAGTATTCGCCGTTGAATCCTTGTACGGACCCGAGTATTTCGGTTTCGAGAAAGAGACGAAAGATGGGGTTGATCAGTGCGTAGGTATATCCACGGCGTTCACGTTAAGGTTCGATACAACTGTGCCCAGAGGATCCGTTTCGATCTTCAAATTTTCAATGTCGTGATATGGTAGATTATGGTTAGAGATGTGGTCCAGAATTGATTTCGTCTGAAAGCCTTCAATACGTATCCAGATGAGGTCGAAGGTCGAAATCCGAGAAAGAAAAATTGCAACGTAGTACGCCGATAAGAACACCTTTAAATCAAACCCGCCAGTCTCAAAACTTCAGTCTAAGCAAATGATCGGCAAGATTCAACGTAGTAGTTCTCCGGCATCGAGATTAGTTTCTTCGGCAAATTAGCAAGGCATGCTGCACAGAAACCAAGGTTTAGAGAAGTATGTAGACTAAGGCAGGCTATCTGGTGAACCAGGTGTTTTTTGGCAAAGCTTGAGCCGTGACATGACTCAATTCAGGCGGGTTGCTTACTGAGATCAAGCCCGATATGCGGGCAGTCTTTGGGTGGGTAGTATTGAATAATGTATAATTCTTCCTTCTAAGTACTTTACGGGATTAGTGGATGGAATTTGACTTTGATTGCTGTCTTTACTTTCTTCAGGAAAGAGTCCGGAAGACAGAAAATACTATGTAGAATGGGGGCTAGTTCGTAGCGGTTGCCGCGGCCAGGCCGAAGGTTGAATGGTCAGAATGCGCCGATTGCGCGGTACTTGAGTAATTTGCAGGGCAGAAACATAGATCGTCTAAAATTGGATTGGCACCATCAATGCTGTGATTTACGATCTAGATCCCCTTCAGGAATAATCTTAGTTTCTTGCGGCATATTGGTGATGTGTTTGATATGAGATACAAGCGTTTCTACGCTTCACTTTACGGTATAGGCCGATCTTTCCAGCGGATAAGAATACAAGTCCTGTACGTTGACCATCGCAAAGAATAAGACCTCTCTTTCGAACAAAGTCCAGGATTATCGAGTTACTGCAGTTGCTTCTCGAATTCCTGGAAGTATCCTTCAAAGACGTGTACGAGTGCAATGCCCCATGGTAAATAGAACGTTTAATTGCAACATTGGGCTACTTGACCAGACTGATTAATCGCCTTCCCGGGTCAATTCGGAGAAATCGCATAAACATGTTGGGGAAATCTCGTATATCGTGGCCGTGATAGGACTTTTCGGTCCAACACTACTGGTGTAACAACGATCAAAAAAGGCATACTGGTCAGCCCCAGGGAATAGCCTTCGTTTCTCGACCGGACCTATCCCATTTTGCTATTGAGTGGGATAGTGGCGAAGCTTTTGGCTGGCGGAAGTTACCAATTTGCTATTTATGCCATCAACTTTGGTTGCCATCTATCTCTGAGGCGGTTCATCATTGTGCGGAAGTATAGACCTCAATAGAATCAACACGTTCAGTATGTTCTTTGATGTGTCTCGATTCCACCTGATCGTCTTCCCACTTGTGCCACTTTCAACAGTCTTGTAAGTTGCGACATGTGTAGCCCCGTTCTATCTGATACTTGTTGATTTTTGAGAAGTCATTGCCAGACCGCAAGGTTCCAAGACAATCCACATCATTTTACATATATTTATACGAGTTTGCAGCAGCTAATATGAGCAAGTTTTACTATGTAAAGACGGAAAGCTATCTCGCATAATCGAAGATTGGGATGGGCTCCAAGTCGTCCAGTATCACATTGCGGATGCTCTTTAGGCAGTTCGTGATCAAAAGCCAGATGGTCTTCAGACGTTGATAGATATTCGGATCGTAATTATCCTGGTTATCTCCCTCCCTGCCAGGCCGTCAAAGATGAAAAATGCAGGTACCAGGAAAGAGTAAGTGTCTTGTACCGGACATAGAGGTTGTGAGTGCTATTCAGCTTAAAATGATAGAGATGCGAACAAAAAACTGACAGAATAAATTACAATGAACTACTCTGAACTGAACGTGACGTTGAATGCTACAAGCTATAGATTGCACCAAGGCGATGAGCATGAATAGCCACCCGTGCCGCACAAAGACTCGACGAATGAATAGCGCGGAAATGCATCGCCACCGTAACAAATGGCAGAGAGAACACCATGAAGCTCTATGATAAACAGCCTTGCATGAAACACTTTTATGCCTCATAAGGTTGGAATGTGGTATAAATTGAGTCTGATTGTCTCGGTCAGACGAGAATTTTAAAATGCAATTTGCTTTCCCATCTGTCTACGAAACCCTAATCCCCTGTTACCTCACTGCTTGACCATTTCAAAGTCTTACCAATATAAATACATTGACAACATGCCTCATTCTGTACCGAACGAAGAAAAAGCAGCTCGGAACCACGTACCATTTTGGACAGCGGACAAAACTTTCAGCACCAGAGAGATCCCGACGTATCTCTTTCGACTCACAGCCCCTGAGACAGACGGAACAACTACCGAGTCACATATTTGTCCACCGAAACCACGAGATGTAAACTTACTCGACCTTGACAGCTGCGTTGCCGCTGATCAATTGTTCAGCCATCTTAAATGGATTTACGGTCATGAAACCTCTTGCAACTTCATGAGTTGGTCCAGTTCCTTGCTCCTTCTGATTCAGTATGCTTTCTACCGGTATACAAATTCAAGAGTGAAGGATTTTGACGACATTGAATTGTTTGTCATTGATACAAGGAAGTTTCCTGAGGGTACATTTGCAAAAGATATGGACTTGCTCGAGATCTTGAACACGGCATGCGAATGCGACCATCATCAAGACCTGAAAGAACTCGTCGAGATGCGGAAGAGTAAATACTATTTCGGGGAATACCTTACGCAAGGCTCCTTGAATTTCTTGAGGGGGGAGTGCATGAAAGTCAACTTTCAGCGATTGCTAGATCTCGGTCTGTCCGAGTTGCTACCTACCATAATTCAAGACGAATCGAACTGGGCAAAATGGGCCAAGCCTGTTGTGTGGTCACGATGCCCTTTTTATTACCGTGAAAATGCACCCCTGGCATCAGACGACGAGGTTCGTGTTGCTACCACCATCGCCAAAAGACTCTACAATGGTCCTTGGTCACTGCCTGTTGCTACTATGTTACTCGGTCTCAAACCTCGACAGAGAAATGACCCAAGGATTTGTGACGGATTGGTTAATGACTACGGAAGTGAGTACTCCTCGAGTAATAACATCTTTACAGAATGCTGATTCCCGTCATTAACGATGATAAGAGGGCGTCATCCGGGACATTGTATCACAAGGACTCATGATAGATGGCGAAAGACTTCCGGAGGTGCAGCAATACGGGTACATCATCCGTGATATCGCTTCAGCCGTGGTAGAAAATGACACAGCAGCGTCCTCTGACAGCGGTACTTCTACAGAGGACAACTGTACATCTGTTGATGATTTGACTTTGGTAAGTAGATGATGATTCGTTCATAGCCACATGCCTATGTATGCATTGGGATTTGGCTAACTCGTCGACTGCAGCGCATTGGTAGAACTCACTTGTAAATTAGCAAGGCGATGATAGTGTGATGGGTACAGACCATAGTTGTTTGTTTGGCTATTGTGTTTGATTTCGTTATATAGATTTTGTTCATTTGCTCATGAAATTCCTGGATTCGTTTACGACAATTTGCAGACTAGAGTTCTTATACCTCGCCAAATCCATAGCCAGCTTTGTCACAGCTTTGTCATGAAATGGGAACAAGCAAAGACTATGTGACATATCGCTTTACAGGGTCCTTAATATCTCCATCTCCAAGCTGGATTCTTCCAATCCATAGCCTGAACCTCCGCAATCGACTTGCCTTCCAACACAGAATCAACATCAACCTTCTCCCTTTCCCCATTATCCCACTTCATCCACAGCAACAACGCAACACTCAGCAGAAACGTCACGCTAGCACAAGCTAGATTTAACCCATTGCCAATATGATAATTAGGAGCATCAAAGGCGAGATAACTCCAGGTGCTAATCAAACCTCCGATATTACCGAACATGACGACAGTGCCGATGGCGCCAGATCGAGCAGTGTCGGAAATCACGTTCGCAGATGCATTGGCGTTGCAAAGTGCGCCGAACGAGAAAGCGCCCGATGCAACTAGGAATGTCGCACCGTAGCGAACGTGTGCGTCTGTGGAGCCGAGGAACATGGCGTAGCCGATGATCATGAGCGGCGAGGAGATTATGAAACAGATCATGCGACGGTCGAATTGCCAGCTCATGAATGGGATGAAGAGGGTGAAAAACGCGCCGACGATGTAGGGAGGAACAGTGTGTAACTGCTGCGATATGACGCTATCGTGAGGGTAGATTGTCTTTATGATGGTTGGCGCGAAGACTGCCAGGCCTTGGACGGTGACGTTGTTCAGAAGAAAAATCATGGCGGTCATTAGCGTGACAGGTGAAAAGATTCCACGGAGCACTTTTCGACTATCGAGGGATTCAAGAACTTCCGTTACCCCGACCCGCTCTGACTTGAGGCGCGCAATAGCAAGATCCTTTTCGTCCTGAGTGAGCCATCGAGCGGTGGATGGTCGATCGGTCATTGTAAAGAATCCGATGATAGCGAGACCGCAGGTGATGACGCCTTCGATGGCAAAGATCATGCGCCATGTGTGCAAGCTACCGACAGACTCGAGCTTGAGAATGGCCGATGCTAGCAAGCCTCCAAAGGCACCTGCTAGGGGGGCCATGACGATATAGCATGATAATCGGAAAGCGAGTTCACTGCGTCGGTACCATCTCGACATGTAGTATGCAATGCCGGGCAGTAAGCCTGCTTCGAACATGCCAAGCAGGAACCTAACGGCAGAAGCGGCGTGTATATCGTTCACAAAAGCCGTTCCGAGACTGCTAATACCGAAGCCGAGGGTTAATGCAGGAATGAATTTGCCAGGACCAATCCACTTGCATGCAATGTTAGATGGGATTTCAAAAACGATATAAGAGGTAAAGAAGATGGACAAGACGATGTTGTAGTCATTTCCTTTCAAGCCGAGATCCTTTTCGAAGCCAGCGAGTCTGGCATTTCCGATGTTGGCACGGTCGATGAAGCAAAAGAGGTATAGCAGGGCAACTGTCGGAATGATGAACAGGTCGATTTTTCGTACCAGGCGTCTCTCGAAAACAGCATCAAATTGGACGAGAGGTTGGCCGTATCTACTCTCCGATTAGCAATCAGACAGGCATAGTCGTCGTGGCTAGATGTCTCTTACCGATCAGTCGCCACATGTCCTCTCTCAGCAGCATCATGAGCTTTGGCAATATGAAAACTTTCGGGCTTATCCTCATGAGGCACTACCCCCTCAACATTCGTGACATGGGTCTCCATGCTGTTTATGAGCGTATCTTAATACCAGCCAACGCATGCGCAGCACATAACTCGAAACGTTACCGGGTCGTGAAGGAGGGTAATGCCATTTATTTAAGCTATTTCGGCATATACGAGAGAGCGCAGTAACCAAGGTCCAGCTGTTTCGAGGCGCATGCGCTGATATTCTTGAGATAAACTTTACCCACGCCCTTGCCCTGAAATGTACAACTATCCGGCCGACTACAACTGCCGAGTATGTAGGCCCGTCAAGTAGTACGATAATACTGTGAGCTGTCAATATTTGAGCTCGTCAATATCTTGGGATCAAACTCTGATGCACACTTGCTGGATTCGCGATTTAGTGATTTCGAACAACTTCCGGCCACAATCAGAGCCCATGAGCTCACATAGCTGTCAGCTTGTCAACTTTCCCCGCTTGCATGGCGTTTCTTGGCCTGTAATCCTACCAATGACTGGTGATCGGATCGTGCACATGAGTGAAATTCCTGTGGGACGGTCTGGCTTGGGATACAAGGATCTGGGGTACGCGGGGTGTGGTTGAAACCAATTAGCATCGGGTTCGCTGGTGGACACGGCGCACATGGCAGAATGCCGAGAGAGCCAAGGGACTCCGGACTACTGGAATAAAAGAGGGCATCGATTCGCCGTTATCCCACAGTCAAAACGACATGCTCGACTTCATGGCTAGTCACGATATTCTCCTGGGACATGGCACAAAGGAGTAAAGAACGTATATCGAAGCGACCATCCCGAGCGATACGATCCCAGAATCGCCAATGCCCCTCTAGTGCTCAAGTTTATAAACATCAGGAGACCGAGCCCGCGAACAAGCAAAGCGTCGAGTAATGGGTCGGAAGACTTCCTGTTTCCGTCCCGCGGGCTAGACATGCCGTTTCAGGCAATATCAAAGAAAGGAATCACAATACGGATGTATACACTCGAACGATACACATCTACGTATCTGCGCACAATCCGGCGTCAATGGCTGACTCGGGATAAGAAACGCGGCAATTAAATTGCCAGCCACATTCGGATAGCTGTCAGCGAAGTAGCTGAGTATACTCAACCACAACAATGGAACCGCGACTCCGAGCGTGTCGCCTACGTTGACGGGGGACCAGTCAGAGGCAGTACCGCTGGAGATGAATGCAGAACAGAGCAGCGACATGACAAAGTGGATTGGGGAGTGGTAACTGAGCTTCCGGTCGTGCGATCCCAGTGTGTGCAGGCGGTTTCACCTGGAGAGGCAAGTTGGACGGGAACGAACATGACGACCGCGCCAGTGATGAAGTTGAGGTTGTTCTTTCTTTGTGTGAATTTTGTATTTGCGTTTTCGTCTCCAACTTTCTTGATATTGACGCTTGATCAGAAGACGGGGAACACATACGAAAGGTCACTTTTGATAACAAACACAATAGATTACGCCCTATAGATACAAGATTAGCATTCCGTGCATGTAGCCATGAAAAGCCCCCAAACATGTAATGATAGGCTCGGTGGACAGAGTCCGCAAACACGGGATAGTCACAACCCACATTTGCTTGAGAGCTGCTACTCTGGTTCTGCAATCTCGATTTGCCGTCCGTCAGTATCGATTTGTGTCTCTTGTGCTTTGGAGTTCTTGATTGTGCTCGGAAAACACAATTCGAGTAGTGTCTCTGGCAAGATTGCCACTATCAATACGAATACTCTTACTAGAATCACGCTGGCAAATTGTGAGTAAAATACCGTCCTGTCTACCACATGGCAGACAGATATACTCGATCCAAGATATTCAATTCGATTCCCTTCATAATTAATCATAATGCACAAACCAACACACCATCTGTACTCGACCCGGAAGTCGAACGCACAAATGAAAAGTGCCAGTGGCTGACGAGTATTGTCTACATTTCCAGAAAGATAAGCAATTGTGCCGGCAACATTCGACATTACCATATTACAAGCGATGAAAATTATCGTCATGGACAAGTTCAAGCCGAGAATACATCCGTATTGCTACTCAACGCCACTCATCCGAGCCCTGAAAGCTCGATAGAGAGAGATACATTCAAGCTCGTACAATCTATACATCGCAAAAGTCACAACAATTAAACAATTTTCGTCCTAAAAAAACAAACAACGGCCTCAGAACGCAGACTTGGCGGCATTCTACCATGGTTAGAGAGCGTCGTCGGTGTTGGTGCAAGTTCGTGCATCCTCTTCAAGAGATAAGCTGACAGCAACGATCGGCCTGAACAAGTATCAGACCTGACTCGGTAAGCGACCAATCCTCAAAAGCAGGAGATCTTCATCTGATCATGCAAGTCGTACAAATATACGTGCAAGCCAAGGCTGAAGACCGATTGGACCGTCTCAAAGGATTTCCTGACAAGACAGTTTACTTTCCAACCTTGTTCCTACCGGCCTTAACCGCAGCACCGGAAATTATAGACACATAGTCCAATCTCGTTATGGAATATGGAAAGCTGGGAAATAATACAAAAGAAAAAGGGAGTCGTAGGCAAAAGTACACTTTCCTCGACAGCCTATGCGTAGAACACATCTAGAAAGTGACCTAAACAGATCACTGATCTTCAGACATACATCATACTTGTCCTGCATACATGCCCATATATCAGCAACTCGATCCGCCTATTGACGTCTAACATCCCAATCGGTAAGTTGAACGTTGTACAAGAATGCTTGGATACTTGCTGATCATCACGATGGCAATATATCGAATCATGACTCAACCTTGGAACCTCGGAAGTTGATAGAGATATTTCATACGTATACTATAGCATATATTGATGTAGCGATGTATTGACTTTCTCAATACGTATGAATTAGCTCAAGTTCGCTTGTGAGGCACAGGTCCAAGGGAAGGGCTAATCCATCCTGATTCCTGACAAGGTAGGCATACTATCATATACACAGACTTCAAGGTGTCTGAACTCAAGAAGGAATGGCATCAACGAGGTCAGCCCACACTTGCATACTCCGAGGACGTACATGTGTAACCCTCCCCTCACACCGTACATGGATCCCTCTTGCATACACCACCAGCGCCCTCATATCCCCCCCCCCTCCCTTTCAGATGACACGCAAGAAATATCTGCATCCTCATGGATTTCTTTTACCCACCTGGGCAGACATGCTGAGGTGAAAACACGTCGACCAGGTAGTGGGTAGTGCAGTGACTCCGGAAATGAAATGAATTTTTGTAGGGCTCTGCCTCATTCAGCATGCTTCAGATAACGAACTTTCCCATTGTTGTTCCTAAAATTTGATATTTCCAACCCTACGTGTAGGTGGGCGATTATAAGACAGTAGACCTTCTCTAGATTTCAAGGATTGCATCACATTGACATCTCAAAAAAAATGCATGGGAAAATGGATTGTGGAATTCTGTGATCTCATCTAGCTTACTACCACCTGCAGTAGCTGATCATGAATTCATCAAATTGAGTATATTCGTCACAACCTAATATCAAAGTCATAAATGACTCCAAACCCGTCCTAAGTACATGGTCGGTAAGAACAGAATGGAATCAAGGAGGAATCAATAAAGCAAAAACAAAGTCGAAACACTGAAAGTAGACATCATTTTCAGTCATGATATTTGGGGTATTCTGCCCGGACTCCAAAACAATATACATATATATATAGATATTCATGTATGTATATAGATCAACCGTGTCATACGAAAATGGTTCAAACAATAGATCAAAGAATAACATCAACTGGCCGGTTCAGCTCTTAATCGTAGGGGCGCGTCGGGCCGTTGATGCTGTTGCTGTTCTTGATGGCGCTGGACCTGAGAGCGGAGATTATCGGCCTTCTTCCACAATTCTTCTCCTTTCTCGTCACATATAGGTGCTAGCCAGAGTGCAGTCTTTAGTATCTTCTTGACATCTTGCCAGGTCGATAAATTCGTGGCAACGGCGACCTGACTCAACATCGCGGCGAACCAGGTAACAGTCTCGGTCTTACTGGATGCAATTCCACCGACAACCAGAGTCCAGAGAAAAAGCTCGGGAACGGTTTTCCAGGCTTTTGGTAGCGATTGACTGAACAAAGCTTGCCTTAGTTGTGCGGTCAATTGGGTGAAAGGTGCCATGGCGGGGACCAGGGGGAAGATAGTGATCAAAGAATATATCAGCGTGGCCAGTCTGAGGGGTTCATATGTTGGGCACGTTTCGCTCATGCCCATCTCAGCCGCGGTCGGCAGAGACAGAGCTCGGTGTTGAATCGAGTTTCGGCGATCGGCCATAATAGGCGCATCAGAGCCAGCGAAAGCGCCAGGGAAAATGCCTTGCATGTATAATTCAATGACGGCGTTGTAGCTGTACATATCCTTGAATAGTGAGACGAGTTTTCCGGGAAGACCAAGATCTTTCATCTTGGAAAATTGGCCTCCTTTGTACATCTCTAGAAGAAACTGGATTGGTTGCGGCCACTCGGGTTGCTGGTGTCGTCCGGCCGTTTTGATGATAGGTGTGTAAGGGAAAAGTGGTTTTCGTAAGAATTTGGATGAAAACATGACCGTCGCCAAAGACATCATCTCAGCCAAACCGGCCAGCTGGATAGCGTCAAAGCCTCCTCGAATCTCGAGCAATCGTATCAAACCCATGACATGTACCTCGTCATAATCAAGGTACGAGTAGATGTTGGCCCATTGAACATCGTTAAAGGGAGATTTGTGAGTGTCACGACCAGGGGCGAAAACCGCCTCGTCGTATCGACTGTATCCCATGAGGAATACAGCCATCAGTAGCTCATCCGTCTTTTGTGCCGCCGGGTCTTGTAACGCTTGATTGATCCTCCGTATCGATTCGTTCTCTGCGGTCATAATCTGTAGCATTTTCTGTCGTCGTTGCCTCGATGGCAATCCGCTCTGCATGCGCTCCAGGACGAACTCATGACTGAGTGTGCCGTAGAGAAAAGCTGACAACAGAGCGGGACTTCGTAGGGCGCTCGACAGCCATATGTCGGAGATTGTCGGCGCGTCAGACCTGGTATCTTGTGGCAGCATTTTAGTCATGACGACCGAGGCGGCTAGCAACGTGAGTTAGTATGCAGTTGTGGAACCTTTCAGCATGAATACTAACAGTATTTGATTGTCCGTCGAACGATATCCTCGGGAACCTCCGTCCCAAAGGCAGTCAGCATGGGTGTCTTCAAGCCATGCTGAAGTGAAGCGGTCAAATTGACCGTATCGGATGACGATTCGCGTTTATATGCTACAAGCGTAGCGTCAGGCAGAGTACTTTCTTCTTCTTCTTCTTTTATCACGGGAGACCCCTGGTCATCGAACTCCGACTTCACGACGACTTCACTAATCGCGGGCGGACCGGATAGAGGCGGGCTCTGCGGACTGGGTCTTTCGTATGGTTTCGCTCTGATGGGTTCTCTGGTGCCGGCCTTGCGGCGCTTCCATATATATCGACCAGCATTGGCTCGGATCAACGTTCGACTGGATGAGCTCTCTGTTCGGGAAGAGGGATCGACCGAAATAAAATTGAATCCGGCGGGGGTGGAGTCAGAGGCAGACATTGACGGACTGGTATGGCGGGTAGATTGGGATGTCAAAGCATTGGGCGTAAATGGGACCGGATTGTCCATTTTGTTGTAAAAATTAATGATGCAAGACTCGTAGGTCGAGCCGAGACGCCATCAGACTGACGCCAGCCTCTTGGGTAAGTATTAATTAAACATCCATCCGAGGGCAGGATGTTGACGCAACGTCGCGCACTCTCTCAGTATGCGATAGGGGACACCGCCAATCGTGAAGCAAGTTGGCCAACGACGACGTATATTGTATATTGTTCGTTGCAAAGAAGTTGTTGTGGCCGTAGGTTGTTGTCGTAACAGTGCAGCCGAGAGGCGTCGGTCTGCCACAGATGCTCACTTGTCGACGAAGCTGCAGTCAAGACCGACTTGAGAGTTATTGGGACGGCAGAAGGCGGTGGAAAGTTTGCCCGGGACTCGAGTCTGCGGTGGAGAGTGCGGCGGGTGGCTTTTGGGCGAAACGTGGATATGCGAGGTATTATGAGGTATTATAAGCGGTTGAGGGACAATATAGTATGGAGTACGTGGACGAGGACGTTCAAGTGGCGGGGGGAAGAGAGAGGTTGAAGAGATTCACAAGGATATGGAGTGGTGTGGTGGTGGTGGTGGTGGTGGTGGGTGTGAACGGCCGGAGGAAAGAGGGAAAAACAGTGGGAGGGCCAGCCAGCGAGAAGGAAGGAAGGAAAGAAGGAAGGAGCGGCCAACTGCGAGCCAGACCAGACCAGACCAGAAGGAAGGAACGAACGGCGAGGGTAAGTTGGCGCCTGCCTGTCTGGCCAGTCAGGGCTGTACCTCGTGGTCTTGTCCAATCAGCGTGCGAGTTTCTGCCGGTTGCTCTCTTATTCCGCATTCCGGTCTCTCATCATGTACGAGCAGCCAATCAGCAATCACGATTTGTGACGATAAGTGGATTGTGTCTCCACTTCGGGCTTAGCCTGTAATCGGTCTAATTTTCCAGCAATTTCTGCGTCTGTTCTCCAGTTGTCCTCCGACGATAGTCAATATTATTGCTCAATGGTTTAGATCAGTCATCGTTCCGACAGTAACTAGTTATTCAAGAATGAGGCCAACCAGCCAGCCAGCCCACTTCACCCAGACAGGATCTTTGTCTTTGGTTGACTTTGCACCCCCGTACCTCGTCGTTCGGTAGACCATCGAGTCGCCGCCAGTGGATCTTAGTTGGCCTTGTGTACGGAGTACGATCGACTTGATAATCACCATCGACTACTACTGCAATGCCCTGGTCGGTCCGATCCGGGGGGCTGATCAGTGCATAGGCACAACACAGTAGATCGCAGTCTGGAAGGAGCTTATACAGTCAAGACAGGACAAATGGGGATTGCTGACGTCGTGATCTTGAGCAACGCATCAGGCGACGTTCAGAATTCAGGGTGCAGGAACAACCAGGGCTAGTAAAGTATATCTCAGATACTCCAGTGGGAGTCGCGGCGAGCCAAGCCAACCCTAATTCCGCTAATCTCTCTCTCTCTCTCTCTCTCATATCCATCATCAGGAAACACAAGGCGACGCATGGTTTGAGGCTAAAATGGCTTGTACATCGCTTACCACTCACTTTCTTACAACCGCCCCTTGATTTGTCTGCACTGCGAGGTGTCTCTCGTGAGAACCTACTCGTGTGTCATGTTTGACAGACTTTCGCTCAAATGGGACCAATACTCTGGTCTCTTCACCCCTGGCGGGCTCAAGCGATGACATCTAGCCCACCGGTACGATGGCCGATCTGATCGCTGCTATCACTTTCAATCCCACTGATTGGACTTGTCATCACTTTTCTAGCGCGTCCGTTTGCCCCATGTCATCATTCACTTGAACAGGAAAAGGATCCTAAAGTAGCGAGGCTCTCGAATCCCAACCAATGAAAATGTGGAATTAATAGTGTTTGAAGATATTTCCGCGCTATCACTAAATCTAAGCCTTTTCCTCAATATACCCAATATTTTCTTCGTGCGTTTCATGGCAACGAAAGCTATGGTCGTGGTACCTGTGCTAGTTAGATGTACACCACTCTAGTCTTGGTAACAGGAACATCCAGTTCTTCAGCATCATGCATCTCACCGTACCACTTTCAGGATTAGGTTCTTGATAGTGAGGCGCTCCTATTCTGCAGTCAAACAGCAATCTCGCGTTGTGGCTCGCTCAGCTAATTAATTTCTCCGACTCTTGAGAAACTCAAAACTCCATTGTGACCTGTCACATGCCAACTCCGAGATTTCTGGGGATGTCGAGATAGAGAACTAGCGGTATGGAGTCAGGGTCAACGGATCTGAGTTTGTCGTGCTGAAGCTGACGAAGCTTGGGACCATTTTTGGACAGTCCGATACTGATCTCATCGGATTGTATTCTTTTATCAGAGGGAGGGGTTCAAGATAGGTAGGATGGAATGCTGTAGTTGTAAATGTTACATATAAATACGTGTGTACCAAATCTGCGGAACGAGTTCCGCAGCCTATTGGGTTCCTGGACGTCAAATTGCTCTACCCACAAAAAGAAGTCAAATTGACGATGTTTCCCGGATAAAGGTACATCTCAAGAGAGAAGCCTGTCGTTCAACATAGATCTAGCGCACGATAAGTAGCAAGACAATTTCTCGATTCGTGAGAAATCCCCTCATAGTTTCCTCGCCATCACACCCCTCCTCCATCTCTGCGAATCCCACTTCTTCCATTGACCCAACTCTTCCCTCAGAATCTCTGCATATTCGTCCGCCATATCTTTGGCCGCAGCTTCCTCGAATCCATATCTTCGATAAAAAGTCCCGTTCCACGGGACATCCAGAAACGTTACTAACGTTAACCAACCAAAGCCTTGATGGCGGGCATCCTCTGCAACTGTCTCGAGCAGACTGCCTGCGATGCCTCGCCGCTGAAAGGAGGCGTGGACGGAACATTCAGCGATGTATAGATGTCTGGAAGTGGGATCTGAACCCATACATTTCGCTGCTAGAAATGCAATGGGAATCTCTGTCCCGGACTCGTCATCTAGACTGGTAGCGACCCACAACAGCTCGGAGGATAAATGTGAATTGAGCACGTCGGTGGATAGGGGCGAATCCGCCGCAACGAAGTCGAGATCAGGTATCGATTTGAATACTTCTGATGCCGATTGTTCTATCGCCGGCAGGTATTGGATGTCGGTCGTGACTGCTGAGCGAATCGTGATTTTGCCACGGACATTGACCGCGCTGGGTATCCAAGGAACATCGACTTTCATTTTCATTGAAACGTAGGGAAGGTTTGTTTGATCATTGGAAAAAACAGTTGAATGAAATTGATGTTATGTCCAACTCCGTACGAACCACAAATGAACGATCCGGCTTAGCCCTAGTTGGACCCCGCAACGTTGGGTTATAGTTCTTTGGTGACTCGAATGTTTTTACTGGATGTGCCATTACAACAAGACATCACGTTTGGCACAGACAATATGAAATCACACCTGAGGATCGACAATAGGAAAAGACAGCAGCGTTAGTGGTTTGCGCCGCAGCATCGCTGGCTACAATCCTCCGAGCCGCAGACGGCTATGGGAAGCCTTTAGGCACTTTAAGTGCTGCCGATGTGGACGAAACGAGAAAAGCCGCCATGGCGGCGAATAATTTTCTTTTTTTTTTGTTTTGTGCTTTGTCGAAATTGTCTCCCCTTCATCTTCTAGCCGAAATGCCCCCCCGAATAATCCGCACAAACGAGTCATACATCGCATCAGCTCCTTTGCCGTGCTCTTAAATTCATCTCCATCGTCGTGGCCTCTTTTGCCTGCTCGGTGCCGAAAAATTGGTATTGCAGTTCTGGCTTTTGTAGCAACGGGACAGGGCAACCTGGAAAGTGAAAGCCAGACCCATGACGAGGGAAGGCCAGGTCATAGCCCCATCTATCCAAGTGATGCTTACATTGTCTTTCACTGGGCCGCATGATGGATCATCTTCGATGCATACCGTATTTTCACCGAGTCTGCCTTGACCACCGTGCCTATCTACATTGTAAGCCTGGTGCAGTGATTTACCTCGCGCGAGGTGGTGTTTTCCACTTTTCTCGTGTTACGAATATGGTGAGCAATGCAGATCAATATAGCAGTAGCTGTACCTTATTCTATACAGTGACACTAATACCTTTTCTCTAATCTCTTTCATTTTCATATAGTACAATCGCAACTTATGTGACGGATATGGTGATTGTGCTAGGAAGTATCAACCTCCACGGAGCCCTAGTCGAGTGGACGTTTTCCGTGACCACGCAGGTTATTCACTGCAGCTGTTTCGTCTGCACACATGTCCTCCACCGCGAACGTTTCTATCAAGGGTTGAGACCGGATCCGGGCTGCATGGGACTTTGGCGGCATTATCAACACTCAAAAAGCGCATCACTGCCGGCTGCAACTTTTCATAGGAAGGTTGACCGCCTCTGCGAACATGCCAGGACAGAGTCAGGTCACAACAAAGTACGAGGTGCTTACAGAGACGGTGCATAGGGCTGAATCAGAAGAGGAAAGTCCATAGGTGGTTGGTGCACCTCCATTAAGTCCAAGGATGTATCATTTGTCTCGTTTGGAGGACTTGGTTCATGCTGTCAAGCTTGTGATACTACGGAGATAGAGGCTGATACATGTTCGATGCTTTGATTTTTCCTGAACTAAGCCCGTTGCAGTACTTGATCATAACTTGGGCTAATCGGAGCGTGCATAGGGCTACAGCTGATCCCAGGGCAGATCCTCCGGACCCTTCCAGACCTGCGTTCTCGATGCTTGCGAATTTCTGATTGTCTGAGAAGCGATAAAGATACCAACGGAGCTAATGAAACTTAAGTGGATCTGATAACTACACTCTAGATGTAATGAACCCTTTTAGATCACTGTTCTTAGTCAAAGAAGTCTTATTTTCCTGTATGATGTTGATGTCTGTGACGACGAGAAGTCTCTTCAATCCGTCTCTCACTCGTATCTGGTGGGTTTGAGACGCTCCCGGCCACCTTGACAAGCTGTTTCAGCGTTTTAGCCAAGTAAGCAGATTTTCCAAGAACAGATTTCTGGAAATATCCATCAGCACTACTCAAATTTGAACGAGACCTGCCAGAAGTTTTTTAAAAAGAAGAGTATCCATGTTCTAAAGCACTATTCAAAGAGGCAATATCCACCTAGACGTTGGTGTCCATCACTATCCAACGTGGATCACTCCGGGATGATGCGGGTACCTTCAGACCGGAGCGATGGCTCGAATATCGAGAGAACATTCTCGTTGAAAAAATGATCCAGAATCTACCACATATGCCCGTCGCATTAGGTACTATATACATCTCGTTGCTTTGCTGGTTCAAGATCTGCGTCGGCGTATTTCTGCTGTGGTGAGGAAAAGCCCAAGGAACTAACTCAAAGGTGTATGGAGGGCAGCCTCATCTAAGTGCCAATCTCGCTAACGCTTCTACGTATAAATGTGGGTAGGTCGGAATGGAACTAGTTAGACATATCGTCGTTGATGCTATTGTGCTACCTTGTGTGATTTGTAGTATGGCAAGAACTATCTCCCTTTCGCCAGATGCGTTCCATGAGACGCCATATAGGGTACGCCTAGGGAGACTCCGCGGCTAAATTCGAGTCATGGCCCTGATTAGAGTCTTGAGGCATTTTGGCACTGTTACTAAAACCTTCGATATTTGGCTTGCCTTCATAAGCTTGGTAAATGGAATGCGTTTTCGGTTCTTGAAACAAAGTCCTGACCCTGTGCGCTTCCAAACAAATGTTCGATAGTCAGCTACTTGGTTATCTAAAAACAAAGTAAGATCTCTTGACTCTGATAATTCAAGGTCAATCATACTCGAAAATTTCATTGACTTGAGAGCTCTCATAAAATAAGGACCCCTCTTTCTGGTCGCGGAATGTCGCTCTGGCCGGCAAAAAGAAAGTCCACCAATATGAAAGAACCCTCGGAAGGGCGCTCGCCTTGATTGTATAGACATTCAATAAACGAAAAACACTTCGGTACAGAAAGGCTAGCTCTTTTCAGACATCATGAGATGCTGAGCCAATCCTCTGCGCTCTTTTCTGATTATAGGCTAAATTCCTGGAAGAATGCCTCATGCCTCGGCCGTTGTTGTCCCTTGCCGCTCGCCACAGCGAACAAGAGGCCATTCGAGTTTTGGATCTTGTTGCAATTCGGGCTAGAAGGCGGTCTTCAAAGGCACGAGATCTCGTCCAGAGATTCAACTTCTAGCTATCATTGGTTCAAATCATCTTGAAGTTGGTTCTGACACGGCGGTCGAGGCTTCCAAGCTTCAAGCTCTGGGATCAAAGCCTGCCGCCCCCGTATTGTCCCCTCCGCATTCCGGGGTATAAGGCTAATTACAGTCTATGGTCCCCACATAGTAAGCATGATGCTGGCCACAAACAAAAATGCAGTTAGTAGCTTAAGCACCTGGTTTGTGTCTATTGGTCTGCTCGGAAAATTTCATATCCTTGAACTTTCATGTACTCATATGGTTGATAGTGGTACTGGAACACGTGTTGATTCGCTTTAGTGCAAGTCTGGTTACTACTACTACTACTACCTACTATTAAAAACATGGCATTCCCCTCCGCCCGTCGTGTCTCATGCATACTGTAGTCTTTCTACCATCGTTTCCCTTCCACAGAGCTTTTCTCGGGTGACAGGCGTAATTGACAGTAAGGGATCTCGATCATCGACATGGCATCCACCGAGATTCACGTCGAGAAGTCCGCTGCCAGTCATGTGGAAACGACACTGGGCAGCGGTGCTATCAACGAGGCCAAACAGGCGTCAGACGAAGAGCACTCGCAGACCCTCTGGCAAGCTTTGAGTGCGAATCGGAAAGCTGTCGCATGGTCCATGCTCATTTCACTTTCAATTATCATGGAAGGCTATGACCTCGTGTTGATCGGCAACTTCTTCGCATATCCAGAGTTCACTAAGAAATATGGTGTTGATTATGGAGGTAGTATCGGATGGCAGATTCCAGCCCGATGGCAATCTGCTTTGAACATGTCAAGTACAGTGGGAACAATTTTTGGTAAGTACTTCATCCTTTTCTTTTTGCCCGTGTTGCCCACTGTTTCCCTTCAACAATGGACCTTTGTGTAAATCTAACAACAACAACAACAGGCGGAATTCTGAACGGTTATATGACTTCAGTCGTTGGATATCGATGGGTCATGATAATCTCCCTCGGCCTCCTTAACGGCTTGCTCTTTATCGTCTTCTTTGCGCCATCGAACGGAGTCCTCGTTGCTGGCGAACTTCTCTGTGGTTTAGCCTGGGGTGTCTTTGCCATTGTCGGTCCAGCCTATGCATCAGAAGTATGCCCGACCAACCTCAGAGGCTATCTCACCGTATACGTCAACTTATGCTGGGCTATTGGGCAGTTCATTGCTGCCGGTGTATTGCAGGGACTGGTGGGTAGGCAGGATCAGTGGTCGTACCGTATTCCATTTGCGCTACAGTGGATATGGCCGCTACCTCTCATGATCGTCTGCTTCTTCGCCCCAGAATCACCATGGTACCTAGTTCGACACGATCGTCTGGAGGAAGCAAAGAACTCATTACGTCGCCTCGGTGGGAACAAAACAGAGGAACAACTCAATGGTCAACTGGCTATGCTGGTGCATACCTCTAAGATCGAGTCCTCTTTGGAGGTGGGAACCTCATACTTGGATTGTTTCAAGGGAACCGATCTGCGTCGAACAGAGATTTGCTGTCTCGCATTCATTGGGCAAATCATGTCAGGCAGTTCATTCGCTTACTCGCCAAGCTATTTCTTCACAACTGCAGGCATGAGCACTGCTCACGCCTACCAATTGAATCTTGGTGGTACCGCAATCGCGTTTTGTGGCACTCTTTGCTCCTGGTGGTTAATCACGCACTTTGGCCGTCGAACTCTTTATGTCACTGGACAGGGTGTTCTCTGTGCGACTCTATTTATCATCGGTATCATCAATGCCGCAACCAGCTCAACCAGTGCTGTTTGGGTCGAAGCCGGGTTTTGTATTTTCTGGCTATTGGTCTATTCATTGACTGTCGGACCCATTGCCTACGCGATTGTGGCTGAGACATCTTCGATACGCTTGCGCGCATTGACGGTTTCCCTTGCTAGGGTATCCTATCAGATCATCAACATTGTGAGCCAGGTTCTCGAACCATACTTTATGAACCCAACCGCATGGAATGCTTCCGGCAAGACAGGCTTTTTCTGGGGTGGCACTGCGCTTATCATATTCATTTGGTCGTACTTCCGCCTACCCGAAGCCAAAGGCAGGACATACGAGGAGCTGGATATCATCTTTGCAAGAAAGGTCAGCGCGAGGAAGTTTGCGTCTCAGGAAGTGGATGCATATGCTGCACGGGATGTCGTAAACACCGAGAAGGAGTAGGGACTTTTGAACTGGAGTGATTCCTGTCTCTGTCCAACGTGTTAATAATTGAAACATACGTATCCAGAATGATCAATATATTGAACGCACGAATCCAGGCATTTTTACCTGGCTTGGAGAAAGCTCCGATTCAAAAAGGCAGATGAGTATACTGAAATACTGTAATTATGATCGAATATGCTGCGCGCAAATACAAATGATTCACGAACAAGACTATATCATCCCTCCCACGACGAGAGTACCAACTTACACAATTCATTATCGGATTTTGTAAAAAATGACTCTGCAACAAGGTAACAAATGCTGTTATGTGTTCCGGGGAATAATTCGATCCTGGACAACCCAAATTATCTGAATTGATCAGACAGGTGAAAATAAAAGCAGAGAGGAGAGTCTGGAAAGACACAAGATAAGACGATCAAGGTAAATGATGCTCTAGTCCCAACGCTTCTCCAGGCATCAAACTGGCTTGGACACTAAATCATAGGCTTCGAATGTGGACCTAACCATGCTTGGGTATGCACTCGCATTTACCATCTATCTGAGCACACTGTGGCCGGTCGCCAGTGCAGCATGTCAACGCAGGGCAAGGCTTGCTACACTTGTAACATTTCTCTGCATGTAGGTGTCGGAACGTTACGGTCAATTCAGCTTATATAGGAACTTGGGCTGGGCTTCATGGACTTACCTTTGTCTTCACTAGATCGCGAATCGAGCATAGAATCCGCGCTATCAAGAACGCTTGTGACAGCTTGACGAGAAGTTAGAAAAGGATTTCGGACCAGAATACCATAATTCGTACCATAAAGCTTGATGCTCATATCAGTAAACCGGACATTCCCCTCACTGTTGATCTCGGGCAAAGCGGAGATTGTGCCAGTGAAAAACATAACCAAGGCAAATCCGAGACTCTTTAAGGTGTCGAACCTCATTCTATCTGGCGGCGTTATTGATTCGCTAGAGACAATTCACACTGTTTTCCCATTGCTCTGCTAATCATTCGAAAGTTGATTGTGATGATAAAAATGTATAGAAGGTGGGAGTGAATGGTAGGTTTCAATCAATCGTATTTATACCTTAAGATTCGGAAACATCACTTTGATCCAAAGACTTGATCAAGAGATTTGATTCAGGTATCTCCTGGATGCACATGGATTTGGTCTTTTTGCTGAATTGTTGACATGGACTTTGAGCCGTCGAATTCTCGCGGATGATCCTCTGTTCCACTGCATCTCACGTACATGTAAGCCTCGTGAGTTGTCTCAGATTCCCGCATGCTTGGGATCGAAATGACTCCTTAGATGTTCATTATCTTTCATGGTCAATAGTATGTCAGACACAGGAGTATCATTATTCCCTGGTTTCCAGAGAGAGAAAAGAGAACGATCACGGTCGGTCCAGGGATGATATCTACATAAATGAATTATGTTCCGAAGTTGTGTAGTACAGTACATACGTCCCTGCACAATTCCCTCTCCAAACAATTAGTGTCTGCGACTTTCGTGATCATCAGGATACTTACATGATCGATGTTGCCCGTCTGTGAGGACCGCCGGTGAGTCAATATTGCACTACCAGACCGTATAACTAAGATTGAGGGCCATCGGTCACATACTCCAATCAGAATACAGCTGGTATACCATGTCTCCTATCAAGTGTCCCACGAAGCGGTGAACGAGGCTTTGTGTCTATTTGAAATAATGAAATAACAAGTCCGTAGATTTCAATATGCTATCCACTTATTTTTGATTTCACTATGAGCTGCAATAACATAAGCCGTCATCCTCCGTACAGAATGGATATCCATCGTTGCAACAAGTCATCAAACTGCATGGCTCAGGGCATGACCAGCATTGCACTGTAGCATGAGGTCAGTTAGTTAGGATCTCGTAAAGAGAGTGAGAGAGAGAGCGCCGTAAGCGAGACAAGTTGATTTATCAGATTGGAAAGATGATCAACACGATCATTAAACTCCACGCTACTGACGCAGGAAAGAGTGCGAATGGATAAAGTAAAGTTTCGACTTGCCTGTTTCCAAAACCGATTGTTCCGCGTCTCGTGATAACAATCCCGGGGTAGCTTCTGAATCTATTCAAAATCATGTCAGAGATTTCCAGCGATTCCTAGCCAATGGCAACGTCTTGATTTCTATTGACGTAAGATTGATCGTCCGAACTTACCGTAATCAACACCCGAGTCACTTGCCACCGACTGACAGAGTAGCAATAGGGCAATCAAGAAGGAGATGGCAAGGCCATCAGAGATCCATTTGTTTCCCATACTGAGAGTGATCTTAGGATGGGATGAAGGATCAACTATGCTGGAATCGCGGCTGGAAGGGGTATCACACAAGAAAGCTAGAATTTCGACAGTCTGTACAATGGACAGTCATGGTGTCAACATAATTCCGAACGATATTTTGGGATTATAATCAGCTGGCATTCTAGGTAATCTGCTCAAAATCCTGTCACTTTTTCTATCCCTGTCCCGACATGGGGGTTTTACCCCCCGGAGATGGAGAAAATGGCGCAAAAAAGGGTACTTGACAGGCTGTAGCGTGCCGCCCTAAAGCTTGTTCGTGGCACGGTTGAGCCCACAAATGCCCGGAAACCACTTAGTGGCCTGCGTACTCGTCAGCTCATGACGTTAGCTGCAATCCCGGTTTTCAAGGCTGAGAACATCGACAGTTGATAAGCCGCGTCAATCGTGCTCAGTCAGCAACTCGGCTAGAGTTTTATGCAGGGCGACCTCAGCTATTGATTTCTTTATTGTCATCTTGCATGCAAGTCTCATGATATCCAATATCCCCACCAATGACCCTTTTTGGTACACAGAGGCCCATGCGACGTACGTACTACGTAGTAGATAGAATGAAATTGAGAGTCGGCGCGTTTCACCCATGTCGATACTATTTCATTCATAATCTACTGGGGTAGTACGCACAAGGCATCAGCTGGCGATCTTCTACCTTTTCGAGGTACGCAGGAATCTAGTCCGGTCGCGAAGGTTACAGGATCGTCTGATCATCCCGACGCGCGTGATAATTTCCAAGAAGGATCCGATAGCCAAATTGATTATTACGGACCTTCAACATATTGGAATCGATCCATGCTCTGGGCTCAAAGCCATGAAGGGTGACCCGCCGCTTCGGAAGATTTCCCCAAGTCAAGCAGACATCGTAGATCAGGATCTGGATCCCCACAGTGCGCACCACTTTCTATGAAAATTGAATTTCCGTTCTAGATATGACAACTTTCATAGTCTAAGTTAGGCACGAAATGAAAGGGCTGGCCTAGAGTGGCTGTCTCATGCCTTGAACGTCGGCCGATAGACATCAATGACTGCCAAAGTAATCCCTATTTGAACAAAATAATTTCTTGATACATTGCGCTTGTGAAACCGAACATATATCAAGATTGCGACTCTTTAATTTTATTAAAAAAATGACCCGAAAGACGATGTGCGAAACAAAATTATCACCTCCGTCGTGAAATAATCGCCAAGTCATAAATCATTCTAAACCCAAAAACCACCAATGCTGGGTTCAGCCGTCATGTTGTGACGCCTGAAAGGCAGCCTCCCAGGAACGCTATGAAAAGTATTCTTATCGGTTTCGAATTTTACCGAACACTTCTCACACGGGTCTCTCCAGTTATTACATTATAGATGGTGGTCGATGCTAGATACACAAGATCCATGCTGTCAGCGGATTATCCAAGAGGATCATAGTGTTGCAAACAATGATACAAGATTCAATCTAACGGAACATACTTTTCATTTGGGGCTCAATCAGAAAAACATTTCCAGTCGGGTTCCACGCTGAGTTGACCACTTCTGTAATCACTCTGCCGGTATCGAATCTGCCATCAGGTTCGGCCAACAGCTTGGTATGTTCTTCAGATCCATGATCCCGGAAGTGTGTTTTCAGTGTTGCGTGAAGACTAAAGCTACGGTAACATATTGGACATGTGGCACGTAACGATGTGGCCATAATGATGGCTTCTTGTAAGGCGATGGCGGATTCGTACCCCTTTTTGTTCTTGAGTAACTCCATCAAGATGGCGGGATCAAAGAGATCGGGAATGCGCATGTGGCAGATAGTCCAATCGTCAATGTGCGCCTCTGTCAAATTCAACGCTTCTCGAAAGAAATTATAAAATCCGCGAGGTTCCCTGTTCCGATTCTCACGAAGAATCTGCGAGTGGCCTTCGCCGCTGTCGGAGGCGTGGCGATATAAATCTTCCATGCGCGCAAAACCTTGATAACAGTATAGGCAGAAACAATGCAGAGACGATTGACGAATGACCGATTTTTGAACGCGGTATTTGCGTTCCAGATTCTCCGAAGCGAACTGTTCAGGTCTAATCGCGAAACTCGCGCCATGAGGAAGAATGGTCCTATAGTATGTCGGAGGACTTGTCATGGTACCGTTGACAGGCTTTGACTAGTGGCTTCAAGAGGAAGGAAACAAGCAATACTGTCTCAACTTGTTGCTATTGTTCGCGTTTCCCCAAAGCAGTGTATATTTCAATCAGTCGTCACCACCAGGTTCACCCGGGTGACCCACGACTGAGGCTTATTGCAAGCAGATTATACACAGTGCAGTAACATTGAAAGACTTCGGTTTAGATAGGGCTCGGGGTAATCGAAAAAAGATAGCAGGTTGGACGAGTCTTGGGAAGACAGGCCGGCATTATTTCTTTCAGCTGCTCCCTTTCATCTTTCGTAAAGGGTGTCTTGGGGTCGACAAATCACGTAGAGTGTTTTCCTCACTCTGGTTTACTTTTCCTCCGTGCACTCGATTTTCTTTGTTCAAGCTCTCGCTTACCATTGTGACCGCATGCGAGAAACAGAAAGGGACCGAAACAAGATGAGCTCACCTGTTGGAAAAGAGGGGGGAGGGTAGGAAATAGTACCCGGCTCAGTCTAGTGATGAAGCCAACGTTGCCCCTCATTGTCCTTGCGCCGTTTGGCGCAGAGACGGCTCGTACTAACTAAGACTTCATGGGCTTGAGGCTTCATGAGTTACCTGGATTATCCGCCTATCGTTCCAGCCGGACGTAAATTCCATCAAATGACCTGCAACGTGCTTTGATATCAATATATCCAGGACCCAGGCCTGGCATATCTTAGCGCAGCGCTTTCTTGGAATTTGAGTTCACTAATTCCACTTTTTTATGCATCTAGTCACTGATTGACAGTCTGTCCTTGACTTGATTGGGTTGGCTGCCTACAGGCTTCTGTCCCTGTCGACCATTTATGTATAAGACGCTGTTGTTATATGGCTGTCACTGACTTGTAACCAAGAATGTGGCTGATCATGAACTCATTGAATATCCTTCCGTCGAGCCCTAACTGGCCGACTCGGATGTCTCAATGCACAGCGCTCCTTTTGGATCTACTCACTCCCTACCTCTGAAGAGGATATCTACAAGTGAAATGTTGCATTTGATGTTCTTTGCAGCATAATCTAAATCGTTGCGCTTCTTCTAGAACACATTGCCTGAACGGCAATAGACTTCACACTGTGGAGCAGTTTTCTTCGCTTCGCCGTCAACAATTTCCATGTTTGCCGATTTGATCCACCGCCTGATCGTGTCTGCGCTAACCTCGAGCCTCGTGTACGTTGTAGTCAACTTCACCGTTTCAGTTTACACGAATTCCATCTTCTGGGCAGTGACGCAGCGGCTACTATAATCGCCACAACAGGGAGTCAGAAGAAAACGATATGTCTGACTGCGCATTGACATACGATCAAGGGATGTAGTACCGATTCATGATAGAACCAGCAAAGATCATCGCCGCATCAGTAGGGGAAAGGATACTTCGAGAAGTACGTACTTGCGCCCCCGGAAACTCTAGCCGCAAAGCCAGGTCGGCATTTTGTGCACGATTTCGGATCTTCACCAAACAAAGTGATTTATTGGCTTTGTCCCAGCCTTGTGGGAAGTTGCTATGACCGCTGTTTATATGACCAGACGAATGATCACTTCTCAAAACTTGCTAAATGGTCGGACTCACAGGAAAAAGGAGCTATGCTAATCCACTTTCATCTATCCGTGCGGTCACCTAGGAGATAGACGGCCCCTTAGTCACCCCCGCCATAAATTAGCTTACTCCTGTTGTTAGCTCAGTCGGACTGTTTGAGAGTTGCACCATTCTTCAACTTTGTCCGGCTTCTCGCTGAGCGACAGACTCAACCCGGAAAATAGTCAAAGAATCATGCGGGGCCTAGAAGACGGTCGAGATACGCTTCTCGTGATTAGCTCGGGTGCGAAAGATCGCCTTAGACAGGCCTGGGACGGCTTTGTCGATTTTGCTATGCGAGACAATGTTCTCGAAGTTGCTATTGGTTTGATGTACACTTGAGGCAAATACCATTCAGCATGAGGAACTATGGTGATCTAATGCTATCGACAATGTGTTTCTTAGGATCGGTCAGGCATTCACACAAGTCGTAACGTCATTTGTCTCCGATGTCATTCTCCCTGTTATCTCGTTGCTGCCTTTCATTCACCGTAATCTCGACGAGAAATTCCATGTCTTGAAAAAGGGGCCGAATTACGATTATGCCAGGGGTTACAATACCCTTGCCCAAGCGCGAGATGATGGGGCCTTAGTCATGGCCTACGGGTACGCATTTCTGTTACCCATACGTTGGTATTCGAATGGCAGCTAAGAATACAAAGAGCGTTTTTAAACAACGTGATAAGCTTCCTCGGCGTCGGCCTGGTTTTATATGGACTGGCTCATTTCTATGTTCTCATCTCACACGACGGATCAATGATTAAGAGAACAGTGAAGTGCAAATACTGCAAAAAGTGGATTAATCGCAAGGTAAGTGACGTGTAAATCCTGTCCATATCAGCAATGACTAATATGTGCGGCTCAATTCCAACAGGCTATTCGGTGTACGAATTGCTCGAGCTGGCAGGATGGAAGGGAGGATATTGGACTCACTCAATGTGAGGATACCGATTAGTTTACTTCATCGCCACTACTGGTTCACGGATGTTGATAGACTGTTTTTGAATTCCATTTTCGGTTAATCCGAAGCATGAGGCTATAACCCCAGTCACTTTATTGAAGCAATCTGGGTATAGAATCTACTACCCAAGCTCCAATGGGATCGCCATATTACGACTCCATAGCATCACTAATGATCTGAAGATACCTCATTGGAGAGTCTATTCGTCCTTCAACTGGGGCGTCTCTGCAATTTTGAACACATACTTCAGCGCACTGTTTTTACCATTCTTATAATTCTTCAGTGCTCCTTCAACACCAGCCAATCCGTTAGGCACGACTTCAAACGGATGGCCTGAAAACCAACCATCTTTCAAACCCTTTCCGAATAACTGGCTGAACACAAATGCCAGAGCGGCATCTCCAGGTTCCTTCTCATCGGATGCATGAGAGGTGCCAACCATTGTGCGAATGTGAGATATCCCCGCCGAGGAGAAGACGCTCTCGTCATACGGCAAGACACCAGTGTACTGTCCTCCATTCGGATCTAGGACTTTCGCCAACACCTGGAAACTAGGCTCTTGAGTCACCGAATCAAAGGCATTCTTGATCTTGGTCTGACCAGCATTCTGAATAGCTTTGTTCAGTTGCTCAACAAGGTGTTCTGGACCTGGGCGGTAGTCAATGATAAGATCACCCTTTGAGCGGTCAATTAGTTTCTCGACAAAGGATGAACCAGAGCCGGCTACCACAAAGAGTGGATGAATGTTGGCACGTTGAGCTAATTTGATAGCAAAGGCACCGACAGCTGTGGAGCCACCGTAGATAATTGTGGGTGTCGGCTCTATGGCTTTCGCGAAAGGGGTTGGAAGTTTCAAACGGGCAAAAAGACCGAGGGCGGCCGTCAATCCGGCCAAGCTGTTTTGTAAAGTCAGTTTCCAGATCCTCATGCTGGTAAAGAGTAAATATTCTTACGGGATTGTTGCCGCTTCTATTCGTCACTTTGCATTAGCAGGATATTCTTCGGCGTCGCACGCAAGCTTTGTAGTTCAACTCACCTTCAAAAGAGGTCTGCTTCGGGATATGGAAAGTGGTATGACCCCATGCAACCGCATATTCTGCATAGCTACCACCGGGAGTCTGCATTTCGTGGAATGCAGCAACCCGATCGCCAACCTACAATAAAACCCATGGATCAATCGCATCAGCCTTGCCTTGGATCTTTCACGCAACGCTCACTGGCGTTCATACAATCACTCCACAAAACACACCTTGAACTCGGTGACATCGGCTCCAACTTCATGGACAATTCCGGCGATATCATCGCCTTGGTTGATGCCTTCCACTCCCCATTCCGGTAACTTCCAGTCTTTGGGGTTACTCCCGGACACAACTACCTTGATAACGACTTGGTTCGCATTTGGTGAAGGTATTGGCGATTGTTTTACTTGAGCCGTAGGGCCTTTGTTGATGACGAGTTCGTACATGGCTGGTTGTAGTGTCAATTTTGGTCGTTGAAGGCTGTAACGGTACGGAGAACACTAAATCCTTTATAAGCTTGCGGGCATCTAGAAGCATATATATACAATTTTGAGAAGCCACAGAGAATTAGTAATCCAAGGGCGACTCTCGTCACGCCATCCACCTATCTAGACTCGGGAATTGCAGAAAATTGGCGATGCGGGGGTTAGATTCTCAACGTCATTTTACTCGTTTCCGGCTCTTCCTCACTTTTGCGTTGCCGAAGATCCCGAACAAAACCACCTTCATCTTTACGATTGACCAGAGGAAAAGAGTGATACTCAAAATGATTCACTGAAATTCTGAGACTCAAAAAAAAAAATGAATATAGGACTGAAGGACCCATCCATATCGCTGTATCTTGCACACTCACGATGTTCGTCGACCAACTCCTGCCCTGACAGATTCATCAATCACTTTGTGGGCGCAACCCCATCGGATGATTCATCTCAAAAAATGTCTCACGAGGCGACAGGGATCGCTTCTGCTTCAATGCCTCTCTTTCTCTCTCCAATCGTTCCTTCTCCCTATTCCGAAGAAAGCAGGGCTTTTAATAGGCCGAGCAGATTTTTGAAAAAAGAAAACCTGGCTAGCTTTCAGCTTCATATAGTCATGACTAACGAATTGGATCCTGATTTCAATTTGTTATCTTTGCTTTGCAAAATAATCTCCTTGTAGGTCACAACCTGAGGGGGTCGGAATGGCTTGAAGTCATGGTCGAGGCTCCCGTTAATGTATAGATGATCGTGTATTTGTCGTGGTGGTCGCTCTGATGATGGCAGGGAAGGAGTTTTGCCCAGTTCGTAGAGTCCAAAGTATGGGAAAGCGTGCACTCGAGGCGAAAGCATTGTTGGACCTAATCCGTGGAGTATGTACGAAAATGGTTGATGAAACTTGTGTCGAGAATCTAGGTACACCAGGTATTTTCCCCCTCAATTTCATACTTTCATATACAGTTTGAGCTTCTACTTCTTTGCTTCTAATGAAAACGTATTCCTTCCGAAGCTCATCTTGCAGCTCCTGTTTCCGGTCTCCGCGTTCTTCCTTCAATTCGTAGTAATACTCTGCATCAGATCTCTCGTACCATCTTTCCGACAATACATTCTCTGAATCACTTAGATCGTTGTCTCTCTCATCGTCTTCGTCACCCTTGTCGTCCTCGCCATTTTCACCATCCCCGTTGTCTTCATTGCTCGAATCATGTCCGTTACCCCTTTTGGAAATCAATAATCCATACGGCCGGACAACCTGTACCTCATCGTTGCCCCACGAGCCGCCAATCTTCACATCAGAAGGATTGTCATCGAAGTCCTCCGATTTCGGTCGAGAACTATAGCCTAGGACGTGGTAATAAAATGCCGGTAAGTTTCTCAAATTTTCTTTGAGCATGCTCTCAGGCCGGCAGCGTGACTTGTGGCTGAATAACAAGTTAATGCACCATGCAATGCTGAACTGACATATATCCTGTAGATTTGGCTTTTGTTCCATCGTGCTCGGGTCGATCTCGGATCGATTTCGGACAAACATTATGCATCAAGTTCGTGCAAAGGCTGCAAACGAGGCAAACAAACAAATCCGATGCGTCAAACAGAACGAGCGGTCAAGCCTGAACGAAACGATCTTGAGCCAGACCTACCGTACCAAGGATCAAGGATACTTGAAAACTGTAGGATGGGATGGTTTCGCCGCGTTGAACATCGTTATGGCAAAGGTCAAAAGTATTCCAGTGTGCTATACCTAACGAAGGATGTGAACAAGTCAAACAAAAAATGCTATACCGTATCAGAAGATGCAACGCCAATGATCGATCTTAACTTACGCAAACCCTCGTTGGGAGATACTTGGGGAAAATATGAACTAAAAGTTGTTCCGGAACACTGAAAGAATTATTTTGACTTTCGAGATTCAGGCATAATCTCGAATAAGTTATTATACACAGGATGAAAACTTTGCGGCTATATCGCATGAAATGATTTGGTATTTTACCGACTACTGAGTTGCTGCAAGAGCAGCATTAAGGGCATCCAAGGCAGATCCTTGAGTGATCACGTTAGCCTGGTCGCTATTGAATGGACCAGCCCAGGCAGAGCCGACAACACATTCCGACTCGCCATCGACGTTCTCAACACTGAGATCGTTGTTCCAGATACTCTGCGCATTGGCAGTGATGTAACTCAACCAGTTCGATTCAGGGTCGACAAGCTGCAACTTCCTCAATCCTCGAATGTAAGCGCCCTTGAACATCTCGGAGGTCGTGTCACAACTGGCGCTGGTGTCACAGCCTTCGGTCAAGATGCCGCTGCTGCTAGTCACGTCAGAGCCTGACGCAGTCGAAGCGTCGGCAAGAGCTGCTGCGGTGGTCAAATAGGTCTGGTTGCCGGTAGCTTTGTAAAGCTCTGCTGCTGCGCCGAGAATGACACCTTGGTTGTAGGTGAAAACATTACCGTTGAGTGAACAGCTGTCGTCAGAGTTCAGTCCGTCTCTGACTATATTATCCGAGCCGACTATGCCGGCGCTGAAGAACCAGTTCCATTCTGCCTCTGCGTTGGCGAGATAAGTACCGCCGCCTGCACGGTTGGCAAGACCGGCAGCGAGCTCAGTATACAGACCTATTTTGAATCATTAGTAAGTCATTCTTGGTACAGCACAGGGATGAACTCACCGTTAGAGATGGCGGAGACATATGTATGTTCTTTGTCCCACCAGATACCACCACATGGCGTTCCGGATCCACCGACAATGTCATTGTAGATTGTGATGGCCTGGTCCAAGTAGGAAGAGTCGGATGTGTAATCGTAGACATCCAAGAAAGCATTTGCCCACCAGCCTTCATCGTCATACCAGTCGTCGAGGAAGTTGGCGTAGTTGCCATAGCCGGGAGCTTCGGAGAGGGTTGTAGCAAAAATGCCGCTGTGAATGGAGCCATAGTCGGGATCGAGCTGAAAGAATGTTGCGAGGGCAGAAATGAAATTTGCGGATTGCCACCAGAGATCTTGTCCGAAGAGACCGGTGTTGACTGTTCCGTAGGAGCGGAGAAGCTGATCGCTAAATGGCAGAGGAGCTAGTCAGCTGTCATATTCTCGGCCAAAGATCAAGAGTATATTCGAACTTACGCAGTGCAGACGGCATTGTCTTGGTAAGTTGAGGCATCCCGTTTGGAGAGGAGAGTCTTCATCGAGTTGGCAGCGACAAGGCTGGGAGCCAGGAGGGCAACGCCCAAATGCTTGGTGTTGACATACATTATGAGATGAAATTATATTATATATAATGTAACAGAATGGGAATGATCGAATGGTATCTTGTCACACTTCGGAATTCAAATCGAGGTCGGGCCTGCTTGTTTATATAGGGTCAGGCACACGCCGTTGTAGCAAGTCAGCCAAATCACAGCCAAAGACATGGCTCGAAAGGAATGCATGTCATAGTCAAGTCAACGGTTACATGGCAGTGGTACTCGCCGTTTTAGCGCATAACCCACTTGTATGCGCATTGTGTAGCGCATGTAGCATACTTTCCGTGAGTAGTGAAGACATATCGTTTCGTCGCTCGAGCTGAGGACCCAGTGACGATCGAGGCTTGGTTCAGGATTCGTCCAAGGATCAGGCACTGTACTGAACTCAGCGTAGTGTACGATTTAGACTATCCCTAGCGTGCACCCCTTCAGACAACTAGCTCAGCCTCATAATGCGACGCTGACCACCTAAAAACTGAGATCCGGGGTCGTGGTCCAATCAGCGGATGGTCATCCGGTACATTTTGAGATGCACAGCGGACAGCATTGTATTTTGCTGTCCTGTTTGGCTTCGTTCATTGATTGACAGGCCGGGTCTGACATTCACTCCGACTTGCTAAGTGACCCTGTCTGTCACTTACCCAATGAGAAATCTGTGACTCCCAGGACTAGATGACTCTTAGGGCCACATTGGGGCAGCTGATCCTTCGAACCCGCCAATTACGTCGCATCAAGGCCTCGATTGTCCATCGCTGCAGCAACATCGGATAGGCTATCACACGATACTCAGCAGGACTTCGTAAAGAATTTCACATGGTCACATACACGTTGCCGCACAATGAAACTTGATTCTTAGACTGGGTAATGGAACTTGATGGCAATGCTAAACACTTTGCGACACACCCACCCTTACTTGGCGTTGTTTCAGGGTGTTGTGGATTCGGCACTATACTACTTAGAGCAATCCACAAATACACAGCCCTGAGCCAGCCCTATTTTTATGCATTCAGCCATTCAGCCATTCAGCCGGACTATCCTGATTGCATCCTAGCGGAGCCATGTGTTTCGGCTCCAATAAGCTTAAAAGTCAAAAGATCTCCTCAAGGGAATTATCCGACTCCATCGAAATATAAATACTTGGAAACCCCCCACAATTTGTACCTAGGAGGATCTATGTCTCAAACGTACATCCTGCCGGATGTGAGATTCATCATAGACCCTGCATTTGTGTACGTAGTCTGCCTCAAAGACAAGGCGGGTCGCTCGCTTATCATGCCTCTGGGTACGGCAGCACGTAGACTTTGCCCCTGAAGTCATCCTTTGATAGTGGTAACTGTAAACGATTGACCCACTTTACCTACTCATCGTAGCTTCTCGAGCAGCAACTAGTCATGTAAATACCGGAGATGCCGTCGTCAAGATCCTACATGCCAAAGGATGAATTCCTTTCAAACAGATATCGAATGTTGACTGTACGGTCAATTGGTCCCACAAATATTCGTTCTTAAAGGGTTTCACGATCACCGGCAGGATCTGAAGGTAAGAACAATTGAGAATTACCCCTTTCCATCGGCATATTTCGCTCAATATAGTTCTGATAAGGATCCATATCCACGCCTCAAGAGATGCTTTGATCGGCCAGTCGGGCTCTGAAATATCATAGTGGATCAACTGCATTGTCGAAGTCGAAAATGATCAAGCAATATCTTCTAGGAACCAATGGACATGAATTTTTGCACTACTTCGTATAGATCATTCGCTCCTTTGTGTAGCTGTGTCTCCAAAAGAGGAGAAAAGCACGAAGGATTCAGCCATCCAGGTGCCACTTTTTGCGGATGATGGCTTCATACCGATATGATTAGGCCTTCGGATGGACCAGATAGCTATCGTGGCGATGGACTAACACCAATTTCTGGTGGATCTATTATCTCTAGGATTGACCCCGACTGGGTGCTGCTAAGCATGGGAATGTGTTTTGCCGCGTCGAGGTCAACTGGCTGCATGACATTTGAAAATTTTCCAAGTGGATCGCATGAAATGCAGCGAAGACTGGGAAATGAGCATACCAAATCTCTTGCAAATTCTCTCTGCGTGCATATATCAAACTCGAGATTGAGTAGTGTGGTACATGGCGCTTTTTGGCACCCTTCAAAGAAGTCGTCGAAAGCCCATTATCACGTATATACAGAAGCGCGCTATATATCTCATTTCATATCCCCGGCATTCTTGTGAGGTCTGGCGTATCTCTTGTGATCAACCAGGTCTTAGCATATCCACAGATCAGAAGCATGATCGGGCTGAGCTAACTTTGCGAGAATTGTCAAGTACGGACTATCTTCTATTCAGAGCGTTGTTGCAAACTAGACATGTTTGAATCTCTGATCAATACTGCAGATTACATTTGTCTATATCAAGTTGAGACAGGAGGTTGGTCAAGCCAACAGCGATTATCCAGAAATTCAAACATCATAGATTTCCGATTGTTCTACATAAGAATCGTAGAACAAAAGACAAAGAGGCTACGAGCCTGTCATCAAACTACCAGATTTAGGTACTGTGGTATGAGATTCGCCTTACAAGGCCTCAAACTCATGGGACTTGGTAGTGGTAAAGATAGTCAGGCTGTAATCCCCAAGTTGCATAAAGATATTCACCTAATGTAAGCTCGTCACTTCATAGTCACCATCACAAAGGAGGAGTGGTATGAGGGTATCAATTGACGAACAGACACCTTTAACTTATTCCTCGACTTCGAACACCATCCTTTACAGATCTTCTCTGCATACAATTCGGCGGATTGGCCAATGCTTCAGACATTAAGACCGAAATACAATAAGAAAAGACATCTCCGGACCTTCTTTTGATTGTAATTATTGCTGGCTATTCAGTCAAAAGCAGGAGATATGCCTACCGCTCCGAAGCTAGAGTGCTCACTGCTTTCAATTGATAGACAGCCATTTGTCTAACAAATCGTAGTGAAAATGATGGCCAGGATGATAGAATGCTTCATTCCATATTTCTGAATAGATAACGAATTGAGACCTACGTCAACCATCCACTATCGTGACCCTACCAAGCAATCTGAAATATGCAACCTTTTTGCGTCTATCTTTTCTCTTTATGTCTGTTCTGTCTTTTAGGCACATGAGAGTATCGCAGACTGACTAAGCATGGCAGAGGACCAATCTGAATCTCATCACAGTTGATAGCCTCCAGCTGAAGACTTCTCTCGCAGCTTTCTGCTGGTTAGATACCTACCTTTTGAATATGTCAACTTGTACTCTTTGCAATCGTTGAACGTCTTTCAAATGGTCGACATTCGACATTCAACTGGCCTGAAAATGAGGGCACAGATCCGAGACAAAAACAATGCACGTACTTAGCACAGAAAATGCATCCAACTAGACGTCGTAATCTATTGGCGATATACTATACTTTATTGGTAGAAAGATCAGGTGTCAAGCCCGAATCGTACTCTATAGACCGTTCACATAGTAATTGAGAAGCCCGAGTACCCATGTGAGGCAGGTATGAGAAGTTCTACTCGAACAGCAAAATGATATGTTCTAGGTTTAGATATGAAATGGCGGAGTTTTACCATTGCAACGTCTGAGCCTTGAAGTTGGAAGTGACAACTGGAATATCCAAATCTATATTTATCGAGCTCTATATATACATATACTTATGTACGGGCGACGCAGATTGAGGTTGCGGTCTCGATTCGCGCCTAGGAAATTTTCTCAATACGTCAATCAAGTGTAAGACAATATACATCCTCAAGTATCTACACAAATGAGAACATTCATCTATCGAATACCTATCGAATACCTATCGAGTATCGGTTGTTCATCATGCTCAAACCTCGCGATATCTGACCTCGAAAAGATGGACCTCGAAGAGAATTTTAACCTAAAATGGCTTAACCTATGAGAGACCACTAAGGCGCAGTATCCGCTGCGGGTCGTACGGTTTTCTAGCTTTAGCTGGATTGTCCAATTGCCAGAATTTACGAGCTCTGTGCTTACTATCTTCGGACAAGCACGAGCGCCTCGCTGCACATCGCGTGGCATAGTGGATACAAGTCTCGAGATGGAGCATTGCAATTGGTGAAGGTCAAGAGACACATAACTTAAGCATCCATTCTATGATCGCCCTGTTCGTTTATCGGAAGTTCATTTGTCGAGCAAGATCGTCGGATAGACGAAAACCAAAAGAGTATTGAAAGCGAAATCAACTCTGCTCTGTAAATTCATTTGTAGTAAACACGCAAAGTCCTTAAACAGGATTTATAGTGATCACAACGCATGATGAGTCCACACCTAAACCCTTAGCGCAAGACAATATGCATGAAATTACGCATCAACAATTCCAACCGACGTCATGCCCCCGAGTGGTCAGTCATACCCTTGCTAGTACATAGCTACTCCAGTCCCCTGCTCCCGGTATCTGAGCGCCGGAACACCGGGAGCATGCTGCGTCGGGCAATTATACTGAAAGGGGGAGTACTCATTCCTCAAATCAGATTGGTAGAGATTTACGCACCGAAAATCTTTAATACCTCGACTGTTACTTAGCGGCTTCTCGAGACATTTTTCATCCTACCGACGCCTTTCGAGAGGCCAGATGACAGATGCAGGTTGCAGTTGCGTTGCAGTTGGTGCTGTCGTTACTGGTTCATTCTATACGACGTACTCACGTCCTGGCATGAGTAGCCGCGAAAAGCCTGCCTGATTGAGACATAATGAGCGAAGAGCTTGTTGAAACGCTTGATTTGGACTTCCAGCTATGGCAGTACAGAAAAATTATTAAGCAACAGGACACGTAATTCAAGTTGTACGATGGAGTCCATACATCGGTCTCGCTTGCCGGCAACGATAGACGGCTTCTTATCCAGCATCTGATCACACAATGAACTTACGTAGTCCGTGTTGGCGAGGCCTACCACCCAACATCTGCCACTGAAAATGCGGCACAGCGATACAAAACCCGTTTCTTTGTCTAGACCGCCGTGAGAGGAGGACCTCGGGAGTCAGATGAATCGGCTCGCTCAGCCGGATCGCCTCGGGTGTGAATCGTACATTTCCAGCCGGAGACGCCGTGTGTCAGATATGCTTTGACGGGTCTTGAATCGAGATGAATATTAGCTGTTGGCACAAAATTCAAGTATTAGGCATGCTGAACGAGTCTGGATCATGCAGACGTGACCCGCGAGTTCTAATATTTCCGGAGCTCCGACATCCCATGCGCGCTTGGTCTTCGCATCCTGACTGATCTTCACGATGACAATCTAGGGAATCAATGATGGCTGACTTGCGAGATCGCTGTCTGATCATACGTACATAGCAAGTATCGAACAGAGCGACTGAAAGCCTGCATACTTAGACCATGGCTTCGTTTCCATGTGACTTCGGTGACGTGAAACAGGCTGTTACATCAAAACAGCACCAAAATTATTAAGAAATAGACAGCCAAACCAATGGAAACTCGGCCAACAGTCGATCGTGAAATGAATGGCTAGATAGGATATGCAGGGTTTCGTGGGTTGATACACGTGTACGCTACAAATGACATTCGTTCTCAAAAATCGCTCGGCGGAATCAAGTAGCTATCGTTCACAGCTTAGAAAAAGGGATATCGACTCCCAGAATTAATTCAGGCAATCTGTGCCTGTACGTGTGTCCGGAATCCAAAGCCCCAAGTGTTCAGTGGAGAGAATTGATTCATGAACAAAGACATTGTAAATCAAAAGACTTGCAGACTGCAGCACCGGAACATTATTGAGTTACATACGTTGATCACAAAATGAGTTTCTAGCCAGACCCATTTGCCACAATATGATGTTTAGCGCGTAGGTGAGCTAAGCAGCCTCCACAGTTGGACCGCTAGCAGAATTCGGTGCTCTTACCGAATCCAGTAAGTCGACAAGCGACAATCTCTCAGCCCTTAACGAACTTTCTGATACGTACTCAGAAGGTCAAGTATGGAGTAAGAGAGGAGACATCTACACCGCCACCGATCTTCGATCTTTTGGGATATTGTAACTCTATTGACTTCGTTGGGAGATCAGCGAACGCACTCACCACATAGGGTTGTCATATCTCTGATCAACGAGACTAAGGAATTGGACCGACTACCAGATATGGCGAATCCTGGACTGATTCGCTGATATCGTTCCGCACGGGACGGAAAGATCCGACCAAACGTCTATCATTTTTCCATGTATGTCGAAAAAGAAAAGAGAGACAAAAAAGAGAGTGTGTTTCCGAGAATTGGGTTCTGACCACCTCAACGATTCATTGTACTTACGCATGCGCAATAGTAGTTGAGATGCAAATCTAGCAAGATTGCCACATTCCGAGTGCCGGGCAAGAAGATGATTGGTCTGCATCAAGGGATGGTTTTCAACAACTGTATCGAAAACCTAAATGGCGATATTGAAGTTGAAGCTTTTCCATAGAAGGACAGTAGTGCCAGATACTCCGAAATAACGAAATACAACACCAGAAGTACAAACCGAACCACCAACCATGACAGTGATGTGAGGTACATATCGTATGTCTATATTTTACGGGTGTCAGGCCAAGCCCTGCATCATGTGCATACCCGACTTCTATACTCCGTTATTGGTTGGTTTGATTGTTCAGTCAGGGTCTGGTCAAGCTCGTCACTTTTTTTGTAGTGCAAAAATTTGTGCCATATTGTGGCACAGCGACCAACAAAACACCACGCGGCCACCAACAGTACCACCCAACGAGGCTGGCACTACATAGTATAGCCATCATGCGGTACGGCGACCAGTACATCGCCAACTCTAGGTGGATTGCAAGGGTGATAGGCTGGATGCAGTCGACATCTTCACCATTGGCCCCGTATGGTATGCCTGAGCATTTCGCACTGGTGTTTCTACAAGTCTGATCGACAATGCTGAATCCACGACAGCGGAACAGAATCAGTCTACCCAGGCAAAGACCCGAAAGATCCGACAGATTGATACTCTGATAGATCCTTGCCGTACCCGTCGTTATTTCCGTTGAACTAGACAGGGGTAGAGGCTGTAGGGTCACGTAGGTGCCTTGTCATTTACATGCTCACCCTGTCTATAGTGCTACATCCCATCTTATATCAACGTATGAACTGTAGAGATTAAGTATCAGTGACTGTTTCTATAAGACAGAATAAGACAGTGTCATTCACGTGCCGATGATTCTGACTAATGGTATCTTGATGGTGCTTCCTTCGAATTTGTAGTGCTTGTAGAGTGCTTGTAGCGACCTCAGATGACTCGCATATGTGAGATCACCCATCTGAATGCCCTGGTGTTGATAAAAGTATGTGGCTGGTGTGCTGGCTATACTCACTGTCAACGAGACGTACTTGAAGCATGTAGTAGTCAAAAAGGTACACGGTTGTAGAAAGATGTACACAAATGTCCACCAATCACAGGCTTGCTCCTCAGTAGTATACGCAAAAGGCAAGTACACCAAAGCAGGGATGATATGCATATTAACTGCCACCGCCTTCGAGACGAGAGCCGAGATGCGCCTGTTTTAGACGAGGCATCTGGCACGCTGATTGGACGTCAGTGCGCGAGAGGGACCGAGGAATGGACAGGCACTCATCCAAAAGCGGTATAGCCTAGATCTGCAGTACTGAGATCACGTACATGATGCATACTACATACGTAGTACGTACTTCAGTTGAATATGAGGTGGGCAAACGTATTGTAATTTACAAGATACCCGGAAGAGTGGAGAGACGAGCGTATTATCGGGTCTAAAAAACACGGCGGTACGTTTATCCGGTCTGTGTACTGACTCAATCAGGAAAGCACTTGGGCGCAATTCAGAGTTGGCAAACTGCAGCAACGAACGGATGATTATGCTGCAGACTGCAGGTCTTGTCCTGCGGCGTGAATGCAGCAGCACGTGTCGCGACGAATTCTGTCGAGTTTGATTGGTGGTGGTGGCTTGATGAAGATATGAAAAATTGTCAAGAGAGACTCGGTTGGTCCGAGCCATCTCGATGATATATCCGTGGATCCTGCTCAATCCTGTGTGCAGTGACATGCACGAGTTGAGTCCGATGGGGTAGCTTTGTAGTACGGACGAAGGATGTACTAGGTACTTCGCAGGTACAAACAGTCAAACACTCATACTCCATCCGGTACTATGTATGGTAGAGCGTTATTACCGAGGATACGGCAATAACCGCCTGTGTATGGCCACGGGGAAATCTCGTTGTAAAATACGTATAGCGCGGTATTACCGAGGGAGACCTCGAATAGGAAAATACTTCTCCAACGAACCTGCAGCTTCCTCCTCCTATGCTCCACCCGCGACTATCAGCCAGTTTCAGGCTTTCTCTCTTTTCGCTGTGAGCTCCCCTTTCATATCCACATTATCCATTGTCCATTACTCATTGCCCATTCTGATGCGCATTCGTTCAAAAACAGGTCGATTCTTTTCTTATGTTCATCACTTTCCCGGCTATTCCGTTTCGAGGTGCCACTGCACCCGCTGCACGCCAGGGACCGATCACTCATTCTGGAGCAGTTGGTCGCCAGTAAGCTGTGAATATCAGATTGATCCCCATCACAGACGGGCAGACAAGACAGCAAATCAGGCAGAGCAACTGCCTACTGAGGGACATGCCGCCGCCGCCCGCTAAGCAGGAGCTTCCCTTTCTTTCCCGGTACTCGCTTGATGTCGCCTTAGTACTTACCACTTCTTACTACTGCTGCTGCTGTCGGTAGGCTTGAAAGCAATCTGTTTGGTGTCCCAGACTCCAGTCTCTAGCATCTGCCCTAGTCTACGCTGCCCCGATCCGTCTTAGACTACCACCAAAAAAAGAGATTCTCGCCCAATTGCCATTCTACGAACACTTTCTCCGCGTTGGGGAGACCTCAATGGCATTCTTTTGTCAATAACCATCAACTGCACTTCTTTCTCTTTCTGTCTCTTCGTCTATCTTTCCTTTCATAAATGCGGAACGACCCTCCCTTCGCCATTGTTATCAACCAAATACAAACCAAATACCAACCGAGACCAACCCTCACACATCCCTTTCGTCGATCGATTCAACAGACCACAACAAGGGCACGAAGAAGAAAATAAAGAAGGGGCATATATACAACAAGAACATTTGAGTGATGACTGGTATATAACTTGGACTTGTTGATTTCTTCCTACATCGGCCGCTTAGGCATTACAATCGCTGTCCGTCACAACATTCAACCACCACCCTGGCAGTTCTCGGGCGTCGAGAAGGCTTCGGCCCGGATGGACCTCTGCTGGCACCTTCTTTTGCTGTAGCTCGGCGTATTGATGATTCCGACGACCACGCATTGCGGTACTACAACGACCGGTTGATCAAGGAGGAGACGGACAAGGGGGCTGGAGCGAGTAGGCGGTGGAACAGTCGAGAGGCAGAAGAATATATGACTTCAGTCGCAGAAAAGATACGAACGTCGAGTCGACTGGGGTGGGAACCCGTTACGCCTCATGACGGGCTGTTCACGTTCACGGCTTCCCTCTCTACCCCTTCTACATACATGGATGCCGAAATGGACATCCCTCTCTTCTTCCGCGTGTCCACCATGGCCGCTTTATCGACCAGCACGTTGCTTCCGCTCGACAATGTGATGAGCTTGGATATGGGCAAAAGTGCGCCGGGGTTTGATCCGATTAACGTTCCGGACGTTGTCCGATTGCGTTCTGAACAAGATTGCGACGAAGCTTTTGAATTACTCATATCAATCCTCCGCCAGCCGGAATTGGGGTTATATATACGACATATCGACATTCTCAGAGACACGCAATTCCATGGATGGTACAAGCCAACTCCGTACCAGCGATATATTTCCGAAGAGGATGGATTGCTGCTACGATTAGCTGTTCGTAATGCGGGCTGGTACGGTGCAGAGGAAGAATTGATTCTCAATATGCTGCTCCAACGCCAATTCGACCTTGACTTTTCCACTGGCTTTCACTCGTATGTGCCAATGCACTCATCAAAGGACGATCTCATTAGCTAACTGATACAGATCCCGTGCTCGAGGTGGTCGACATACTCGCGGATCACATATGATTCAGTCCCTGGCAGCTCTCCTCATGTCTGTTTGTCCTAACCTAGAATCCCTAAAAATTCGCCCAATAGGTCGATTCATGAAAGAAGGCTACCCAACTCTGCCGCTCGAGCAATTCCTATTACATTCTACCAGCATATTTAATTCCGTGTTCCTTCAAAGATTACGGCGCGTTGACTTACTCCACACCGACGATGCCCTCGACAATGACCCATTATACTTCAACCGGTACGACCTATTATACCACATGTCCCTCTTCCACCAATTACCTTCCATCGAACACGTCTGTGTTGGAGGCATGGAAATCGATCAAAATGGTCGCGAAGATATTGCGCCTTTATCGTCCAACCTCGATAAGATTGAGCTCCATCATTCTGTCTTACCTACTATGTTCCTCTGTTCGGTCATCTCATCCTCCAAAAAACTTCGACACTTCACACACTCAGTCGGTGGACGGGCTACTCAAGATACGGGCAATTGGCATATGGCCTTTCCCGCTATTTTTAGGGCGTTACTTGTTCATCGCGAATCATTAGAATCACTCAATCTCGACACAGACGCGGACTACTCAGACGAAATCGAACGAGAAGAATTTGAAGAGTACCTCTGCGACTCGCATGAAACAGAAATGGACGAGACAGAAGATGAACGCGAGGCGTTCCTCAACCAAAAATCAGTCGTTGAACTCGTATTTACACAAATGGGGAGCCTTCGAAATTTCACGGCATTGCGAAGGTTAAGCATTGGCGTCCGATGTCTGTTCCAAATGGCAAAGGGTACTTCCAGTGACTTTGCTGCCTCGAATGTGCCACTTGCCGACGTCCTCCCTCCGAATCTGGAGTCTCTATCGATCTGCGGCTACCGACCGGGCTTGGATTCATACTACGATGCCCATATACATGACCTGTTTCAAAAGTTTGTTGCTGGACAACTCGGCTCGTTGAAAGAGATCAATGGAATTAGCGAATATATCCCGAACTCGGCGACAGTGCATCTTGATGATGTTGAGAACCACCCGGAACTGGTGTGGATTGATGAGCGGGACGCCATAGTTTAGTTCGCTTCACGCCTCGCGCTACATATATACATGATCAAAACGATCTAATCACCACGATAGATCGTACTCGAATACCCGATCAGCATCCAAGCATGTATCAGATCATGTCCTCAATCTTATAAAGATCCTATTCTGTTGGACCTCATTGTTTTCTTACGACTAGATATACCCATTTTGTGTACCGATATAGAGCCGCATTGTTCATTTTCACCTTCGTCCTTTCACCGCATGATGGTGAAGTCATTTGACTTGGAACTTCTAGCAAGATAGGATTCCCAAACTTAAGTTAATGTACGAATAAATACATTAGAATCGATAATGTTTTATTAAATTTAATATTTTTGTAATCTTACACTGCTCGACAAAGTAATAGGAAAACACAAGGTCAATATTAGCAGCATTATTCTTCTTCACCATCCTCTTCATTTGTCTTTTGCTTCTTGTTCTCAGCCTTGTCATCCTGGCGCGTATGAACCCTCTTTTGTCCATGTGAGTCGTCTTTAATATCATCGCCAACATCATCGTCTTCTTCTTCATCCTCATCATTCGCTTCTGCATCTTCGACAAAGTCACCATCTTCTTCTCCATCGTCGTCCTCATCTTCACCATCTTGTTCTTCTTCCTTCTTCGAATCTGCGTCTTTGCTCTTGGATGATTTGCCGGATTGTTTACCCTTCTTCGCAGTATTAGAAGTCCCATTCTTCTTATCCTTAGACTCTCCATCCTCCTCCTCCTTCTCTTCATCTTCCTCTTCATCCTTCTCCTCCGCCTCCTCCTCCTCCTCCTCTTCCTGCTCTTCCTCCCCATCCTCCTGACTCACATCCTTATCATCTTTGCTAGCTTTCCTCCTCTCCTCCTTCGCTTTCCTCGTATTTCCCACATACTGTTTTCCCTCCTTCTCCCCCTCCTCCTTTTTCTTCTCCGTCTCCTCCCTCTCCTTTTCACTCATCTTCTCCCACGCCTTCTTGGGTAAGTAGCGCTTCTTCGTGCCATCATCCTTGGTAGCATTTGCATCCCCGTCCTTCGTCTGCCATTCTTCCTCGGTCCAGTTGGATAGATGCTTTTGTGACTCGTCTTGGCCAGTCTCCTTGTCAGTTGTGTAGGAGCCGCCGCGTTTCTTGTATTCGGAGGCCATCATTTGAGCCTTGGCTCAGCCAGGAAATATTAGCATGAATGATACCAAAACCAAGTGAGCAGAAATGGGAAAGTACCTTTCGAGCAGACCATTGGCCTGGTCGGCCGCCTTTGTCGGAGGCATGTACTTCCTCTTTGACTTGGTCACGAAGTTCGGGGTCGGTGTATTTGTCGCGGGCGGGCATTTTGTATGATGTCTTGGTTATCTTTTGGTGGTGGCAGATAAGATAGCTACAAACGCTGAATCGATGGACGGCTATCGAGCTACGTTCGAAACCTCCTTGGGAAGGACCTTATTTTATATTTTTCTGGATATGAGGTGGTTGAAATCTTCCAAGCTTGTTGTCGCTTGCAGATAAATGCATCATGGCTACGACATATGATGCGCGATCCGTCAGCTAGCCCATGGTACTTCCTCAAACTCTATCGAGTACGCAAACAGATAGGTTGATGGGGTTAATCAATCGATCGCACGAATTCCTGGGACTTGTGAATCCCTGAGCACAGAATTCAGATCGGCAACATTCCCGATCGGTATCCATGCAGATCTCTTTTAGATCTCTCCTTACAGATCGACTACGTAGGCACGTCGCATCATCATGTCAGGGGAAAGTGTTCGTGTCCATTAACTATCGCCTAGACTTTTGGATTCTGGGCCCGAGATATGTCAAAGAGAGAAAAAATGGTATGGAAGATTGGATTAAGCTTATTCCAGCCCTATGTATGATGTCACTTGCACGTCGTTTTTAGAGTTCTTCTCGAAGTTGCCGCTTTCGGTAGTCGGGGTCTAGACTCTTGCATATGTATCCTGCACAGCGTATCAGCCCTCTGCGTCGAAATTCGCGTGTAGACAAGTCTGAGCGATCTCGTGAGCGGACAATGATACTAGACGAAGAGTTTTTGATGCTTGATCGACGAAATGACATACATTATAGTAGATACACATGGCTGACATACTCTGGTGAGAAGATGACGTAGTCACAGTGCCATTCCTTAGCATTGGATTGGGCATTTTCCATCGTTGTTGCTGGCTTAGCAATTGAGTTTGGATCATGCAATTGAGTGACTGAAATGTAAGTCTGGCTTAGGTTTCGTTATCGACCGTTCATAGGGCTTGCTGCGCTGTAACCCTACTCAGCTTCATTAAGGCGAGCGACTCGTAAATTGTCCGCGCATTTCGAATATTGAATCCTTGCTTAGCTGAATAATGACAGGACTTGATGACCTCGGTATGTACTGAGTCATTCAAGAGGTCATGATGTGTACGCTTTTCGGTTCCGTGTAACAGGTCAGCCCGTCGTTACACGTCGCCGATCAAGTAGGATCCGGTATTACTATGTCTACATTATCATCAAACAACCAAATGTTTCAGTTACTATGGACAATTCATGGGCTTTATGGTTTCGTAGGGCATGGTCTTACGATCAGCAACTTTCGAACCCGGCTACAGTGGTGTTTTAAAAATTGTAATACATAGCATCTCTTATTGAACGATAGCTGATACATATCTACCTAGATGGTACCAACACCACTCTGCTTAACGTAAGAGGTCAATGGTTTTGCAGCGGCATCAAGTCAACGATATCGAATTTCGGAGTATGTTCGGTGCTTCTCGTGGTCTGTCCCGCCGTTCACAAAACATATAAGGAGACAAAAGAGTTGACATCGGCAGTCCGATATGTTACCGGCCGATTCCACGACTAATCATGTTATATGGTCGGACTTAAGACGAAGCGGTTTCTGATTCGCTGCGTAGCTCGGCGATAATTTTACCGTGACTTAGGTTCGAAGCTACCGCTGTTCGCGTTTAGATCTATACGAGAAGTGGAGCAGGCAACAGCCTCGATATCACCTATACCCGGGAGATTCAGGTACATGGAGTTGAGGTATGCCCCGCTTCTCAGCCATTTGGACTGTATAAGAGAGCGAATTGTAGCATCTGATCTCTGGCGACATCTTTCAAATTCGTACCACGGGCTATACAATACGCAACCTTAAGGCATACACTTGAAGAGAGGGACCAGAAACATGGCATCCGGCAGTCGCTTCATCATGAAGAAAGCCTCTGTTCCCAATATCGTGCTCGGTGTTGCTGCTGCAGGTGGTCTGTACGCAGCTTATTCATATATGCAGAGCTCGACATCTTCTCAGCCTCGAAAAGTTTTTGGTGGGATTGCGGGCAACCTCACATTGCAACAGACAGAGGATATAAACCATAACACAAAGAGATTGCGTTTCGCTTTTCCTAATGCCCAGGATGAGACTGGACTGACCGTTGTTTGTAAGTTTTTGCGATCATGCATTTCCCATACTATGTTGCTTGGCAATGTATCTCTAACGTACTGCATTAGCATCTGTCTTGACATTATCGTGGCCAAAGGGGAGCCTCACACCCGCCATTCGACCATATACACCAGTCAGCGACCTCTGTATGTTCAACGTTCCCCCTGATGTAGGCAATCATTCATACTGACATTTCCAAAAGCAAAGCCTGGCTTCATCGATCTCATGGTCAAAAAATACCCAGGCGGAAAAGTCAGCACGCAGCTACACTCTCTCCTACCCGGCGACACCCTCTTCTTCGCGTTCGGTATCAAAGCCTACTCTTGGATTCCCAACAAATATGAGCACATAACTCTCATCGCCGGCGGTGCTGGTATCACACCACTTTATCAACTCGTTCAAGGAGTCTTGGATAACCCTGTAGATCGCACGAAGATGACACTTGTATTTGGAGTGAATACGGAGCGCGATCTTCTTTTGCGCGAGGAGTTCGAAAACTACGAGAAAAAGTTCCCAGATCGATTTAAGGTTGTGTACACTGTCTCGCAGCCTCAGGAGGGATCTTTCGTCCGAAAGGGACATGTGACGAAAGAACTTTTGAAGGAGGTATTACCTGCCCATACGGATATGGTGTTTGTATGCGGACCTCCTGCGATGGAAGATGCCTTGACTGGAAAGGGACGAGGAGTGTCCGGCATTTTGAGCGAGCTTGGTTACAAGAAAGACCAAATCTTCAAGTTTTGATTGCTAATTGATCACTATTGGATACCCTTTTCTGTTGGCGGACATGTACATGTATAAATATGCGGTAGATACGTTGTTGATTCTTGAAAACACCTCTAACACTTTTATCACGACATAAATATTCAGGGAAAAAGCAGATATGTCATTGTACCATAGTATTTTCTATCAACATGTTATCGATTGCCAACAACCGGATTGCATCATCATGTATAACCCATATATCACTCTCTATAAACAGAACCCGATGCACAAAAGACAATCCCATGAAATTATCCTAAGCATAAAAATGAGAACCTAAAACTCATTGATATGTTCCATGATCCGCCCATTCTTGAGCTCTTTAACAGTAAGTTCAGTCTCCTTCCCTTTCCCGTGAACATCCTTCTCATCTACAACAGTCACACCACCTGAAGACGAAGAAGTAGACGGAGGCGGGACTCCATTCAAACTCTCAGATTTGGAATCAGCCTGGAGCTGATCACGCGTAGTCAAAAACTCCTCTCCGAACGGATAAGTAGTCGGCTTGCGCTCGACTGGCTCCAAGCTAGCAAATTGCCAAAGCCTTTGGGTGAAGCCTTTACCGAGCGCTTCGATTGGAGGGGTCAGGATTGGTAGTACCGCAAAGAGAGTACCGTAACAGACAATCGCAGTAATTAAGGTACATACCCAATACGGATAACCATGTGAGAACATAGAGATCATCGCCCAAGATCCGACGGACCACATGACAAATCCGTGAATCAAGTAGATACTGAAGATGTGAGGGAACAGCCACTGCAACATTTTGATGGAGAGTATTTTTTGCATCGTTGGTGAGATCTCAACGACGCCTTGCATGGTGATTGTTGCCAACAGCGCGTTTAGACGAGGGATGAAGTAGTCCGGATACGTATCTGACTCGGCTTGAGCCAAACTTTTCCCCGTGAGTACATCTGGATGCCATCCATACTCAATTTGCGCATAATTGACTCCGTTGTGCTGTGTGATCAAATCAACACTAAAACCAGCAATTGCTGTACATGCCATGAGAATCAGAACAGGCCAGTATATCCATGGACGGGGATAGAGCCATTTCTGCTTGTATTTGTAGGTGAGGTCTAGATCCGCCAGGAGGATTCCAACGTAATAATAGCTTCCCCACGAAAGAGCATACCAGTGCATGACTGTGCAGAACAAATAAAAGGAAAATCTTTTCCACGGTGTCTTGATTTGTCGGATCATAATCAGACCGAGCAAGGTTTGCCACGCACCCTGCAATTGCACGGGGATAGTCCAGAGCACACCGGTACAGTAGTTGCTCGTAATCATGGGCGCCGCGTTCGGGATCAAGAAAGCGAGCTGAATGATCTCCGAAATGAATATGCCCGGATTAAGAGGAATGGCAGTGAAAGGCCAGTCCGACCAAGTCACCGATGGCAAATATTCAAGCCAGTCCAGTGCACCCGCATCCATGAGGAAGTATTCCAAAAACGCTATGGATGCAACGGGTGTCAATAGACGGAAAGGTCGCGCAACGATCTTTTGTGCCATGTTGTCGAGCTTTCCGGTACGGATGTAGTTGGACGTCAAGAAACGAGTGGAAATCATCAAGAAAGGTCCAATCCACAAAGGGTCAAGGAAGTACGTGGCGAAGGTCTTTCTGGCAACGATCTCACTGTGGTAGTGTGGAGAATTGCCGGGCATGATGACAGCACCGAAGTAAGTTAAACCAAAGTGGTTGACAGTAACGAGAAGAGCACTGATCGAAATAAAACCTGCTAGGTAGTCGACACGAGGAGGCTTTGCGGAAGAGGCAGCAGCACCGGTTGCAGGTTTGCCGTCTTTGCCGGTATCTGCAGGTTTCGTCTGACCATCCTTTGCGGAGATAACAGCTTCAGTCTTGACGGTGCCTTTGTTCTTCTCGGAACTGTTCTCGACCTGCATCATGCCGCTTGAGTATACTTCTTGAGTTGGAGTAGATATATGGTCTACTATAGGCACAGCGTGCAGGGAAGGGGCCCGAGAAGCAGCACGAGAAGCCACACGAGATGATTCTCCCTGGACAGTACCGTTCAGACTTGCAGGATAGGCGAATGAGTTTCCGGCCATGTTGGTCAGTGAAGGTCGACGAGAGACAGCAGGACTCTGATATTGAGGAAGAGGGGTCTGAGCCCCCTTGTATGGAGGCAAGGTGTTATACGACTCAATCCGGGGGAGATCGGGTTGTCCGTTGTGGGGAGATGTTGACGAAGTACTTCCAACATCGGCAGAGCCACGGTTATCTTGTGAGTCTGGGTCTGTAGATGTCGTTGAGCGTGGGGGGGTGTCAAAAGATCTGGGTTTGGGAGGATCTCGTTCATGGACACCCAGGAAAACCATCAGTTTATGCCATGTGAATCGTCGCCAAAGGGTTTTGCCGGTAAGAACGACAAAAATCGCCGCGAAGATGATATCAATGATAAGTGGTGCCCATCTGATTTTGTACGGTGGCTGATACTGCTTCCAAGTATCCAAGCTTTGAGATTCAAATGGCGAGGAGCCACGCAAGGACAGATCGTTCATGCTGCAGGCTTGTTGAACAGAACATCTCTGGTCATATGCAGCGCGTGTGGTGTCATTCCAAGCAGAGGAATTGAAGAACATCCTGGTATATCCAACATTTGCCAAGTTCGTAAAAGTTGGCGGCCCCATGGATGTGTACTTGTTTCCGGTAGACCAATGCTGGAATTTCAATGGTGCCGGCGTCGATGGAATACTAGAGTTGACGGAGGTATTGTAGCTGATTCTCAACACATCACCGATATAGTAGTTGAGTGAATCCCGGGTCCAATCAACACGATACTCAGTATAGTACCATGGCTGTAAGCCTTCTTCAGTGAGATTGGTGAAATTTGAGCCGAGCCACGTGTTGGCGAATTGTCCGCGCATCAGCATATCGACCCAAGCCTGACTGCTATTATCTGTATTCATGACATCTACTTGCCAGCTTTCGGTCTGATTGTGGACGAGATTCATCGAGATCACAGAACCTTGACTCCAAGGGCGAGCAGGTCGAAGAGTTGTCCGGAAAGAGCCGAAGAAAATGTCCTGACGCGCAGTACGTATGCTCGAACCAACAACAAGATGGTCTTGATCCGACGGATGGCAAGAGAGCTCCAAGCTTGTAAGGTTCCGCGCAGTGACATCTTTGGTGATTTGGACATTGTCGACTGCAGCACCCATGCGGTACATGTTATTCCAACCACGGTCATAGCGATGCTCAAATTCTTCAACTACAAAATCAGAAGGAATCGAAGCGGATTCGTTGAAGTAGACAATTGTCGAATCTGTGAAATACAAGTCCGCATTTTCATCGTAGAAACCACAGGCACAGTCATCCACATCAGTAGTCGTGGCAGCTTGTGCAGTCTTCAACACCACAAGGAGAGTGAGTAGAAGACCCCGCCACGTCGTAAGAAACATTGTGTTTCTTCAGCACAACGTGCCAAGGTGCAGCGTGGTTGATTCGAGGTATCCAAGAAGAGAAAAAAAGAGAAAGAAATGAGAGAAGCAGAGCAGCAACGACAGCCACCCGCTTTGAATCGTATGTTGTGTTGCTCGGAGTTGTGTAAAGCAAACTCTGACCTTCCGAGCTTGACAGGTTTATACAGTAGCACGAGGAGCGACTTCCAGAATTCTAATAAGGAAAGTGAAGTAACTACCGTTCCGTGTATGGGAACACAATGTACTGGCCAACAGAACTTGCTCGTTGATCGACAGCGAGGGGATATCTACCGCAAACCATGAAACGCTACGGCAAGACGGTACTATCGAAAAATAGCAAAGGCAGGTTCTGTAGCTTTATTTTCAACTTTTGACAAGGAAATAAAACAAGTGGCCGGGATTCATGTCGCGATTGGCCAAATATCCAGGGATCCTCACGTAATATCAGCGCCGGTCAATAGACTGCCAATGATGGCCCTATACGAGGGAACGATACATAAATTTACAGAATAATTTACTAGTAGTAATTGCTTATCTTCTGACATAAATGTCTTAAAGAGCTAACTGTGGGCCTCTTGATCGGCACGGATCCAACTGTAACCCGTCAAGTTCTTAGCACCATCGTGCCTGTAGATCACAACTATCAGCTATGGAACAGCCGACTTAAGTCATCAAGGCTGGCTTGGCAAGGACTAGATCCTCTTAGATCCCTTCAGATCCTGGTTTATGTTTTCTTTTTTTCAGGTTTGTTCACAATCGCGCAAGCTGATGGTTGTTGGCCAGTGGAGAAGTAAGTTAGCTACCTAGCTGGTTCGGAGAAAAGTGCAAGCATGGGAATCCAGACTGTACCAGACTGCATGGCATTGCATTGCATCACATCCTCAATTCCAAGTTGGATTCACGATTGAAAAGAAAAAATTCCATACACGTCGGCTACCATGGACGTCCAGTCGGGTAAAAGCTACGATAAGTAAACAGTGAACCAGGGGCAGGAGGCATGACTGAGAAATTAGTGCCCTGAAAACAAATATTTTGGTGCGTCCCGCGGCTCGCCCAGTGGTTGGCCCCATTCCCGGGTGGAAGAATTGCCTCTTCAGGAAACGAGTATAATCTGCCGGAAGATGACCTATGCTAGCCCTAATTTGTCTGGCGGCGTTACCGATCAGGTCATACCTACCAACCAAGTCAACAAGCAAGCACCGATGAATTGGAACATACTTGAACACGCAGCACGAATGAAAAGACTTAGCCATTACTATCCGTGTTGGGACCACTTCAGAAATGGGTGGATAGGTCTCCTCACAGGGTTCTAGTTTATTGTAAATCTTTACGTATTTCGGCAACTGCACTACAACGGGACCAACTTAGGTGATGATAATAATATCCAGGACAGGGATATAGTCAAGGCTCAGATTAGATAGAGCAGCATAGTCGGGTAGCGCTGTGGCGGGCCAGTCTCAATGGGTCAGAGTCTTGTCATAGTCTTATCAATTAGCTTGGTCAAGCGACTGATCTGATTTTGGTGTATCTGTGCGTGCTATTGCACGCATTCCATGTTTCATCAAGTCATGGTACTTTAGACAACTTCGACGGCCTTTGATGTTTATGGGATCGTCGTGCAACGTTGCATCCCAATTGGTCCTCGAAATACTTCCGTCAGCGGTGCTGAAAGATCGAAATTCGGTCATTCAAAATTACGACTAGAGTTTTTGTGGGTGCAAGACTAGTTCCATCGACGTGAATTAGCTTACGTAGAAATTTATGTGTTCTAAGGTACTCACTCGTCTGGAATCCCAGTAGATTGTTAGACTAGGCCTGCTGTAGAAAGCTCTTATTTTCCTCTCCTCTTTCCAACTCCAAGTTCTTTTCGTCCTGCTTCCTTTCGTTATCTTTGGTTGTATGACAGTCTTCAACAACCCAATATCAACTCCTGTGATCATGGAGAAACAGGTCGACATTGAGGTTAATGCATTGCAGACCCCGAATGAATCGTTGCGATCGTCCGACAGACGAAACAATGTGCAGAGTGGTCTGAGAAAGGCCTATCAGGATGTTTCATGGGCATTCACGACCGCATCAGATGGTGTTCAAGATTGGACGCCATTTGTTCTTGTTCTGTCCTATTTCGTCTTCTCCACCACAATTTATATGAATGCCACATCCGGAATCAATGAGGTTTTCTGGTTCATCTATTTGATGACCAATACATACATCGCAACAGCCACAGTTATCGAATCCATTTCCGCTCTAGGGAATTTTCAGGATGCCAAAAGAGCTTTGGACAAAGTGGCCAAGAAGAATTGGGTGTTTCCTACAGCGGATAATGACCTTCCCAAACTAGATATCATTATCGTGGCCTACTTGCCCAATGAGCAAGACATTGTCATGGATCGTGTGAAGTACCTTTTGGAGGAGATTGTCTATCCTAGGGACAGATACCGGGTCAACCTGCTATACAACACACCTTACGCCATTCAACCTCTGGAATCGGAGCTTTTGGCATTAGGAGACGAATATTCTAAAAACCTGCGGGTTATCAAAGTACCCGGTTCGAAGTCCAAAGCCGATAACATCAACTACTATTGCAATGTCATACAGACCGATGCCGACATCTCGGCTATCTTTGACTGCGACCACTACCCCCATCCATATGCACCAAAATGGGCAATGGAGCAGTTTGCCAAAGATAAAGAACTCGACATTGTCCAGGGTCGCTGCGTGGTCCTCAATGCCAACGACAACTTCCTTACCTCAATGATCGGCATTGAATTCGACAAGATCTACGCAGTTTCTCATCCTGGACGTTCTGCCATGTTTCACTTTGGTCTCTTCTGCGGCTCAAACGGATACTGGCGCACCTCACTCCTACGCGAGCTAAAAATGGATGACTCCATGCTTACAGAAGATATTGATTCCGCGCTTCGTGCATTTGGCCACGGAGCAAAAGCAGTACACGACATCAATGTCACATCCTTTGAACTTGCTCCGATCACATTTTCTGCGTTCTGGAAACAGCGTCTTCGCTGGTCCCAAGGTTGGATCCAGGCTAGTATGCGCCATGTCCACTTAGTGTGGAGTCGGTCGCGAGAGGGCAAGCACCGCACCATGCGCCAACGTTTCGGAATCTTCTCTTTACTCTTCGTCCGAGAAATCAGTTATTATCTCATTACCCAATATCTCTGTCTCGTTTTGAGTGTGGTTATTACCGAGTTTCCTAAGAGCGGCCATGACTTGTACAAGCTCGTCTTCTTCCAATACCCCATTGCTTGGTGGCTCTTCATCTTCAGGTATGTTTCAAACTTTTCTGCATCCAAGCCTCCATGACATGAGTTAACTCCATGGTGATCAGTCTCCTGGCCTTTGTCGGCACACTCTGGGTCACATTCCACTTCCGGTCTGAATTTTGCCGGTGGTACTCAGTCCCGATCTTTGCGGCCACATATCTTCCTCAACTGGTACTCACTGCGATCATCGGCCTCTTCGGTCATGCACGTCAAGTGAGTAAGTACGTTAAGTGGAACCCGACTCCACGCAATTGAGGTCACATAGCTCGATGATCCTCGAGCGTCATAGAGGTCGCTGCTATGAGGCTATGTATTTAGTGTAGATCTTTTTAGCTGGTTCTTGGATTTTCTACGTATATAGACAATGCTACAGTAATACTTGCAGATAGACTACTTGTTTCATGTGAAGTGTGATCGTAGGGATAACAGGGATCATACGGGATGAGAACACGAGAATCTATGCTACATCGGGAGCTTCAAGGATAGCAGATCTGAAGATCATGGTTACATGTCCACATCTCGACTACCTTCACGTGCTTCAACTTTAAACATCGATAAACATCACGAAACCACAAAAGGGACACAAGATGAAAAGGAGTGTCGACAGCCTTCGATAGTCCAGTCACGATGACACCAGGATCTTGGCGCAGGCCACGTATTCGAGAGTCGGAGTTCTGATTTCGTATATAACAGACCGATCAAAAAACGCTAAACAAAGGCTTCGCTTCAATTTGCACCCGATCTTATCTTTCATGCATACTAATTTGTCTAGACTAATTGCCAAGCGCATGTCGATGGAATAGTGTTTGCAACCTTGAAGGATCGAAAACCCTGACATCCTAGTCGGGATGCCGATCAAATAGCAACAAAGCAATCGCTCAAGAAAAGTCTTAGAACGTCTTTGAATCCTGCTTGCGGCCGAAAGGATTAGAGACACGGCTTATCTACTTGCTTAATACGTGACTTATAAACTAGATTTTCAGCCTCAATTAGGTAGCCCAAGCAACTGTTCCAGAAAAAGCCCATGCCGCCGTTACAATCTTCGAGAAGCTACTGAAGCCCAATGCATGAAGAGATCAATCCGACCACTCGTGTCCCATCATTCGTTATGGTGAATGAAATCTTTATGAGGTTCTGCCAGGTGTTGGGCCGAAGTCGGATCAATGCTATCAATATGGTAGTGATCTTATGGCTTGAGACAAAACATACAACAATGGGCGGGCGTAAGCGGATCAGATTAGTTCCCGAGCAGGTGAAGAACGATGGACTCGCGATTGTCAAGACTTTTGAACTGATCTGCAAATCAATCTATTTAGCTTTATATTACGAGACGGCGAACCCAAGTCAAATCCAGGGCAAATGCGAACGTAGTCGTAAATCGGCCGGGAATAGTTGACAAGTAAAAAATAAGCAATACGCCCACGTTGCTTTTGACATTTTGCTCCGGATGTCGTGTAACTTGAGCACGCCATTGTTTTCCATGATTTGTGCGGACATTTCATACATGCTTCAACATATGCGGGAGGTGCCTGTCCGAAACGTACTGGGCCTCTCGTGCAGAAACATACGAGTATTGCACAGCACGATAAGGAGAAGATGAGTTGGGTAGGATACAGATGTGGAGTTCAAGGCTAAGGTTGACTGGTGAGCCTCGACGTACCATCGCCGTCGATCAGTGAGTGGGCGTTGGTCTAGTGGCGCGTCATGGCCTATTCACTTATTCTATGGGCTAGTTACCGTTCCTAGCTACCGGCGTATTTCTTAGCCCCTAGAACTTTTACGCTGCTTGAGCTGAGAGCATGGTACTTGCCGTGAGATCCACAATGCAACTTTTCAGTAACCTCCTTTTTGGACGATTATTGCGCCTATGCGAATTTTATCCTTGTAATTACAACATTAGGCCATTGCTCGTAGATAAAAACTGCGGAAAGGTTGTGTGGGCTGGTGGAGATGCTGTTTGAGTGAGATTAGCCCTAACTGCGTTGTCCCGCCTGCGGTAGGGATACTACGTCGAGTACAGTGAAGAATTGGCTCATGTTCTACTAGCACTGCCAAGTTATTTAATGATAACCAAGCCAATCAGATAGAAGAAACATATCTTGGCTTCATACATGGATGTAATGTCTCTGATCTGATTACCGCAAGGCGACTTTATGTGACAGCAGACCCGTACGTGCATGACTACAGGGGTCCTGCATTAATTCTTACCCGATATGCCTTGGCAAATGGCTATAATGGTAGTGTAATTATTATAGCTGGGTTTCTCTGTTCGCTTCAAGATAAATAGAATACACGGAGGACGGAGTTCCGTACTGTCTTTACATGGACATGCTGATCTTTTACGACCAACAAAATACGAAGTAGTAGCATGAAATCTGGGTCAATGGTAGGACAATGGGTTCTACCTTGTTTTGACGGATCTTGTCTCTGTGGACCCAGGTATTCACTAGCCTGTATCTTAGATTTGGATTATTTAGACGAGACTTCGTCAAGTGCGTTCCAGGCACGCTGATGCATCAGACCTGCTTGGCTTTTCGAGCTTGCCTGCAATTGTATTTCTGACGCAGTCGAGAATCTGAATAGACCACTTTCTGTTACCCTGAGACCTTTTGTATCACCTCAGTATCCTCGTCCCATTCGACTCGAGCAGATCAGAATCTCAAGATCAGTTTGATTCCTAATTCACCATGGTCGACCTCGACCTCAAGACGGTGCGGAAGCATATCGTCACACCATCGACGAAGCATGAGCAAGAGTACTTGATTGGATTCCGTGGAATTCTCGTTATTCAGTCCTTCCTATGGATGTTCCTACAGACCTTTGCACCGACGACAGTGTATGCCTCGGCTAATATCCAAGGCCCTCATGGCCAGCAGATTGTGCGAAAGGTCTTGTCAGTGCTCTTCTGGAACGAATACTTCCTATACGGATCGATCATCTTCCTGTCAGCACGATCAATTGCAATTCCCTTCTTCAGGGATCCAACAGCACCGGTCATTGCGCGCTCGCTACTCACTCGTGCCTTGCAATTGTGTATTCCGGTTGCCATCTGCCTAGCAATCGTGAAGGGCTCAATGACTGCAGAAACTCTCGATACAATACAGCACTTCAAAAACAGCACCGATAATCTTTCCATGCCAATGCCTTACAAGCTGCCTACAACTTTATCATATTGGAACTCAGTCTTTGACTTATTCTGGACCACCCATGGCTTCCGAGCACAATCAGGCAGTTATGCTTTCCCCACTCAAACCCTTTGGTTGATAAATGCTGTCTATATCCAAAGCTACACTGTCTACATGATTATGGTGATTGTACCTCATACACGGCCCGCATGGCGAGTCCAGTTCGGCATTTTCTTCGTCATCGCTGCATGGTGGTGCAACTCCTGGGCCTGGTACACGGTATCTGGACTGCTTATGTGTGATATGGTCATGCACATGGACTTCAAACAAAATGCTTTGAAGGGTATACCTGTCCAGTACCGTAGTCTTGTCTGGCGCTCCGACAACGGGCAGCCTCGGCGCATTCCCACATGGCTTGTCGGCGGTTTATTGCTCGTCGGCGGGCTTCTCATGCAGTACCTGTGGGTGGCGTATCGGCCGGATTTGTTCTATGCTGAATGGAGAATTCATTCGAATCCTTACACTACGCCTGGTCTGGACGAAAACTACAGAGTGGACCACATTTCTGCAAGAGATGATGTCTACCTTACGATCATGGGGATTTTTACCTTTCTAGAGACGTACGAAGTTTTGCAGCGGGCATTGCAGAATAAGTTCCTGCTGTTCCTTGGTCGTCGAGCATTGAGTAAGTGGAACTCTATTAATTTTGTTTTATTTCTTACGACACTAATCTGCAACAGGCTATTTCCTGCTACAGTCCATTTTTGCGTACATTGTCGGCATCCGCGTGTTCGAGAGTCTCCGAAACCATGGAATCTCCTCCGGAGGATCAGTCGTGGTAACACTCATCACTTGCATTACCGTCACTGTACCTGCAGCTGAGCTGTTCCATCGCCTGATCGTGGTCCCGAGTCGGTACATCAGTCACAACTTCTATGAGTTCATTACGTCCTGAGACGTCATGTTGCGGGATTTTTTCTGTTCTATTAGTTGGCCGTTGTACTTTTTACTGCTTTTGCATCTTGCGATAAGCTTCTGTATAGATTTTGATTGATATTTTGTTCCATTTTGGTGATGTGTTCAGTACCCTAACCCGGTTCCCACAGTTCCCCTGCACACAAGGATGTTTGCATGACAGATATTATTTCGCCTTGCTTTTTTGTGATTGACACGTACTGAAGCTTAATTGATCCTAGCTTCGGATACATTCACGAACTTCGTTTGTCGAATGCATCTTTGTATGTACCATACAGAATAGCAATACGCACCTGTCTTCCATCCGATGCCACCTCTGGAGCTATGGTCGACTCAATTAATTATCATCGACTCACCGGAGCTGGAATTTGTACCCGAAAACACAATTTGGGGTATGATCGCCGCATTCGCAATCTTCCATTGACTGCTCATTTGGCGTGTGAAGCTTCCGACAGTCAAGATTCGTGGATATCTTGGTCGCTCGTTGGTAATAGCGTCACTAATCTTTCAGAACGCGTGGCGCCAATTGTTCATCCGACAAACAGATTGACCTCGTTCAGAATCCAGGCTCTACTCGTCGGAGTCCAGTTCGAACGATAACAAAAGAACAAGGGGCTTGGCCGTAGTTTAGCACCAAGCTAAGACGACGATCACAGACATTAAGTCTTGGCTGCGCTGTGTGGCTTGCATTTTTTCCCGCCCAATTCTTGATTTCAATCCTTTCCTTTATCTCCTTCATTCCAAGGCAGAAATGAAGCAATTCGCTGCCGATGGTACTGCGAGTGGATTGGTTCGGATGTTACCTGCAACAGTAAAAGATCCGAGTTTTCTCCCCCCCTTAGTACGACCCGGATCAGCTTTCTTGGATTGATAACACATGGCAATGCCGAGATCCATGGATATGAAATCGATGATAGTTCTCTTATCCAGTCCCACATGGGAGTTCCACAACAGACCCCGAGCCATAATACTCAGTTGTCCGATTATGTGACGCAGATCAATTTCCATGAGCTACCATCACCCCCGGCCCACGGGCAATTTAGTCCATGGTTCTTGTCAGGCACCATAGCAGGTTTTCGGATTCCGACATCGCAAAGTTCGGGCCATGTCAGACTCAGCAAGCCACATCCGTGTTGTGCCGCCTCGAGGCCCATCAAGATGCAGATAAGATTAGGGCTTGGTCTGCTAAAAGCTTAATAAAGAACACATATAGAGATATGGAATCTGATTAGGCCGGGGAGAAGAGCAGTCATGCAGCCAAGTCTAACTTACTGGGATGAGCGTTGGTCGATAGTCTCGCCACCAAATTTGGATGTAAGAATTGTCAATTGGTTTCAAGGTCAAGGCTCCTGTAAATTAGCCAAATCCATGTACTCTGCTGCTCTACCCTTATTGAGCTCTTGATCTAAGTTTTTGGATCTCGACGCTGGAAGAGTGGATCCGACACTCCCCATTTGATCCATACTTTGGCAATAGTCTGGATCAGCACATGGTGGCTGGAGCCAAGGAAAAGAGGTACGTACCGTGTGTTTCAGATCGTATCAACGTAGAGATGAATTCATGGAAATACAATAGCCGGTGGACACCGACACGTGGATCCTTAACCAGTTAACCAGTGTTGATCATGTACATGTTAGGAATCAGATGTCTGCAGCTCGCTTAATTGTCGCTCTGTACCTTTCTTTTTCTCATTCAACCTCATTTACTTGCTTTTTCCTATTCCTTGGTTGAGCCATGTACTGAACACGCAGCCAGAACATTGCCTCTATCTGCAGCTAGGCAGGCTGAGTGCAGGGGTACGTACTACGTGTACGGTGGCGGTTCTTGTTATCGGCGAGATGAATCAATATGACGAACCTCAAATCGAAGCGATCCTCCGCGGATCGATGCCTTTGCTATTTGGTCAAGAGCGTATCGAGAAGCTATATTGAGATGTAAGACAAAAATATCTTGGTACGAGTCCATGAGGGCATCGTAATTTTGTACGCGCTAGAATTTTGCAATCGTTTTGAGTATTTGGCTAACCCTGATTTGTTTCACCTACTCAGAAATTTTGGCAAGAGAATAGATATCACTGCCCAGATCTGGTGATGATAATAACATCTGTAAGGTAGGCCAACATGCCCAGCAATTGCACAACGGATTAGGAGGTTTAGATGAGACTTATGTTTTCCTTACTTGACTATGATTTCGTGCATCATCCACGTATAAACGTAATATATATACGTATATTTATATATGGACATATATCCATGGATGTAATGCTAAATTTGACTCACTTGTCATCTTACTCCTGATGTTTTGTATCTCTATATCTGTCAAACAATCATATCTGAGTCGGGCCCCTAGGCGAATCCTCTTCCACCAGAATCAGACTTATCAACTGATCCAGAACTTCCCTCCTCCCGGTCTCGCTCTGCACGTTAACATCATTTCCTCGCATGATCTCTAGTAGCTGATGTTTAGTGAGAACCATCTTCAGGTCGGCACTGTTTTCTTTCGCCTCATTCAGATACGGCTCTGAATGAAGACATCGCCGGGTGAGCACTCCGTTATTCAGAATCAGCCTCCATTGCTCTGATATATCGACCACGTCGAAGTCAATAGAGAAAGAAGTCTCTAGAGCTGCTGTACTGTCTAATTGCACGGAAATGATCTCAAAGCACTGTTTCACGCTCAATTTGTCTCCCAGCGGGGTACGACCACCGGCGACCATGCCGGCTTTCTTGCCCGTTCGGAGCTCCTGTGCCGCCGTCAGGAAGAAATTGCGCCACGTTGCATTCTCTGCACCATAGCCTAGCTGTTCGTATGATCTGGCAAGCAGGGCCGCTGCTCGGGGGTTGGCGGCCTCTGGGTCAGCCGCAACTGCATGAGCAAGCAGTGAAGCAGCAAAGCGGTAGTCTTTGCGCTCTAAAAAAGACTCTGCCTTGTCACACAGACTTTCAAATCCACCAAAGCACTCTACGTATCGCTGCCCTTCTTCCTTGGGTGGATACTGCCAGAGATGTTCAGGGCGTCCGTCGAACCACGTGAGATATTTTTGATATATGCCCTGCATTGTTTAGTAGAGTTGTTGCTTGACGATAATATTGCCATACCTTGACATTATGATTGAGAGACCCATAGAACCCACGGCAATGCCAGGCTCGTTCGAGTGCAGGAGGCAGTTCCATCTGCTCTGCAATTTCGGTCCCGTTTAGGCCCAGATTCATCATACGTACTGTCTGATCATGCATGTATCCATACAAATCACGCTGTTCCTCCAGCCGCCTGATGAGCTCTTTTGACCCCCATGCCGGCCAGTTGTGGCTCCCAATGAGGACATCTGAGTCGCGCCCAAACATGACGATAGCCTCATCCAAATACCCCGACCACGCTTGAGCATCGCGTACCTGCGCACCTCGCAATGTGACAATATTATGCATGCAATTCGTGGCGGTCTCCGGAATACATAGTGTTCGGAAATCAGGGAAGTGGAAGTTGATTTCCGCAGGAGCCTCGGTTCCAGGAACCATTTGAAACACGATTCGGACACCATCGATAACATGCTCTTCACCTGTCACTTGGATGAGAAGGTTTGGAGGGATAAGGCTAGTTGTTCCGACACTTGAACCCATTCCCAGGCCTGTTCCGATTTGACCAGTTGGAGCTCGTGGAAGCGCATTTCCATACATAAAAGCGCCTCTTTTCCTCATCGCTGGACCTGCCAAAACGCTTTCACTCACAATGGCTTCCATGAAACCTTCCGGCGCAATGATGGGCACGTCCGTATTTGCATTTATAACACCTGCAGCACCCATGTAATGATCTCCATGCGAATGCGAGTAAATCATTCCGGCTACTTTCCTCCCCTTGCCCCGAAGTTTTTGATACAACTCCAACCCGGCCGCTGCACATTCACAGGAAACCAGTGGATCAATCACAATGACCCCCTTCTTCCCTTCTACTAACGTCATGTTCGAGAGATCATAGCCTCGAATTTGATAGATTCCCGGACAAATTTCGTATAGACCATGCTTGGAATTCAATTGTCCCTGGCGCCAGAGGTGAGGATGCGCTGTTTGAGGACATTCTCCCTGCATGAAATCCCATGCTCCGATATCCCATACTACCTTCCCGGAAGCATTCTTGATGACGCCAGTTTCCAGCGCTGCCATGAAGCCGCGGTCTGCATCATCGTAGTCTCTTCTGTCATCAAAGGAAGGTGCGGCCATCTTGGCTCTTTCAATGTGATCTTAACTTATATCCTATATGCTTCCTAGTCTCTGAATGAGGAGTACTTATACAAACGTGCGCTAAGAAAAAAACGTACCCCGCATGGGGTTCGGCGGTACACCGAAGGCTCGGCAAATCCGAATTTGGTATGTACCGCGCAGGTTTGTGCCTGTAGAAATTCGGCTGGTTAGTGAAATACCGGCTTGAATATTGTTTGATATATATTGTCACGAAATTTGGTCTAAGTACTTGATTCAGAACGATGTGTACCATGACGAATGTATTTGTGAGTTGTACCTGATCTGCTGGGCAGTCACTGGGTGATCGTTTTCAAGCTCCAGGGAGTAGGTGGTGAGACTTGCCGATTGGAACTTATCTCAATAAGCAGGTTATCTGTCGCAAGTAAATGGGTCAAAATGCCGTCGGCAAAGTTGAGTTGAAAAGCATTCATATTATTGAATCCATCGTTGGCGCGCCGTTTCACCCGTTATCCGTAGCAATATATTCGTACTTCAAATGAGATTTCATCGACGAACCCGGTTCTTCAAGAAGAGATGATTCTCCGTCCCCTGTTCAAGGTCTCCATATACATTAATTGTATAGAAAATGACCGTCATGGGCAACACAGGCGAGTCCCAATCAAAGAAATAACGCGGAAGTTTCTTCGCTAATCGTTGGATAAGGACAAATATCACCACCAACCATTGGGACTGGCACCCCTCAAGAAGCTTTGACATTTGCCTACCTGTATGGCTGGCCTCTTTACGCCTACGCCCTCTACGTTCAGGCTACGTCAAATCCGGAGGTCAATGTGCCATATCCGTACAGAAAGATATCGACCCCCGAGGATTACGCAGTCGTCCGTCCAAACGTTGACACGCTCTACACTCCTTTATTCTATGACGTGTCTCAAGCGGACTTAGAATTTGAGATTCCCGATTTTGATGACAGATACTGACTATGGCCATGGTACGATATGTATGGAAATAACTATGCCAATATCAGTAGGTAGTCTTTCTTCAACTCTCGAGTAGATAGCTCGGTTGCTGATTATGCGTAGGCAGTCTTCAGAAGTTCAGACCGGGGAAGTATATTCTGAGATATACCGAAGACAACTTTGGCGTTCACTCAGCGAGTGATGGGAATGAGTATCGCGCATACGTGAATTCACCTACGCCATACGGTAAACCGCTGTCCTCGTATATTCAGGAGCACGAAGACTTACTTGAATAGGACTTCTTCTCAATCGGATCCTCGTAAAGCATCACGTTCCGGAAGATCTTAGGATTGTGCACAGTCAGCAAGATCGGATGCTCTTCAGGCCCAAGGCACGGAAATCTGGTCCACACACCGCAGTTCCACCTCTCGATCTCAAAGTCTTCTCTAATCTAGATGTCTCGTCAGACATTGGCCAAACAGTTCTCAGATTAACAGCATTACTCTCTCGCTTCAATCCCTCCGAGGTTCTAAGCGACCGACCCTAGGTTGCAACTGCCCTGCAAAAGGCAGGAATATGCTCTGATGGAACGTTTACCCAACCAGAAAAAACAGACCTCCCTCTAGCAGTGGCAACAGCAAATGATTTAGCAGCAACATCGCGCAAAGTTGCTGGTCTGTCAGAAAATCTCGGCAATAGCTGGACCCAACCAGCGGCCGTTATATCCGGTGACTTCCAATCATTCTACGCAGCGCGCATCTTTTCTGCTCAGCGAGGATACTTGATCCTTACTCGGGATCAGGCTACGTACCCTGGATACACCCTCCCTGAGGCTCTAAGTGGATCGGATCGGTTTACCATCACTAAAGATGAAGCGTACATTGTTCGATTTCCAAGCGGGCAACCCAGACTGAAGTCGACGGGGTTCTGGAGTTTGACAATCTACGGCGAGGATCAATATCTAATTCCAAATGAGCTGGGTCGATATAATCTAGGAGATCGGAGTGGATTGATTTCTCAGGATGGGACTCCTGTGAATGGCAGCCTGGGTAAGGAGTTTGAGATTCTCATTCAAGCAGGGGATGTGCGTCCGCCGAACAACCGGCAAACAAATTGGTTGCCTGCACCGCGTGGAGGGGGAACATTCATGATTAGTTTTCGATTCTATGGGGCGAAGGAGAGTATGCTGAATGGGACTTGGGAGTACCCTGTTGTTACGAAGGTTGAGGCCCAGCGTGCATAATAGTCTAGGCCATTGACTGATTGTAGTAACCAGGCTTTCATGTCATCCTTCTCATGGCAAGAATGTCTTTAGCTATTTAAATTACATGAGGACAACTATGCCACCTTCATCATCTCGCAGTGCTTTTCATTGAGAATCGTGAGCAACGACTAATTTCATGAACATAAGGATCAAACTTAGACAGAAGAGGCTCAGTAAAACCTCGAAGAAAACGACCTTAAGAAGAGGAATAGGGGGATGATAGTTAGCAGGTAACACGAAATACTGAGTGCAGTTCAAGCAATGGAACAGTGCCTTTTAGCTAGTATCTGCAATCTTATAAAGATTGAAGCAAAAGCCATCGAGGAGAAGGTGTTATGATGATGGCTTATAGCAATAGCAACATCTGGTTCTCCAGCATAGCATGGGATTGAGAATAGGTCAGTATTCTCTGCATAATGATAACTTCACGGGAATTCTCAGCGTGAGATACTATCGACCTTACAACACATATCGGAAGCCTGGAAGACCTTCAATAACGGCCAATCCCCTTTCGGCTTGACGATTCTTAGTTGTGAAATACACTAGCACGAATGTTATCACGATGACAATCAATGCATTTGCTCTACAAGTCGCGCATTAGTAGCTGGATCAGTCAAAAGAGCGAATGCAATGGGGCACTCACGTCAAGCACGCATAGATTCCAGGTAAATACGTTGGAGCATCCTGCGACCGGAAGACCAGTGAGCCAATAATTCCTCCCGTCCCTCCAAGGCCGATTAAACTCGCGCTGCAGAAAGCTCGTTTCCACTGCCCACGAATGTTGTTCGCCTGATACACCATGACCGATGGAATATTTGCACTACATCCCGCACAATTTAAGATAGCCCCAAAGTATTGAACACCAGCCGAGGGTGCCCATTCCATGAGACAGAGCCCGGTAATGGAAATAACGCAGTTGAGGTAGATCATTGGCGAGCGAAGCCGAATTTTGTCACTTGCCCATCCTTCCGCATACATCAGGATCATAGCGGCGACATAAGGAGGGGAGCTCAAGCCCTGCGCAGCGGCTTGTGAAAATTTCATTTTTTTATTCAAGAGGACGGGAAGGAAAAAGCCGACGGCGTAGGCTTGCATGGCGGACAAGCTAGAGTTAGACGCAGGTCAGCTTGTGAAGGAGAGAAGTTTCGAGGGATCAAGTCAATCATACAGATACGAAAATGCAAAAGCCCAAATCTTCAAATCCAACGCAGACGAGAAGAAGGCGCGCCAATTGAAGTTTTCGCTATCGGCATCATCTGCATCGCCTCGGTCTCGGTTGAGGCGACGCACGATATACGCGCTTTCGCGCTCATCAAGGAATCCCCAAACTTTGTGGCTTTGACTGGGAAAGTTCACCATAAATATGTACCCTGCGACTCCTATCAGGCAGGTCAAAAGACCTTCCATTATGAAAATCCAGCGCCACCCAGCGTAACCGCCATGTCCCTGCATTTTTGAGAAGCCTAGAGCGAGAACGCCTGATAGGGCTGAGCCCAGGACGCCAATCAGGTAGAAGACCGAGACACGTTTATATAGGTCGACTGAAAAATTTTAGAGCAATATTTTAAGGGAGTTCGGGTGTCATACATCGCGAATACCAGCTTGAAATTAGGTAGTACATCCCCGGAAATGAGCCGGCTTCTAAAGCACCAAGCAGCATCCGCAAGGGGATCAGAGAAACCCAGGATTGCACAAAGCCAAAGCACTATCCTGGTTAGTGAACACCAAGTTATCGTCAAGACAGAATGGATCGTACCAGCATGACGATTCCCCAGAGTAGCACAATTGTGGACAAGAAGTTCCGGGGCCCGATCTTGCGGATAGCGACCGTGGCTGGGAATTGGAAGACGATATACGGTGCGAAGAACACGAGCAGTGTTATGGACTAGTTACTTAGCACAATTTCGAGTATCACCAGCTTGCATGGTGGCCTTACATAGCGCGTACCGACTTCCAAATCTAATGCTTTAGTCATCCTATGCATCGTCCGTTAGCGGGCAAATCTTCTCTCAACCTTTACCACTCATGAAAAACTTACCCGGCTACCGCTGCATTGGACATGTTCGCTCGATCCAAAAAGGACACAGCTTGCATGAGTCCAACTATGATAAGCAAGCGTCTATCAACCTTGTGGATGATCTTTCGTTGCTCGGCGTAGGAGAATTCCTCATCTGCATCGGGGTCTTGTTGCTGAAGCTGAGGCTTCTCCATCTCGTGGGCACTTTGCTCAAAATGTATTGCGATCTCTTTCTCGGCCATGATTGCAGTTTTGAACTAAGTTTTGAGATGAAGGTGGATTGAACGGGCCGCGAAGGAGAAATATTCGCATTGAGAGGGTCGTAATTTTAATGTTTCCGTCCATTGTGGAGGTTTTTACCCCGTGGGGTATTGAGGATGTAGGTTTCGGCAAAAGCTCCTAACGAAGAAGCTCATTCGGCTTTCCTGTATAGGTCGACCGATTATGATACTGTGTATCTACCCTGTATTCGTACCTATAAATTGACCATAGCGTGAATCACAGCAATGGACAGGAGAGTAAAGTATAGCAAGGTTGGCCGGACCACTATTTAACCTAAGTCCTGCAATGAAGTAGGTTTCGGCAAACACAATGAACTGAGTTGGCAATCTCAGTTGTGAGATGCTTCGAAGCATAGGGGACATAGTAATTCTTCTGCTCCACGTAGCATTTTGTGTATTGAGTGATACGGGGAAATGGCAAGACATAGCAAGACATGAAGGGAAACAGGTACTCGGCAACTACGCGAGTCAAACCCTACGACAATCAATCTCACTTTCGCAAACGCGTTGTGAACCCATGGATAGAAACCATTCGTGGTCATGACATGGATGAGGAGTTTCCGACACAGTTGCGAGCTTATTCAACGTATCAATGACCTCCAGAGTATCATGCTTGAAACTATGCCGATAATGGTAATGCGAGATGTTATCGATATTCGAAGGCTGGTTCCAATTCATATCTCAGGTCCTCAGGTGGCTCGCTCATCAGCTTCGCACCAACGTCAATGCGACCTCCATATTTGTGAATAAAGCACAGCTTTGCGTTTTTCAGAATAGATATGATACTATTCACTTGACGCGGAGATGAGATCCTGTAGAATGTCTGGATGTCAAACGAGATTTTAAAATCGAGATATCGATAGAATCAAACGCCTGGAAATGCAGCCGCAAGGAACTGCGAATCAAGCTCGTTCAGCAAAGCGTTCCAATCCATATTGTCGACGTCCATAGCATTGAATGCGTCCCAGTCAAAAGGACCCGTATCCGGATGACTAGCTTGCGTGGGTTGATTAATGGCTTTCTCCTCGAGAGTAAGGATTTCCACGCCTGTTGCTGGGACAATCCCACCTGTAGTATTTGATTCGACTTGATTTTGTGCAGTACTAGCAGGCGTCAAGTTCGCAAATCGAGGAAGCGACAGCCTATACTTCTGTACAATGCTGTCCAATGACTCGAGAAGATTTGCCGTAAATGGTGAATGACTTCTCGCTTCTTCCAGAATGCCGCAAGCCTCCATCAATTCGGCTTCACGTTTGGGATCGCACTGACCGCGATCATTGTGGAAGCACATGTCCAGCAGAAAGGCGATACTGGCTATATAGACAGCCTGTAAGACACCGGATATGCGGAACCGTGCGTGCACAAATTGAATCGGTTCGCGTTCAAGTAACTTCTCTGTCCGTATGGTCTGTCGCGCGGCTTCGAGACAGGCTTCTCTTGAATAGTTATACTGGGAATTCGAGGAAGCTTTGGCTAGATATGGAAGGTGCAGTTTGCATCGATGAGAATGGACCAGCGAGTGAATGATGTATCTTTGTACAACGATTCCAATGGTAAGTCCTGGCTGAGACGGGGAATGTGCGGCTTCGAGCTTGAAGAAGTCTGGTATATCTGCTAAAAATCTTACGAATTGTGCATCCACAGCGATGATCTCTGCATGGCCAGATCTGTCGCGCGCTGTGGCCCCGAGGGGCATTCGATCGACTAATTCGCGACACATTTCGCCAAGGCGAATGCGCTGTAGGAAGTATGACATTTCCGTTGGTTCTGACAAAGGCTTGTCGATGTTTTTCATGCCGTCGTAAAGGTCCTCATCGTTGACGTTCCATGGTTTGTGCGTCGCCATATGTCGCAATTGAATTGAGTAGGCTCCCTCCTGCGGGCCAGCGTAGCGAGATAGCATCCTTAAAAAAAAAATGAATATTTCAAAAAATGGAAATGGAAAGGAGATCTGACGTACCAGTCAGTTGCGCATAGATACCACCATATCCTCCTCCCTATTTCCTCCGTTATAGTCCCAATCCTCGGGGCATGGTCACTCGTAGCATAATTTGGATGATCCAAACGATGAAGACCAATCTCACGCGCCATACAAATAGCTTGGCTGACCATAGACGTATAGCGTAGCGTCATACCTTCTAAGTTGACTAACATGAAGAATGCGATGACGATGGCCTGCACAGCCTCAAAAGACCTGATAGAGGACCGACGACAATGATCCAACAAATCAAGACAAGATCTCACCCACATTGTCGATTGGGAATGAGCCGATTCGACGGTGGGATACATAGACGCATCCTGGTCGTGAAATGTCCAAGCATACGAAGCACTTCCGAATATGCTCATGAGTAAAGCGACCTGGCCCGCCGGCACCGGTTGGTCTTGGGCGAGTTTATCGTATATGTCGTCGATAAGTGAGCGTGCGGTAGGTGTATGGATCACATGATGAATGAATGTGACGTCTCGCAAGTATTTGTTGAATAGCTTTCTTGCTTCTTCGCGCAAGGGTAGCCATACACATCTGACTGGCTCTTGGAATGATGTTGAGCGTCCCGGGCTGGGCCAGAGATAGGTTGGGGATTGTGGGATATGCTTGATGGAGCATATCCTAAAGCAGACGTTGATTGGAGATATTGACGTCTGTAGGCTGTCATTAGTATCCATGGATGTCCACTGAATAGCAGAGACAGTAGACCTACAAACCAATCCTCATTGAAGGAAACCTTGTTAAGTATGTCCGCCTCGATCTTCGACGGAAGACCCTCATTAGTCGGCGGTATGAATGTCGTAAGGGCTGAATTCTGCCACGGACGATGCGCCGGTGGAGCACGATTAGTGACGCCAGGATCGCTGTGTTTGAGCACAATCTCTTCCAGCCTCAGAAGACGTGCCGTTAGCTCTGCATTCGATCCATTTGGCACGAGTACCTGTTGCGCAGTATGTCGAGTGCCTGGAAGTTCCACGGAGTTTGTAGGATACATTGTGCATTGCACGCCTCGGGCTTGACAGTTGGTGCATGGCGACTGACGGTCACAGCGCAATTTTCTTAGCCGGCAGAAGTGGCAGCTCACCGGCCGTTTCCGGTCTGACTTTGTGTTTATAGTGGCTTTTCCCATACTCACACAGTCTGTCAACATCAGCCAGGTAGTGAGTGGAAAAAGAGAAATATTTCAGGCCGTTGCTTTTACGAGCTGATAAAATAGGTCACCTTGAGCCAATCAGAGCACACCAAGTCCGCGGAGTCATTGACCAATCAGAATGGTTTTTGTCCTGGCTTCTATTTTCATCGCGGAAAAAAATGCAAAGTATTGCTCGCGGAAGATGAGATGTAGCGATAAAGGTAGAACACAGCATACAATATGTCGCTATCAAGTTACTACTAGGACTCCCGAACATTTTTGCGACTGAGAGCTGGACATATTCCACGAATGCTTCGTTGAGCCCGGATCAGCCAATCAGATCACCAGAAATCCGCGGACGTCCGGTGCTGAAAATGTCTCCAGTTTTCTATATAAATAGAGCAGAATCCCAGTAGAAATTTGAACATACTTCAGCATCGAATTCTCCAGATATAGAAGCGACAGTCTATAACATAGCTTTGAATTTGTCCTGGGATACCCTTCTGTCCCAACCAACTTAGTCTACACTTGCAACGATATCAAACACACCATCATGGATACCATTGTATCACAGATCAAAGAAATAGTCAGCAAAGTCGATGCAAGCGCCAGAGGCAAGATATTGGATGTTCTCGAGAGTCTTATTGTGGAGCTCCGAGATCCAAAGGATGTGCTTTACAGCAGTTATGGAGCGGTACGTGACATGCAAGGCCTCGAGATCCTGCTATACTGACGTGGATTTTGAACATCATACAGGCAATTCAAATGCCCATGGCCAAAATTGGTGCAGATATCGGCGTCTTTAGGAAGTTGGCTGAGCTGCAGCCTGGGTCTTCACGGACTGTGAATCAACTTGCTGGCGAGACGGGGGCGGATGCTGAGCTTCTAGGTCAGTGATGTGTCCACTTGAATATGAGATATTAGAGTCAAGAAGCTAACATCATGTATAGAGCGGGTCCTTCGGTATCTAGCTTCCGTCCATTATGTCCAAGAGGTCAGCTCAGATGAATACGCTGCCAACAAGTTTACACATATACTAGCCAACCCTGTGCTGGAAGCTTCTTTGACTCATGGGTTGGTGGCCTGAATTTAACCACATCCCATCATTTGAAAATAGCTAACCATCCCTTCAGAGTTTGCAGCATGAATCCTGCAATCAATGCAGCTCCAGCATTCCTCAAAGAAACAGGCTACAAAAATATTGAGGACAGCTCAAAAACTCCCTTCCAGAAAGCATTCAACACCAATCTTAAAGCCTTCGAATACATGTCCCAGGTTCCCGAGATGTTTGGTTCTCTACAAGTCGTTATGACCGCTTTCGAGTCGAACGACTGGGTCAACGGCCTCGACATCTTTCAACAAGAAATTCATGCTGTGTCGACATGGCCATCAAATGCATCCGCCGCAAAGAGACAATTCTTAGTCGATGTCGGAGGGGGTCACGGCCACCAATGCGTCCAACTCCTCCAGAAATATCCGTCTCTCCACGGCAGACTCACGCTCCAAGACCTTCCCGAAGCCGTCGAAAAGGCTCCCCGCAAAGAAGGAATCTCATATATCGCGCAAGATTTTTTCAAACCCCAAGTCTGCCACGGCGCCAAATTCTATTACATGCGCCGTATCATGCATGACTGGCCTGAGGATGAATGTGTGCAGATTCTGAGACAGCTTGTCGATGTCTTTGCCGATGATTCAAGGATTTTGCTGGATGAAGTGGTGCTGCCGGATACGGGTGCGCATTGGCAGGCGACGATGGCGGATTTGTCCATGATGGTTGTATTTGCGGGTGCTGAGAGGACGCGTAGAGCGTGGCATAGACTTGTGGCAAAGGCTGGTTTGAGAGTCAGCCATGTGCATACCTACGATGCGAATAAGGGCTATTCAGTGATTGTTTTGGAGAAGGTGTAAATTCTCCTTTTTTGCAGCGGTCGAAGATGTATACAATCTCAACTTCTATGTTTAATTCACCGGTACACAAAGACAAAAATATCAACTGTATGCTATCCCACCACGTTTGCCATCTATACCGAACAAGACATCAATACATCGCACATCCTCCACTGGCAGCAATAACCTGCCCCGTGACCCATCTACTCTCCTCACTCGCCAACCAAGCAACAATCTGCGCGATATCATCCACAGTGCCCACCCTATTCTCTACTGGAGTATTCGCCTTTTGCTTCTCGATGACCTCCAACGGCAGACTATTCAACATATCGCTCGGCACAGGGCCCGGATTCACTGCATTTACTGTATGTTTTGCGCCGCCCAATTCCCAGGCCCAGCAGCGCGTCATTCCTTCTATGGCAGTCTTTGATGAACAGTACACCGACATCCCAGCAAATCCCTGCCGACCTCCGATGGAGCCGATGTTGATAATCCGGCCTGGTGATCGAAGATGTGGTATGACCGCCTTCAACATGAGTAAAGGTGCGCGAACATTCACGTTATAGACAAAGTCAAAGTCCTCGGCTGTTGTATCGACGACAGACCCCATTCGCTCAACACCGGCATTGTTTACGAGAATGTCGATATGCGGACCGAACTGGCGAACAGTCTCTGCGACGATGACTCCTGTTGCAGTCACCTCACTTATATCTCTTCGAATTGCGATTGCCGTGCTACCGTTTCCGAGAGCTTTGATCTGGTCGACTACCTCCTGTGCTTTGGCGTCGCTCCTGGACTGGTTGTATGTAATGGCTACCTGAAATATGTCAAATTGTTTGCAAAGAGTATGGGAGAGCAATGAGTAGTACCCTGGCACCTCTCTGGGCCAGTTCGAATGCTATAGCAGCTCCAATACCGCGAGATCCTCCGGTGACTATGGCGACTTTACCGGAAAGGTTCTGGGGTTTCTGATTTGGTGTGAAAGACATTGTACCTAGTAAGTCGTGGACTAGTCTGTAATGGTTTTGGAATAGCTTAAAAGGAGGTCTTGACCATGCGGGAAGAGGCGTCTTTCATCCCGACCTAGGTAGGGCTTAATATACTTGTACCGTTACTGCTCATAGCACAACCAAATGCCTCATCGACCATAATGCGTTCCACACATCTTGATAACCTATGCGCAAGTACACTTTTAGTCCACGGCTGATATTTCCTGGGTGTAACACTAGCTAGCGGTGTTAGCGGAGAAGTTCCGGGTGGCCAGTTCAGGCTCGGGATCACTTTGCGATGGATGCTAATGATCATGGTACGGCACAGTCGGATTCGTACTCAAGCCAGTCATTCGAATTTTGATCCCTCTTCCGGAACAAACACAAGTCAATTGCTGTGGATCTTGAACTTGGGTCCATCGACCAATCTTAATGCCGAGACGAATGATCGGACGTAAGGCGGGGATAGCAACAAAAATTCTCATCTGTACGTGTCAACAGATGTCAAGATCTACGCAGCAACGATAGTCAATAGTTGGTTTCGGGCTACGAGCCTGTATGTACGAGTGTGACTCATACCTGGCGTTGCTCATATACCGGGGTTAGCGGGTGTAGTCGGAATATTCTCAACTTCGACCGTTGATGCCAGCCAAAAATTCACTACTCAGCCCAATGTTTGGCGAGGATTTAAGTGGCTACTGTAAGTCGAGCTTGAGCGTGGAGAAAGATTCTGGCCGTCACTGTCATGTTCAAAATCGCATCGTTCACTGAAAATACTATATGGTTCGGCGGAGACCATGGCGTGAGTGCGTTTCGGACATAAGTTTCACCATGAAGTTAAGGAACTGGAAGAGCCGAAAATCGAGGTGATTTATTGCTTTTTTGCCTTTTTGCACTCGTGAAAAATTGCAACATTGACAGTTCTGTATGTCGGATGGTTTTGTTATTCATGTTGGATTATCTTCACATTCCTCCTACAAGGAGCAAGCCACTAATCCAGACCAGAGTTTGGGTCAAGGTCCACCTCGTCGTTTGCGTATCTTGCGATCCTGATGGTGAGCGGCCCAATTCAGGCGTGGTCGCATTGCCGTATACTAGCAGATGATCAATGAGATGTCGAAAGTCGGCTAGTGTAATATCCCTGATACCCGATGGTTGCATTCGGACGCGTTCTGTGCGCAGTCATAGGACTGCGATCTGCACTTTGAGGAGTTCCTGAAGATTTAACAAAGGTTGCAATCCTGCAATTGGGGCTGGGCTCTGGTTGAGATAATTGTCTTTATAAACTAGTTTTACACAATAGACGTCATTCGCATCAGCCCATACCGCAAAGCCACGACCAAGTCTTCTACGCCGAACCAAATTTTTTTAGGTATGTCGTATGTCGCATCCAGGTGGATAAGCTTTCATCGTCACCTTCAACCCATGAAAAGTTGGGTAGTGTGTACGTATAGTCCTCGTCGGCACGGTCTTTACATTTCATCCATTTTCTATACAAACACCAATTTTGAGCTCCGAGTGAGAGATGCCACATAGTAAGAACAAGCAATGGTACATCGAATGGTATGTATACAATCACATACCAGCTATTAGGAGTTGATAGCCGATCAATTACAAGCCCTGTCTGAAAGTTCATTGTAATGGAGCTCTATCACGTCGCGGAAACGACCTAAGCCCTACGTAACCCAAGTATAAAGTCTGTCTATTTACAGGACATAGCGGAAGCTTTCATTTTCCTGATCAGTCCAGTTGAGAAGTCCGAATTGCAACTGCTGATCGACCGTCAATGTATCCGGTGATCCATAGACCCTATCTCTTCGCTTGTTTTCCCATAAGTAGTAAGCGTACAGACCCACCAGGGAGCAGATACCTAAAGATATGCCAGCAATGGCAGATCTCATACCGGTCTATACCTATTAGCAACTTCTTTCTAAAGAGTGACGGGAAAGGATAGGACAAACCTCATAAGTAGGCTCCTCAGACGCCAAATAAAATTGCGGTCCGACGATATTTCCAACGCAATACGCAATAAACAACATTGCGCTCACGGTGCTCTTCTTGGTCATACCACCCACATTCGATGTAATCAAACTGAGCGAAAGAGGGATGTTGGCCGCAAAGACTGCTCCGAGACAGAGGCCAGTCATTTTAGCGACTCGAGCATCGTCGCCTAGTCGGTAGACGAGCAGGTACCCAACCATGGCGACGAGGCAGTTGACGATCATCATGATAATACGTGTAGACTTCACGTAGGTTGCGATGCCAGAGGTTATAAGAAGAAAAATGAGTTGTGCGGCGCCGGAGGGCATGGAGATGAGGAGGATTTTGAAGGTGGGGAAGCCGAAGCCTTGGGCGATGATGGCGGAAAACTGTTCAGTCAGTACTCTTGTGATTCAAAGAGTACTTCATTTGAAATTACGACTTACGGTGGTGATCCCCCCATTACACAAGTTGACGCAGAATGTATAAGCAACTAACAACCATGCTTGAGGATCTTTCAATGCCATCAAGACCTGCTTGGTCTGGAACTTTCCTGCATCCAACACACCAGTTCTGTTCTCCAGTGTCCGTTGAATAGCAATGGCTCGCTCGTGTTTCGTCAAGAAGACGGCATTGGTAGGAGAATCGGGAAGGAATAGGTAGAGAACGATGGCATAGGCTGAAGTAACGGCTCCGAGAATCAGAAATATCAATTGCCAGGAGAGAAGACTGGACGAGTGGATGTGCCCAATACCGTAGGCGGCGATGCCACCAACGGAATTCGCAACGCAGTTCCCGACGAACCAGGCTGCTTGTCTGTTGGTTGATGTTGTTAGGTGTTGCCACAGTCATTTTGGAGGGGTGAGGTAAACATACCTGAGGGGCTGCTCTTCTCTTTTGTAGAACATACCCGTAAGCAAAGCAAATCCAGGGGCGATCGCGGCCTCACCAACGCCGAGGAAGAATCTGGCAGCCACTAAGCCACCAAAGTTCTTGCATGCTGCATGGCACATGAGAACGCCACCCCAGAGGAATCTATCATTCATCAAGTATCAATCTCATGGCTTTTTCACATGTATAAAAGGAAGAAACATACACTGAACCAGCCAGATATTTCCCCAAAGGCATTCGAACGATAAGGTAAGAGGTCGGCCAGCTCCAGACCAAGTAGCCAAAGTAGAACACGGCAGATGCCCACGAGTATTGCATGCCATGGAGATGCTATATTATGTCAAATCACTATTAGTTTGGGTCCAGTCGGCTAAAAGAATGAGGCTGTCCTACCAAGTCCGCACGGATATTGAATAGAGTAGTTTGACTTAAAGCAAGCTTGTCCATGTATTGTAGCATATAACAGAAGCCCATGAGGGGGATCATACTATACTCACACCGACTGTCAGCCGAATGACCACCAAAGAAGGGGCAATATCACAAACATGAAATCAATCTTCATTCGAACCCTCCGTTCCAGCTGCGGCGAGGTTTCAACCTCTAGAATCTGACCGAGGTCTATATCCTTGCCGGTATTCGACATTTCGCCAGCAACCATAGCTTTGAGGTCTGATATCTGCGTCGTGGCAGACTGCTGGGCGTGTATCTTCTCCATGTTGAATCTGGCTTTGACAACTGGATAATCTCAATGAAGACAGGACAAGGGTTTCAAACATGGACTCAGTACACAATGACCAGAGACGGAACTGATCATTCCCTGGAATCATCATGAAATATATACAGCGCCCAGTATACTCCTCGGACGATCAACGACGTACGTCCAGAGTCATTGTATCATGGCTATCTCAACTGTCATGTGTATACAAAGTTCCTTGAAGATAAACCCAACCCAATCAGCGTCCACAAGTTCTCTTGCTTGTTCAAGCGTTATCTTGCAATCCACTATGTCTCCAGTATATCGGCAGTTTCGTGCATCTCATTGGTCCGTCGGCAGCTTGTATGCACATCGGCTATTAGACGCTTGGCGATTTCGTGGGGTAGATAAGATCTATGAAAAATCGTGGGAGAAATGCTTCAAATGTTTGATCATAGTAGGATTGACTGTATGAGGAGTGTCATGGGAAGAAATACGACATACTGGAAGTGGATATACGAGTATTGTCTTGGCTGATAACGACAACTTGGTAGCACGTATTAGGCGAGGGTGCCTCGGCTGTTCCTGCAAGTCTTATCTATATAAGATGGCGGCGTGCAAGGTTATCATAAATCCTTCTAATCAGATATACTTGGTCATATAGTCCTGACTTTCAATTGTCTTTAACTTTTTTATATCTTGATTCTATCGTGATGCCGTCCGCAATAACCACCGAGGTTGACATCAATGAAGTAAAAGCAGTCGTCGATGCTACCATCGAAGAGCTTCAGACACAACTGCGCGAAGTGAATAGACAGGTGAATCGTTACATAGCTTTCTTGCATATTATACTTGGACTAACTGACAACCATCTCAGATTTGGTCCAACCCCGAGCTCGCATACAACGAGCATCATGCCCACGACACAATCTGCGACTTCATCGAATCTCGAGGCTTCCAAGTAACTCGCCATGCATTTGGCTTGGCGACCGCCTTTGAAGCTCGTAGTAGCAGCGGCGGTGCCGAAGAAGGACCTCTCATTAATTTCAACGCTGAATATGATGCGTTACCAGATATCGGTCATGCCTGCGGTCACAATCTGATTGCCACAAGCAGTGTAACCGCATTTCTAGCGTTGTCAGCTGCACTGAAGAAATTTGGTATTCCGGGCCGAACACAACTTTTAGGAACGCCAGCTGAAGAAAATGGTGGTGGAAAAGCAAAGTTGATTGATCACGGGGCGTATAAGGGAGTTGACATTTCGTTGATGGCGTGAGTGACCCGCTCAAGAACTTAGCATCGGAACATTCACTAACGGGGCGTGTACAGTCATGGCGGCCCGTCAATAATGGGCGATGGTATCGCAGGCACGCTCTTCAATGCTCGCAAGCAGATCCAGGTCGAGTTTACCGGCAAGAATGCGCATGCTGGCGGCAACCCATGGGAGGGTATCAATGCCCTCGACGCCTTGGTAGCTGCCTACAACAACGTTGCTGTATTGCGCCAACAGATTCTGCCCGAAGAGCGAATTCACTGCGCATTCCTCAACGTCCCTAAGGTGGCCAACGTCATTCCTTCATTCACAAAGGCGTACTGGCAAGTACGCAGTCCGACATTGAAAGGTTTGAACAAGCTTACTGCCCGTGTACGGAACTGTATTGAGGCAGCGGCGCTAGCGACGGGGTGTCAGGTCAAGTTGGATGAGTACGTTTGCTACCACTTCCACATAACGAGACGAAAAAGACATACTCACGAGACATTTGGGTGCAGAGATAGTCTATACACGGACATCAAACTAAATGATACCCTCTGTGAACGCTACCAAAAGAGCATGGGTCTTTACGACCGTAAAATCATGAAAAAGCTCGACCAGGTCATGACAGCTTCCTCGGATATCGGTTCGTCCTAGGCCCCTCGATAATCCAAGGACTTAACTGATCACAAGCAGGCAACGTAAGCTACGTGGTCCCGACTATGCATAGCATGTTCTCTATTCGCGCCGCCGAGGGCGTATATCCGCACCACCCATCTTTCGCTGAGGCGGCAGGAACGGATCCTGCACATGAGGAAGCTTTGATTGTCGGAAAGGGTCTGGCCTTGACGGGTTGGGAGATGCTCATTGATGCAGGTCTGTTACACCAGGCGAGGGAGCAGTGGAAGCATGAGATTGAGAGTGATAAATAAGCGGACTCTTTGTGAAGTTCGTTGACTATGAACACGGCTAAGAGGAAGATTGAATGACCAATGTTCCTCGTCGTGTTGAAGAAAGATGTAATTTAAATGTCTTCTAGTAATACTCGAAATACTCGATATGATTATATGTTGAGTTTCGGGTTCTTTTTGTATGAGCGCGATTCTGGACCCAATAACCTTGGAAATTCCTCCGCTCGGTGCAAATCTATGTATCCGAAAGAACATCTTAAGACATATGCTTACACCATAGACAAGATTGAGTGCGTGGGAAGGAACTAGACCACTCTCACGATTCTCCATATGTAAATCACTGAGAGCTTGAAATTTTCAAGCATCTTGAACTCTTGGTCATACCATTAAAGATCATCGACGGAATCTGCTCTTGGTCCGGGGAAATCTCGGGCAGTCGCCACGATCTGGGCTATTTAAAATAGCATTGAGATTCGCGACTCATGGTAGAATTACCCGGCCAGTTTGCTAAAAGCAGTTGGCCCTTCAAAAAACAAACATCGTTTGAGAGAACATCTTGGTATGGACCCATTTCTGGTTGAGGCCAGACACATCCGACGCCGATAACCCTGGTAACCCTGATTGCGCATGAGCTCCGTATAGTCAGAATTCCAAATACAGTAGCACCAGCTGACTGTCTTCTACTCTTCTTGGAAAGATTGATTGCAAACTGCTTCTTCAGAAAATACTCAACGCCAAACTATAATCCGACCGACCGAAGGCTAGAACGGTAGCAATTGAGATACAATATCGATCCGGATGTGAAAATCTAAGCGATTTGACCAACAGCCGGCAGAAGCAGCCGACCACAGCTGGCTGGCCGACTCCCAGTCCGTCTAGCCCAAAAGAACGGAAAATTGAAAAGCTAAGCACAGTCACTAAACTCTTCCAGTAGTAGCATCTACGCGTACCCCGCATTGGCTCTCGTCCTTTATTCGTCTCGTCCGCGCAGCCCACAATTTGTGGCACGATGGATTGGCTCGTTGACGCCGCAAGGCCACGAGGTGGCGCGGGTCTGGATGATGGACATGCGTGCCAGTTGCCACTGATGTATTTGACCGTCAGATGGCATTTCGTCCTGTATTCGACTGGCTGCCGAACGACTTGAACCGTGGAAATGTCATGCTGTGGACAGAAAGAATCAAACACTTTCAAATGCTCGTCTCGAGTCCAGCTTCGGGCCTTTATGATTCGCGCATTGACCTCGCTTCCACTGCTAAAGACGAACCAGGCAGTTCTCGGCGTCAAAAAGTTTGTTGGGAGGCGATTGTTTAAGATTTCACTAGCTCTCCAGTGTCTATAGGCCGGATTTGGAGCCAATTCCGTTTTGCCGTGGACTCTGGACTGTGGATGGAGCAAATTCGGCGACTTTCCCTAGTCCAAACCCCCAAAGACTGGCAGACTGCCCTGCACAAGAGGTGATTAGAGTTTGGTACTAAATTAGATGTCCTGAAGAACGTTTCGTATACGAACAAATGTCAAAATTAGTGAGGCGAAAAGAGGAGAGCAATTAAACCCCTCCAGCTTTCCCCGGATTATAATACTAGCTCATTGAACCCCGTTCTGGCGCATTTGGAATTTGGGTCGTCGTTGTGTTTTGCAATTTGATCGAGCGAAGGAACAGAAGAGACTCTTGAAGCGAATTTAATTTACATCTCAGCAACTAGCGATAATTTCGGAACGTTTGTCGAGTCATAATCGGTGGAGTTGCGACATTTGCCGACCGAGCTTCAGAAAACGAAACACAAACACAGTCAAAGATGATAAAACAAAAAGATCATTGAGTTACACCGGCCTTCGATTCTGATCTGAATCGTATATAGTTTCAACTACGCGACGATTGCGCTTCCTGGTCCCATACAAGATTCGATCCATCGGCAGTCATCATGCAATAGTCTCTCGTACTAATTACCCAACATGGGAGTACCGGAATCAGAGAGAGTCACTCGGCCCACGCAGCCGGACGCCCTCGTGCTCGAAGCATGGGGGCAGGGATTGCTGGTCGGAGCGCTGTTGGTGATGTTTGCTATCACCATTGCCAACATGCGCAAACGGGTGCTTCTACACAAGCTGATTCTTGCCGAGGTGAGCATGAATAGCACTTCCTTCAAAAGCAGCGATGAACTAACCCAATACTCTATCGATAGCTCTTCCTGGCCATGTTCCACGGAACCTGGATCTTCGCACACGAACCCGTATACGGCTGGTACCTTTCCGTGACAGCGATCGGATTAAATGTGTCGTGGAGTTTGCACAACGTGATCGCATGGATGAAAAACCGACCGTTCCTGTCTACGAACGTTTCGCGATTCTACATAATCACCGTCATTTTGGTGCAGCCGTACTGGGTTCTTGAGATATACGCCAATTTTACCTATTTCAACAATATCAATCAAATCTTTATCAAGACGAGGCCGCTTGAGCCTTTATTCCGGTATGGTTATCTTGTTTCAATAGTTCTTATAGGGCTATGCTGATTTTGATTAGTGACCCGTGGTGGCTATTCACGACCTGCTCACTATTCTACGTGATTAAGAAACAATACGATTTCACTCTCTTCGAATTGATTAAAGTCAGCCCGCGATTCGGCGTTATGCTGCTATCCATGTGTCTATCACTGGCGTTCACCGTGTTTGACATCCTGAGTGTGACCGGGGTGTTTTCATCTGCTCTTCCGACGGGCGTTGAGCCTTTCTGGAAGGTAATCTCCTCCGACTACGAAAAAAGTATTTTCTGATCGCTTGCTAATCACGCTGAAATTCTAGTTATCCTTCATATTCAAGTGCCTCTGCGACACCGTCATCCTCGACGACTTCAAAACCGCGCTCGACCGCATGCACGTCTACTGGCTGCGCCGAATGGACCCTAATCTCGACATGGGCCCCCCGTCTGAATATACCTTTTCATCCAACAATCCACTCTCATATCGCGACGGACGCCGAAAATCATCATTACGCGACATTGAGCCCGAGGCGGGAACGTTGGGGCTATCAATTATGAACTCGGCTGCTGCGAATCATCAGACTCCATCAAATGCGAAATTTCCTCATTCCAATACCACGGAGAAAAAAATGCATCAACAAGACCGGTCCGGGTCGTTTGCGCATGTGAATTATGTCCGGACTCCTCAGCCAGCGAGGAGATCACATATGTCCTTGTAGCCTTGAAGTACGGGTTGAAGAAACATTGCGGGCATGAGCATTATCTGGGTCAACAATTATGATGTCGCTATGTATATATATTGATTTCTATTAGCGATTGGCGCACGGATGGTTTTTTTGACAACTACGATGAATATACCCACTGCATCAAACGCATTTGTGAAGAACATTCCATGTACTCAAGGCACAAACCGTTATTAATGTGCACAAAATCTCATTTTATCCAAATCAGAGATGATAAATATTTACCCATTTAGAAGTTTACTCTAGTCTCGTAGGAATTATGCATTTCCGGAGCGAGTCAGCGCTCTCTGATTGCTCTGAAAAGCCCCGCCAATTAATCTATTTTGACTCTCTGTCAATCGATCCCGAATGCAGACATCCGAGGCCAACACTTCTCTGCTCGACGGCTCTTCGTTTTCTCCTTTTCTAAGCTTCTAGACCAAGACCTCGTATTGGGAAGAAACTCCAACGACAGTGCGCCGTCTGCGGCCATAGCATGTAATGCCATGTCCGGCAGAAACGCTCCGAGATCGAAGAACGGTAAGTTACTATGCATTTCGTTGGCAGAGCATTGGATTCCCCACACGGGAAAGAAAAGTTAACGAACGGTCCGCATCGACGTATATAGGTTGTCAAACATGTCGCCAACGCAAAGTGAAATGCGACGAGGTTCGGCCAGTATGCAACCGCTGCGACAGGTTAGGTATCAGCTGTGAATGGGGATTTGGCAGCAGACAATCAGGGAGAAGTCTGCAACTTCGACACGCCCAGTCCGGGGCGAGAAGTCGGCAATGGTATCTGGCGTATCTCCGGCGGAATTATGGCGCGCAGTCAACATCATCGTCGTCGTCCTCCTCGTCGTGGATGACGAAGGAGCTTATGGGAAGAGTAGGAGGAGCGTGTAGTACTACGACTACGACGACGGTAACGACGACGCCCTGGCCATGGAATGATGGACTGCAGAGCATGTTTGGCGGAGGAGGAGAAGGAATCTCCCCGCCTCGAGTTCCCATCACTGATTCGTATTCCTCGCATCATGACCTGAGGATTATGGAGTTGAACAGCTCGGAAATGACGTGCTCGAATGCACTGACCATGACGACCGCAGACCAAAGTTATTTTCGGTACTTTCCTTCGTCTTCAGTCGTGTTCTACTATATGAAGTCCTGGGAATGGAGTAGCCTCGGGTTCCTCTACAAGGGTCCCGCCGCCGCGAACAAGATAATAATGCGCATGATGCTCGCCATCGCAGCTAGTGACATGTACCGCCAGGGATACTTTTCCTCCGGAGCAGAGAAAGAATCGACCAGACGCCGCGCTCAGTACCACTACGAACTCGCGGTACAGGAATTCCGAAAATACCTCGAAGAACATGGAAGTGTGAATACCGACCTCGGGAAAGCCGAACGAGTGCTAGAATCTGGATCCGAGATGATATTTTCCATCATGTTTCTTATGATTACATATGAGTGGTACTTTGGTCATTCGGTCAAGCATTTCCAAATGCACATAGAAGGGGTGCGATGCCTGCTCAAAGCGCATCCGGAGATTTTTGTAACGAGGAATATTGCAGACACGATCTTGACGACGGGAATGAGGCCGGGCAATGGGATGTCGTTTATTCCGTCGCAGCTGCTTCTGTGGATATTGTACGTGTATTCTCTATTCGTGGCCCGGGATGCACCGGTTTTCGAAGTATCGCAACTGACTGAAAACAGATATATGGAAATTTCTGGCCATCCTCGAGGCCTGACCGGCTCTCTTTACAACACATTGATACAATCTGGACATTCTGCCCTCCATCCGGATTACCTACACCAGTGCGCACGCATATGGGGTCGCTGTCTCTGGGCAGAAGAATACCCGGATCAACAAATCCTGGACGACATGGAAAACCATAGAGCACTCGAACTCTTGCACCATTCCATCATCACATGGAATAAGATATGGCAGCTAGCATTGGGCAATAGCGATGACTCGTTAATGACTCCGGAAACACTGTACACCGAAATAATGTCAATCCGAGAGGTCAGTTCTCTCGATGCGCTGAAAGTAAACAAACTGCCGAACTGACATGTGATAATCAAATCATAGCTATACAGTGACATGTTCATAACCGCCAAATTCACCTCTTCCCTGTCCGCCCACCGCGCGCTATACACTATCTACTTCGCTGTCTGCACCTTCGAAGCTCAAATTTTGTTTCACCGACGTATCTTCGACTATAAATTTCGCTGCCCACCCAACAACGTCCAGCGCCAAGCCGTAGCCAACATCTTGGACTTACTCTACAAACAATACTCCGTTGAACCAAGACTCCTTCAACGCATGCCCTGGTCAATATTTATGGTTATGATTGAGACAGAGGACCCCATCCATCGCGATTGGGCGGAACAAAGGTTGCGAGAAGTGAGGCATTTGCATGAGGGAAATGCGCATATTAATGCCTTGCTTGATGCGTTTGCGGAGAGGCAGAGGACGTGTCCGGGTCAAAAGGTGGATTTGCTCGATGTCTTACAGAGGCAATACAAGAAATTTGAGGGGGTGGGTAGTATCAGCGTCTTTTAGATACCAAAATCTTTTTGAATATATACCGAATCTTTGTTGGCTTCACCAACGTTGCACAGCTCTTTGCTCCATCTCTTCTGGGATATGATCTGTCGCACGGCACGCCCAGCGATATTTACATCGCTGATGACTCAGGGCTACGCAGGAGCTTCTAAACCTTGAAGTATCAGAGTACATCTTTTCTCAGCTTCATTATAATGCATGTCAATCCTAGATCTAGTCTCAGCGCGCATGTTCAAGTCATGTTTTTTCAATGCCCATGGGGTCGGCTAGTCATCTCCGAGCACATTTCGGGAAGGTTCCCGACTCTGACATGGTCTCCTCCGCGACGCTATGAAGACAAATCCTGTGATGATGATACAGCGAGCTCGTTCAAATTGAAATCCCAAGAAAGTCGTTGGTTTGGGGCACAATTCGTAAGCCTCATGATCATCTACTGAGAGTACTCGAGAAAGGATCTCAAGGCCGACAGACTGACTTATGACACAGAAGTGCTGGACTGCCATTCGCAGTTGCTAGACTCAATTCTATACGCTCAGGTCTATTCCTGGTTGAAGATGGATCCTTCTGCCAAGACCACTGACTAAGATGCCATACACTCGTTCAAAAACCCAATGGACTTCGATTTTCTCTACGACGCAAAATACTGTCGCACTGTTTGCCAAAAATGTAGCTTGACTCCCGTCATATATCGAGTTTACAAATGCTTCGAATTCAATTACTAATACGACTACCAACCGCGCATGGAATTGGTACAAACTCTGCATGCAATCAATCATACCATCAGATCATGCAGGATGTTAGCAGATAGTAGATTAGTGGGTTGGCAGAAGATATAGCCTCCGTGGGACAAGCTGAAAAGCTGACGGCTTCCTAGCATTAATACAAAACTGCAACACAAGTCAATGGGCCGTAAAATACCGTATAGACATCCCAAAGAATATGTTGACTTTGTCTCTAAACCTGATACAGTCTTCGCAAGGATGTGAGCTGACCAATATGACCGCATCAGTCAACGAAGCCGGGGGCGGCGATTGGGACATTTTAATCAGACTATTAAGCCTGTCCAGTTGTTGTCTTGAAGATTTCAGGCGGCTTTCTGATTTCAAGATAGACCGCGCGTCCGGGGTAGCTTTTCAGTCGATTCAAGGCTATTTTCACAGTTCTGAGCTTACGCTGCAGCACTTTGATTTCTTCGTACTTTCCAACAAGCTTTTTAGGGCCTTCTTCGTCTTTCTGAGGGATGCAATTTCGCGTCCTACTGCAGATGCTGAAAGAAGATCATGATTTCGATCCTCTACCGTCTCAATTGTATCCTCTAACTCTGGATCCGCGTGACCGTCGCGAGGAAGGAAAACATGACGGTCGATGAAATATGCTATCAACTGCTTCTCAGCGTGGCATGCATTGTAGCGACCGTCTCTACCTCAATCGTAGCCATGGACTGGTAACGAATGTCCCACTACATCCGATATATAAGAAACGTCATCTGTCCACTGTCTGCCGTCGACTCTGAAAGATTTCACCGAACCATGAGACCACCCGCTCATGGCGGCGACAGAAGTGAATTCTCCACCTCTTTCCAGTCGTGCCACTGTTTTGTCTCTTTGCTCAATGGGATATTCTCCAATCGACCCATAGAGCACCAGCGAGTTCTCGTCTTGGGAGCGAGAGAAAAAGCAAGGTCTGGATGGTGATAAAGTGGGAGGGCTCCCAAAGACATTCTTTGATCTTCGATTTTCTCTGCTAAGGAGGCGTACAATTTCCTGACGATCGATGTCCCTACGAAACGTGTTCTTGTTATAAGCTAGTGGTCGCCTTCGAGATGAAAAGTCGCCCCCCAGAACGCCGAAATACTTCTCGTTTGTTCTTTTAAGAGACTTGCGCAAACTCGACAGCCACTTGATATTTTTTATCCGGAATGTTTCTATTGTGTTGTAAAAGAACCTTTACATTGTCGACCCATCCAAAGAGCGCCGTCTCCATGAGGGCAGTCCTTCCTTGATTATCGGTAGCATTAACCTCAGCCCCATGTTTGATGAGAAGCGACAACATCATTGTGCTCGGACAAGATGCCGCGACTATAAGAGTGATCTTACCATCGTCATCTCGCCCTCGAATAGATAGCTGCGCCTCACTAGAATTTGCCAGACGTATCGCACATGTGTTCCCTGTAACGCAGTCGCTGATGGCTCCCAGAATTCGTTCCTGTTCAAATGGCTCCATGTTCTCACCCGGATCAATGGTAATCAATTCAATTGAGTCTTCGTAGATATTTGTATATGTTTCTTCCCTCTGTGCCGCAATCTTAGCTTTCCGAGCTAGTTCGATCGCCAAACTGTCAACATCATCGTCATCCTCAGTATCACTGTCATGCGATACACAAATACTGATATATCGTCCTCGTTTCTAGTCGATTTCATACGCTACCTCGCATTGGGTATTGATGGGAAAGCAACGAAGGTAAGACCCTCCCTCTGCACAATGGGATACCATTAACCTACTATCGAATCTATTTGTACCGTGGCCCTCCATTTCTTCGCAGAACGGACGTCGAACATAGTAAGATTGGGCATTCCACCAGATAACGTCCGCTTCCGGAAAGGTCCGCATAATGTATATAGGATAGTCTGAGGTGATTCCGTTGCATGGAGAGTATTGGGATGATGCAGGTGGCACAGAGATGGGTAGTATGGTCCATGCAGCGTCAGCCTAATATGTCATCTAATCAGGGTTTGTTTTGGCTCGCAGATGATGAAGTGACTTATCGGGCTTTAATTTGTCACAACCAAGATCTTTTGAACCTGTAGCAAGAATTAATTTACCTGAGCAAGGCTGAACTATGTCATATCCTCTACCCACAAGCTGCTGCACACGAAAACTTTCATAAATCATATGCTTATTGTGAAATAAACTTGAGCAACAGCTATATACGACTGGATGAAGATCTGAGGAGTCACTAGAGGAAAACCTATGGTGTATGATGTCTCAACCACTAATACGATGTGACTTGATGGGACTATGGAAATCAAACAAAACTTTACTTTCATCTGAAGATCAAGCATTGGAGGGCAATGATTTTTCTGATGAACACCCCGATAATCTTCAGCATTATAGCGTCAATGACCTTGTCCTCATCAGTCTAGATGTTCATCGACATAGACTTGATACCCCCGTGAATCCCACCAATGGACAGGCAGATCTGCCTTCATCGTCGGTTCGTTTCACGACGAGGCCATATATCACTCTATAAGTCATACATCTGCAGAGCAAAGATCAGAATCTCGTACCTAGGTAGTCTCTATCTGATTTGAAATTTTCCTTAACGTCACAATTCTGATACGGACAAGAATCTCGAGAAATTTGATGGCGATGCTTTTTTTCTTCAATGCCTTAGCTATCTTTACGCTGGCTACATGTATCTAGGCTCTTTCCTTGCCGGGTCCATCGGCACATAAGAGATGTCAGGAGGTGGAACCTGAATCACCCAACTACGACGAATGTAAGAAAGCTTTTGGTATAGCAATAGTTGTTTTGTCTCCATTTTATGGTCAAGCTATACTAAACAAAAATACAATACGGAATATACGTCTTCAAAAGCCCATTGCATGGGTATTGTTGTACTACTCTTCTCCGGACATTTCTTGATGCAATTAAACACCCCCTTACATTTTACATATGAAAGAATTGCGGCGACCGAATTGCCGCTGCTGCCAGTAGATGTGGTGACGAGACAACACTAACTCCATCTCCTGGTATCTGATATTGGTGCCTTCACTAAAAGTGTAGCACTTAGCACCGCAGTGGTAGGGATGGCTTTGAGTACCGCATCTTCAACAGGTACGTAGTCATCAATAGCTTATGGGGATATCTGGCGCGATATATGGCGCCATGGGTACGGTGAGAATTTCTCAAACACAAATCACTGGAGAAACTGCGCTGCCCACGCTGATCTTGATCATTAGGAATACGCTAGCTCTTCTTCACCAGCCGCAATATCAAACTTGACAGTAGCCGCATCAAGTGAGTTGAAAATCGCAATCGATCGTTGCTATTCGGCCTTGCGGTAGTCGGGCTACTCTATCCACAAATGTATTACAATGGTGCGTCTTGCATGGATGGTGAGGCGAAATTGGGCACGAGGGGTACACGAGTGTTAGGGTATGAAGGCTTCGCATTTTGTAATTCTAGTCTAGTCTTCATGACACAACCGGGATCAGTAATAGAGTCACTGTGTACATATCACTTCCGATCCAAACACGAAGAACATCTCAAGGGCCTGCCATCAAAGAAGATACATCATCCATGTGACTATGGTCTTATACAAAAATGACGTGACCGAAGAACGGGGTCATATGAAAGCTAGCTTGGCTAGTTGGGCTCCAAGCACCTAATGTCTGATTAGGGTATGTATCGGGCGAAGTAATCGTCCGGAAAAAGTTCATACGCCACAATGAACCCTTGAGCACATCAACATCAAACAGAGCCAAGGGAATCTGCACTGTCGAAGTCCAAGTCTGCGCCTCCTTGTCCAAAGTGGTTGTTGCCGAAAACCCGTCGGTTGCGGGATCGGTAACAAAGAAATGATCAAATGGAGCGTCTGTGGCACGAACTTTGGATGGATTGAAGACCACGGCTTGATAAGTGACGTTGTTCGGGCTAACTTCGAACTCGAGGTATGTCGTAGGATCATTTGTGCCGTGGTAGATGAAAGCTTCCATTACTTCGTATTCCCAGATATCGTCGTTCGTCGTCTGACTGGCATTAAAGTAGTAGTTCGTCTCGTTGTATGCCTCAAACTTGATTTGGAGCGATGTAGCGTTGTAGCATAGTGATGCGGTGGTGAGTGGGAAAGGCGTACGGTCCGGATCGGATTCATTAATAGTGGCGACTCCGTAGGAAGGGCATTCTGGCACTTTGAGAGAGGGCAGGGTAGTGTTGCTTGTTGAAGCAACGGCAGCTACAACAGGAATGGCCAGGACGCTTAGTGGTTGGAAACGCATCTTGATCGGATAAGACGTCAATATTTGACGAAACGGTTATACAAAGTCCGGGATACGCGGACGAACGGTTATTCTTATACTGGTATGATTCTAGCTTCGCATCAAAACATTTCACAACGACTTCAACAATAATTTTGAACCGTTCCATCAGCGTCGTATTTCTATGGCAGCTAGTGTCCCATGCCACCGACTTACGACACCACCCTTGCAACCAAGATGGCGCCGAGAAAAAGCCCGGGGAAGCTTATACCAAAGCATGATTAGTGACGACTCAGCTCTGACCATTAGGCGTCCATTAAACCATAACTCAGGATCGCAGCAATACCGAGAAAGCGTAGCTTTGGGGCCGGACGAGAGCCAAGACTGCTAGTTCCAATCGCTAGCGACGAGGTTACCTCGGGATACTCGTGGAGTCGTGGATAGGTAACTATATTTGGATCCTTTAAGCCCCAACCATATGACCTGTACCTTGTCAATACATGCAGAAGTTCGCTCTTTGTTTGGTTAGCGAGTTGCAGAAATCGATCAATTGGACGGCTAAAATGATCTAGACCTTTCCACTATAAACCAAAGATTAGCTGTTGGTAAGCTGGACAAAGGAAGATAACAGATAACGACTCAAGCACAGAGAAAACATCAGCTCTGTTACATTGCGTCAACATTCTCATTCCCTCGTCTGATTTTTACGGAGTAGTTTGTTCGCGGAGAATGACGGGTGCTCATCATTTTCTGCACGAGATGTTGAAATCCACGGAACGCCCACGAGAATTCAAGATAATCCGTAACTATCCATTGCCATCTGACTATAGAAATAAGCCGGCTGTGGTTTTTAGAAACGATGACTATTATCCTCCTGGCAATAGAACGGTATTTTATAGGAGGGCTGGTTGGGACGCCGACAAGGCACACGTTTAGCCACGAAAACATTAGCGAGTATGCTATTCACTATTATTGCTATTAACTTTTGGCCGCGTGTGACACTAATTGATCACAAGGCACTATTCAGGTACCAGCTTGAGCATTGAGGTGTATGTAATGTGTATCTGGTGCAGTGATTCATCGACCTGCTATTTGTACTTCATGTCAAATCCCTCTGTTTTGGGAGCTAGAAAGTATTTGAATTGCCTCTAATCAAATGGTCATGATTGTCCATCTGTCAATTCTCGCAGATACGTGAGCTAAAGAGTGAATTTAGGATCGGTGCCTAGATTTTCTAAAGGCCATTTGTAGAAAGGAACATATTCCCAAGACGCTGGGAGACGCGAAACAACCCTATTTGCAATAATGTGAGCAATTATCAGACTTGCTCTCCTACTTTCTCCGAATTTCTCTAGAGGGCTTACCTTACTATCGAGGATATCGCCCATTTTAGTGTTTGACCCAGAAATGTAACGAGAGAAACAAAAAAGTCTCTCTTTTGATAGTCGATTAACGTTGTATTATTGGCACCGCAATATCTCAGCTCGCAAGAAGATGTTGGAGGAAATTTCTCTGATATGCATTCACACCAGAAGGTTATAGTGCAGAACTCAATATGAATCTTTCACAGCTTCTTCCTGAATATATCCATCTAATAGTTGTGCCACCTCAACTTCGTTTGCATCGAGTGCATTTTTGAGCGCCATATTCAGTGTCTCACCCCTTATAGCCTCATGCTTTCCACACTCCAGCAGCTGCTGCACAATATCATAATTCCCCCTCTTCGCTGCTAAGCATAGAGGTCCGTTTGAAATCCCATGATGTCTACCATTGACATCGACAATTGCGCCGTTTTCAAGCAACAGTCGAACGACACCATCATGTTTGTTCTCAACTGCTAGATTCAGCGCAAAACCCTCAAAGTGATGTTTCTCGTTGACGTCGGCTCCCTTGCTCAGTAACAGCATAACTGTCGTCTGGTGTCCCCTTTTGGCTGCCTCGTGCAAAGGCGCTCCTATATAATGGCCCATCCTATTTACATCCACGCCCTGTTCGAGAAGTAGGCGAACTATCGCTTCATGCCCGTTCATGGCTGCCAATTGCAATGCAGTTATTTGATAAACGTAATCTCCTATAATAGCTCGTCTGGCATCCGCACCATTTTTAATCAGCATTTGGCATATAGCTTCATTTCCCACAGCGGCCGCTATCGCCAATGCCTGGGCTGGAGGTGTGGTCCCATTTTCCAGTAATAGCTGATAAATAGCTTCATTACCGGTCCTTGCGGTCATGACGAAGGCGTGCATCGTTGGTTTAGCGCCATTTTCAAGCAATAATTGTACAGCAGTCTCACTGCCGTTCCCAGCAGCAAGATCGAGGGCTGTGGTATTCCTTGAAACGATTGAAACATCCGCACCATTTCGCAATAACAAACGTAAGACTGCATCCTGTGTGATACCTCTTCCTTGCATGCTATCCCCATGAAAAGCCCATCTTATCGGGTGGAGCCATCCTTTCCTATGTATGCGAACACCGCCTCCGGCTGCCCAATGAAGCGGCGTTCCCAGTCCCAAATCCTTGTTGACAAGTGCTCCATTTTCCATTAGCATTCGAACTACAGCTTCATGACCATTCCCAGCTGCTAAATGCAATGCTGTGATGCCCTGAAGTCCATCATGCTTTATAATATCTGGGTCCTTGGCAAGTAGTAATTGAACTACTGTATCAAATCCCTCTTCAGAAGCCCAAGTTAGCGCGCTAAGAGACGCAGGCTCCCCAGCATCTAGTAGTCGTCTTATGGTCCTTGCATCACCGAGTCTGGAGGCCGATTCAATTGCTGTACGCCCGTGATAAGTGTCGGCTGAACTATCATGTATCCCAACTAGGACATTTCTTTCTTTAACGGCTGCATCCTGCTGTTGAACGAGCATTTTATCGGCGCCGTTTTCCCCTAAAAAATGCGCTATCATTGCCTCCCCTTCCTCCAATGCTAGTTCCTTGGCTGTACGTCCTTCATAGTCCTTCGCATCAATCCTAACATGATTTTGGATCAGCAATTTCGTTACTGCTAGACGTCCATTCCCTGCAGCGCGGTGGAGTGCGGTTTGTTCCATATTGTCGGTCTTGTGGATCAAGTCATTCTGATGCTCAAGTACTAGCTTAATAACACCACAAACTCCTTCTTCATTATCTAGCAGTCGTCGCGCAGCGTTTGGGTCTCTGTTTCCTGCAGCACGGTGTAGCACAGTGTCTCCCCCTATGTCGACCGCAAAGACGTTAGCTCCTTTGGAAAGAAGAAGCCGCGCCACCAGTACTCGCCCGTACAATCCCGCTTCGTGTAGTGCCGTTCTTCCATAATGATCCTTGACCTCAATATTTGCTCCATGGTTCAGAAGATGATGTAGAATTGCATCGTTTCCTCGTCTTGACGCCACATGTAGTGCAGTAGTGCCACTATCATCTGCAACGGTAACATCAACCTCTTGCCGCAGAAGCTGAAGCATAACATTGTCATGCTCGTTTAGAACAGCCCATAACAGTGGTGTTCTTCCGCGATGGTCAGAGAGGTTGATTTTAATGTCTGGGTGGGAAATTAGTAGCCTTACAACTCCTTCATGCCCACTGGCGGAGGCCCAGGACAACGGTGTCCTACCCCAGTGGTCCGCACAGTTGACATCTACATCACTACGAGCCACAAGGATCTGAGTGACCGCTACTTGGCCTTTCTCGGCGGCCAAAGATAGAGGGGTCCGCCCAAGACTATCTTTGTAGTCGATTTCAAAGCTCGAAATGGTATATGTTTGAAGTATTTTTAGTAGCATCGTCTTGGCTGGAAGTGGGAGAAAGGTGCTGTAGACCACAAAGAAAAGCACAGCCGCTCTTAAAAAGCTTGATGTCCACAATTGGGCTGTTACTGCGCTTGTAAGACCATACCGCGCTGTAACATGCAGAAGTTTCGTCTCAGGAGCTGGCCCATTCCTGCGACTTTGTCGGGAAACGCGCACCCATGAATCAAACAGCCTCTCAGAGGGCCAACCGAAACTTGTTAAAATATATTCCTGCGATATTCCCCTCTTTTCTGCTTGCTCCGCATGTCGGATCCATGAATTTGCTGCATAATTGAGAAATGGGAGATGCGTGTTGACTTCCCGGCTGAGAACTTCCTTCATTGATAAATATCGAATACAAGCTTGGGAGATCATGGCATTGGTATGGCCAAGAGAGATGGCTGGAGAACCAAGAGCCTGACTCAAAATCCGAAATCCGTGGTCGATCAGAAATTCCTTGACAGAGAGATGAATTAATTGCGCCCTGGCCAAACCATTGTGTTGCCGTGTCTCCATCAGGCCTCCAGAGAGGCTGCTTAGCTGTTTAGCCATCTGTGCGTCGTTTCTGATTGAATCTGGTGCTTGGAGGCACTGCTCTAGTGATGAAAATGGACTATCTAGACTCATGTTGATCGCCCACTGCAACTCCGTGAGTGACAGGGGTCTACTGGAGAAACACAACCACTGAAACAGTTGCAGACTCCGTGTAGAAAGGCCACCAGTCTGCTCATTGGTCAAGTTCTCGAGTATGTTCTTATAAATGTCACTTAGTTCTGAAAATGTCGTCCGTAGTAATCGACGAATTTCGTCGAAATTTCTCCCTTTCCTTTGTTCGGCTACAACCCTGGGACAAACCAGCTTGATCCATAGGAAGACGCCGGAGGATGTAGCTACCATCTCTTCTTTTAGGTTCTCGTTCTGGTCTTTATTTTCAAATAGATCCAGGTTATGGAGCAGGTATGTCCTGATATCGGCCTCGTTCTTTTGCGCTACGCATATCTCATTTTGTATGCTTTCTTGCCATTGAACAAGAGAACCCTGTCGACAGCTAATGAACAAGCCCAATCGTAATGCAGCCGATGTCGATTCGGATTGTAGCGTCTTGAAAAAGTTCTCAAGCATAAGTCTATCGGCATCATCGCACTCATCGAATGCGTCCACGAATATCTGAACGGCGCATTCATCAAGCACAATCCGAATGCAATGTCGAAGCAAGCGACCGAGCTCATTCGGATGCCACACCCTCTCATTGCCACCGTTTTCTCTTTCTATTCCGTCCGCAAGGACCTGTTTGACATTATCGATTAAACGAGAACATCCTCGCTCCTGGAACCCCCTTATCAACTGGCCGAGTAGGCTTCGATAGAAATTTGACAGTGTTGTGTGTTCTTTGGAAACGTGTTTGTGGAAGAAATATGAAATTGTGATGAATCCATGTTGTTCAATTTCTTTCAGCACCGCATACTTGGTCAATGTCGACTTTCCGGATCCCGGTTTGCCTGTTAACCAGAGTAATCCACGGTCCTGGTGTTTCCATTCTTTGTATTTCTCCTCGTCCAAAAGCCACTTACATGTCCCTGGTGCTCCTTCTGCTATGTATTCCTGGCCGTTATTTTTGTCCATAAATGATGAATGAGACCAAACCCACGAATCTAAGAGTGAATTAGCTCTATGCGCAAAATTGTAATCTCCAGTCAAGAAACAAGTTGGAACACTGTTGCTTTCGTACCTTTGGTTTCTTTAAGGCTGCGATTACTATCTTCCGGAAGCTTCAGGACGAATTCCCGAGCGTACTGTGCTGCTGCAGAAGCGGCGTAATCTTGCCAGGTATCACGCTTATAACAATCCGCGTAGTCAGATATTCCCCGGATAACGAGACACGGAAAAGGACTGTTCATGAGGCCAGCTGCTTCCATCTCACAACATAGCACATTATGCTCTTGAAACAGACTTTCTCTCTTGTGGAAATCCTTGATAACACTATTTCCGGAGGCGATTGTTCCATAGAAGACACACGGACCCTTCTCGCGATTTCCACACTCCCGAACTACTACTCTCGCCCCTCCGCTATCTTCATCTACCTCATAGAGCCAGTCAGAAGCTTCCCCAGGGTATGAGCATAAAGGCTGCTTCTCGAGGAATGTACCATGCCGAGGCATGAACTGGAGTACCGACAGCAACCTTTCAGGAGGGGCATTCATCGCACCCATCCGCTGAAATCCGTCCTTTGTATACTTCCCGAAATCATACTGAACAACTCCGTTGAACCGTCCCTCCGGTTTGCTGACCACAACATCGCCCAACCTGATATCGTTTTCTTTGCTGGGAAAGCCACCTCCAATACCTACGAGTAGGCCGACTTGAATGTTTGGAAACTTTATCATCATTCGTGTCGCTATCATCGTAGCTGTATTATTGCCCATCCACCCCATGGGCAGGATGGTCATCACAACATAATGTGAGCCTATTCGACCAGGGACATAGATATTTTTGTCATTACCGTCTCCGAATCGCCTCTTATAGCCTTCGTCTAGCATTTTGATTGCTGCTTCAAGCTCTGTCTGCAAGACGCATATCCATCCAATCGTATAGCTTTGATCCGGTGGGCCGAACTCCATGCTATCGTCGTAACAAATTTGATATGCTGATGCTCGTTGTCAGCTTCGAATTTTGTCTTTTAGAAGATGCCATGGACGCCGAATAGAACCTCACTGAGTATTCATCTGCTGGCGAGATTTCGAGATTTGAATGCTTACCAAACAAAGTCTGCGAAACGCTTGATTGATCGAACTCAAAGGTTACATCCGAGTCTGCAAGCAGTAAGCGCGATCTCAATACACACGAGAAAGATGGATCAAATTATCAACTGAAGTGTCTGTGATCGACAAGGCTGACGCTTAGCAGATTCCGTCCTTGTTCTTGCCTAATTCTCTTTGGGCCAGTCACCTGGCCAGCTGACAGCCACCGAAGCTCTCGACGAATCAATGATGTTTCAAATATCGTGACAGCCGCACGACCGGATGCCTGGAATATCTTTGTGGTAACTGCAATATGTTATAGTTATGTGACTGGTATTTTCAATGAAGACTTTATACGATGCAATTAGTATCTCTTCGAGATATAATCCTGTGTCGGCGCCTGTGATGATGAAGATAGGGCTTTCTTCGAATTTCGCTACAACGGTTTTGACGGCACACATCCTAGACAACTACTATAGTGTGATAGGAAGTCCTAGTTGCCTACTTGGAATGACTTCTTCAATTTATTTATCGAGATACTGGAAGGGATTATAAGTAGAAACAGAGCTTGGAGTAAGATGAGTCCAACTGGATGTTATGACCAAATCTGAATAGTCGTCACATCAAGAATGGGCAATGAATCGATTTCACGAAACGGTTCGTAAGTTTTCACGGTCATATCAAAATTCAATTTCTGCGTTTGGACTTTACTTCGATATTTTTCGGGACTTGTACTCAACTAAAGAACAAACCGGTACCATGCGTAGCGTCCGGCATCTATAGAATCTCCTGACATTACGTTCAATGTATTTCGGGCTTTATCTAGATATTCTCCTCACCAGTACAACGAAGTTCCGTGGTCCTTCCCCTAATACCCTCCTTCTCTTCATCCGTCAATGTGATGTTGAAAGTGTTTCTAAGGACGTCGATCCGTTCATCCTCAGTCTTACAGGACAACAGAAACGACGTCTTACCTCCGAGATTCTGTTTAACGTCGGCATTCACTAGCATTACTTTCCCATAAACTGTACTCTCCTCGGGTCGCTTTAAAAACCTCACGACGAACACATTAGAAGTCTGCTGGCAGGTTGGGTCCTTGCTCGCCCAGTAATTAATCGGCCCAAAGTCTCGCGGCAGCCATTCTCCTTCCCCAAACACGTAGAATGAGTTCCATGCTTGATCAGGACTATTGCGGTACTGATAGGTCCAGAGTTTTTGTGTATCGGTAAGATAATTTGGGACGACTTCATGATGGAGCCGCATTTCCTGTGTCCCGAGGTTGGGGACAATATTCCCACTGGTCAGTTGCAGAGGCTTTGTCGGGCCATCACCGCCAAATCCGACGTCGCATGCATATCGCCTACCGTCTGGCAGGATAACTATCGTCACGCAGTGACACCTGCTCGATAAGGTTTTTTTTTAGCATAACGACTATCTAGTCTTCGATTAAAGGTGGCATACCACCCAGTATAAGGACCCTGGGGAATTCCATCTTTCCTCATGCGGATGCGTGCCCCGGTCAGATATGCTTGAAATCCCATTGCACGGAGGACATGGTTGAAGAGAAGAGTGTTTTCCATACAATAACCGCCGCGGCCGTTGCGCATGAACTTGTCGTACAGATCCTGCGCGTCGAGGCTAACATTGACAGACTTTGTGTAGTGTAACGACAAGTTTTCGTAAGGGAAAGCAGCAATATGATGAATGTGCAGAAATGTGAGAAGCTCGGCGCTGATTTCTGGGTGTGAGGATCGGTGAAATGGCTCAGGGATACCAATCTTGTCAAGATATCGATCGACTTGATCGGTAGTCAGGCTAGCACCAGTCATTGTGTAGTGTGTTGTATATCAAAAGGATAATCTTTCAGCACATACTTCAAAGGTCTCGAATTATTCGTGATGGTGAAAAATTGTATACTGTACAGTATCAGAGATTTATAGGTACAACATTCGATGAAAGACATGAGCTAGTTAGATGAGTCACCGTCGGCCGAGGTGCCAATCGCTTGTTCCTTGTCGCTACTAATCTGCTATTGGGCTTTACCCATGGCTTTTCAAAAGGTCGCGCTTCAAATGCGGGCGGCTCATATGAGCTCGTAGTAAGATTGAATTTCTCATTCTGATGAGATCAGGTGGTGAGAGATGCATCTGATCAAATAACGCTGTCGCCTGGAGATACCGAAAAGAAAAAGGTCGTCGGAGTCCTCTCTTTTCCATAATAGCAATTATGCACCTCTTTTAACTGACGACACACCTTCCAGGCACAGCTTGATGAGACGGGGGGACATTGAACCATATAACAGCTTTATGGGAGATCCTGCTCCAGGTCTGTCGGACGCTGTGTGGTACTAGGACAGAACTGCAAATCAGACGGTGTCCTAAGTACACTCGCTTTCTTCAATGTCCCCTGTTCTAGCTGAGATGGTGCTAGTCATGTGATAGATAGTGTGGTGACGAAAAGAGTACACTTTCTTTGAATTATTATTCATGTTATTTCAATTTGGCCTTTGCGTCCGACCTTGCTTCTGGGTACGCTTTGTGTGCTCCAATTGATTGAAATGATTGGAGACCAGGCTAAGCAACTTGAACGAAAGCCCGAAGCTGCGAGCTGCACTAACTAGAGCGGCGGACAGGACTCCGTGATAGGCGCATGTTCAACCAAAAAGAGGCACGTACAACTACTGCATATCAATCGGGTTTGCATACGGACTAACTATAAATGAGAGTCGTGCAAGTACGCTCCGGAGCGGTGGAGTTTGCAGACATTTTTGAGCGACATCTGGGGCCACGCACTTCTGAATACCCACCGTCCATCTTTCAGCTTGCGGGGCACATGCTCCGTCATCTTCTAGTTCACAGCGCGCTACTTGCAGAGCTCCAGGCACTATTTCGTCGGGCCACCCAGCCAAGACAAGTCCAAGAGTTTACTTTGGGGGGGGGATTTGATAGACAATATGAATCATGGGCGATCCGCCGGACAAGACGATTGATATGGTAAATGTACTCGAGAAATGTGAACTACTTGTGTATTCCTATAGTTTCTGCTTGCAAATCCGAACAATGCACTGAAGAATTATGTACCGTTTGATAATCAGGAAGGTGACTTGTCGTAAGAGTCAAATCCATGCAGCTCGACAATATCAAGTAACCTAGTATCAACGTCGCATCAAATATCCCGCCGCCCAGCGACACCTTTCCAATCAGACTCCCAGCCATCCATACTCCAAAGCCCCAAGCCTTTCGATCCTACATCTCTGCCTGATGCATCTTTAACGTCACCGGGTCCGCAGGACAAGAGGTGAGTGAAACGCCATACCGAATCTCCCTCTCACCGTGCACGTCCTCAATTCTATCAAACCTCTGCAACAATCTCACCACTACATAGCTCGCTCTCATCAAAGCAAATTGTTGCCCAATACATGTTCTGGGACCTCCGTTGAATGGTATGTATTCCCAGTTCACTTTCCGGCCTATCCACCGATCCGGATCAAAAACATCTGCATCCTCACCCCAGATATCTTTCCTGCGGTGCAGGACGTAGGTGCTGTAAAGCACTGTACGACCCTTGGGCACATATATTGGAGAGGCACCGTCGTTGCCACCTCCACGGGGCAGCGTAGTATCCGTCGTTGCGCAACGGCGGTTGAATGGCACGACTGGGTAGAGACGAAGTGTCTCGTTCAGAAAATGCTGGAGATATTGGCACGCTTTTAACGACGCAAAATCTATGTCTCGTGGCTCCGAATAAGTACCGAATTGCTCAAGGATATCGGATCGAAGTCTCGCAAACATCTGAGGCTTTCGTGCAAGCAGCAAAATTGTCCAGCTCAGTAGGGAGGCCGTTGTGTCGCGACCTGCCAAAAGGACATTTAAAGATTCATCGCGCAATCTAATCGGATCCGTTGTAGTCTCCGTCAGGGCTTTCAGGAATATGTAAGGTGATGTTTCCTTCTCCTGTATTTGTTCCTGCTGTTGTGCCTGTTTGAGCGCAGAGTACACATAGCCATCCACAAACTCGTGCACAATGTTGATGCACTTCCGAAATTCCCCATTGTAGATGAGCCAATATAGCCTCTCGAACCGGAGCCGCTCCGCAAGATACCACATGCACCGGTCAAACCCGTAGAGAAAAGTGTCATCAGAAGCCTTTCCCGCTTTCTTTTTCATAGCAGCAATCTGGCTATCGCAGCTTCTGCCAAAGAGAAAATCCGTGGCCGAATCAAGGGTAAGACGGAAGAAAATTGCTTGGATATCGACTGCAGATGACCAGCCATTAGGTAGCATTGGGATGGCCCGAAGTGCGTTCTCGACATGTCGTTCTTCCCTATCGAGACTGCTCATTTGATCTCGTGTGAATTGAGGTCGAAGCAGTGATCGGGAGCGGTGCCAGCTCTCGCCATCAGTAGTAAACTAAGTCCAGTCAATTAGCATGTTTCGGTAGGCGAAGTTCTGTTACTCACGATTCCATGGCCAACAACAGGATCCGCTACATTACGACGCGTGTCGCCCAAGCAAAAATCCTTGAATTGCGTTGCCAGCATAGCCTGTATGTTTTTGGGGTCTGCCGTGAACAGGTTCTCCCTACCAGCCTGACGCATACGGAAGGTAGAAACGTATCTACCATACTGACGAGATAGTGAAGTGATTCGTGCCTCTGCCAACGGTGGAAGCAACTTCTTCTTGGCTGCGTCAAGTGTCTCGAAAAGGGTGGAAATACCAAAAGGATCTTGGCCCGCGTAATAGCAGACTTGTTGACAGCCTAAGCTGCGAGCTTTCAGAGCATGGCGGCAAGTAGAATACACCGAGAGAAGCACGCGCCCGGCTGCGAGGACTAATAAAGCAGGTATAATCCAACTTTTCGTGATGAGATTGTCAAGCCTTAGAGCGGTAAAGGGGTTATCGGGATACATCTTTGAGTCGTACATCGTATGAGAAGCCTCGGAAAGAGAGATTTTGTCCAGGGGAGCAAGAGGACAAATTGAATGATGTTCATGCTTTTACGTGTTCTGAAGATCCTTCATGACTAGATAAATACTTTATGAAGAGGCCCTCGATAATAAGTTCTCCAGCCTCCGTATGCTGCTGTGATATTGACATAACCAGTCCATAGGCTGCGCTTCAGATATGCAAAATGACGAAATGGCTATATTTATCAAGCCCTTTGGGGTCTATATTCAGCATATATGCAATGTAGGATCTTGAATCATGTTAGATACGTTAATGGGACGCCTGAAAGCCTTGGCAACTCCATCCGCTACTCTTCTGTCCCCACGTATCTTGGGCGCCGTATGCTTCCTAATGCGGAAGCAATCAGCGCCAGCTGCCTCAGCACGGCTAAGAGTTTTTTCAGCATTCCCACCGTGCTGAGCTTTGTGCTTTTGTATCTTGCATTAGCAAGGCGGCTATGCTTTTATATATAGAAGCTAGAATGCTGTTCGCTGGGTGCGGCATCCCGTGTCTTCTGAGACGCCATAAAGATCAAACATGTCCTGAAGTGTTGCCATTCACATTCCTAAAAACACTCAGAGTCTGACATAAAGGCGAATTCCTTGATAGAATACCAGTTTCAGGGTCACATTCATCATGACATCTCCAATAAAAGACGAGACTTCAGCATCGTCAAAAACTCATCCTCGCACCAATATTCCAGACTGGAGGTGGAAGGGAATGCTCGCTGTTCTGGCTCTTACGACCATCGTCAACGGTCGGTTTTCTACCATGTCACGTATCTCTCAATCGATATTCTGACAGGACCCTTCCTCTAGGATATGACGTGAGCAACGTAGCCAACATCCAGCCCTCTCTCTATAGCGCCTTCGGTAACATTACGCTTCTCCCGTGGATCAGCCTGTCCTTCAGCCTCGCCGTATTTGCCGTCCTGTCACTTTCTCGAAAGGTTTTGTATTGCTTTGACATGAAATGGATTTATATCGTCAATCTCGTGATATTCATGGTTGGTGCTGCCGTGGCTGGTTCGGCCTCCAACTTCCCTGCGGTAATCGTTGGACGAATCATCATGGGTGTCGGGGGTGCCATCGTTTACCAAAGGTGCGTCGCTATTCATGCCCTTGGGCTGCTTGGTCACGTTCATTGAGCTCACTGTAACATAGCAACTTGACCTTTGTGGCCGTTTTTGCCACTCCCGATGAGACACCTCGCCTGTTCGGTCTCCTCAGTGCTTTATGGGCCGTGGGTCTTGTGATTGGAGGCCCCATTGGGTCTGCTCTCGCCTCGAACAGCCATACTACCTGGCGGTGGGCTTTCTACATGAATCTACCTTGGACAGGTCTCAGTCTTGCGGGAGCCATTGTCTGTCTTCCCCTCAAATATCTAGGGCCTGACATCCCTCTCCTTTCCCAATTGAGGTCGATTGACCCTCTCGGTATTATGTTCAACATTGCAGTCCCCGTTCTATTTGCCCTTGCGCTGGAGTTCTCCGGTCCTGTGTGGGACTGGGGCTCTGGCGCGTCCATCGCTGTCTGGGTGATTTTTGGTGTGCTCCTAGTAGGATGGATCGCCCAACAGTATTGGTGTATTGGCACGACACCTGAACAACGCGCTGTCCCAGTTCACTTGCTCAGCCGTACCGATTTGCTTCCGCTTTGGATCGCGTCTGGCTGTGCAGGTGCCGCGTACGCCGTCACACTCTATTATACACCTCTCTACTTCGCGTTTTCTCGCGGTTATAGCGCCATACAGCAGACTGTCCGCATTCTGCCATTCGTTCTCGTCTTTATTGCTGTGGTCATTCTCGTCGGAGGATCGCTTCCACTCTTTGGCCGTTATAACTTGATCTATATATTTGCCGGCATTGCAACTGTCGCAGGAGCCGGAGCCATGGCTGGCACATTGAGTTCTGATGTCTCCGAGTCTCAAGTGCTAGGTCTGGAAGCATTGATCGGCATTGGACTTGGCTGTTCATTCCAACACGGAGTAGGTATTTCAAACGTGATCAACAAGAGCCCTCATGACCGAGTCGACAGTGCAATCATCTTCAACATGGCACAAATGGGAGGCATTGCAATTGCCCTGGCAATGGCGGGCTCTATTTACCAGAATGTCGGGTACAACCTGCTGACTGAAGCCATCGGCAGGGATGGGTACTCGGAAGAGGAATTGCGTGAGGCACTCGCCGGGGTATCGTCGGCAGTCTGGCAGTCCGATAATCCAAAGGTTCTCGCTCGTGGGATTGACGTGGTGGCAACAGTGATTGGGCGAGAGTTTTACTTACTCGTGGCCAGCGGTGCGGTCTGTCTCATCTGTGGGTTGGTCATGAAGTGGGAGCGGCTAGACTATGGCAGGAATAAAACCAAAGAGACTGAGGCATGAACGCTTCAAAAAGTACTGTCAGCTCCCGCTACAAAGGATATACAACAAAAACCTTGGAAGGTATCGAAACATTCTGTATGAAGTTCGTGAACATAAATTATTCTCGATAATCAATACGCATAATGACTGTTTACATAGTGTCATTCCTAAGAATGTGACGCACACACTAGCGAGCTCCGCCTGGATAAGGGCAACAAGCCATCCTTGTGTCTCTCGGGTAATTCAGAGAATGGCTTCGTGGCAGGCTGTGGATTTGTCGAATCATTATACGCTCGTACAGGCCTGGATAAACGATGGCCTTCTTATATACACTACCGACCGAGTTACTCGACTTTATTTTATCGTCTATAACCCCCGCTTGTCAGCGAAAATTGCTTTGTACATGCAGCCATCTGCATCAAATCGTTCAGCCGAAAACATATCGCTGGACTTCCATAACTCTACGTCCCGAATTAGTTTCTGATCCCAAAACAGTCATTGTACAGCTTTTTCACACCGTGAGAAAATTAATTCTTCGCTAGCGAACTTCGTGCAAGAGCTTGAAATTTTTGGTTCCAAACCACTGTTATTGTCTACTCAACTATCTAAAGCTCACGCACAATCATATATGCGCCGACTCCGCTTTCAAGATGGGTTTTACTTGTATTTCTTAAATCGACTGATGAATGGTGATACTGATATTAAGTCGCTGCATTGCTCTCTTTTCTGAACACTCTCTGAGTGCTTCCATTAGGATTTGATCTATGGTCGGACTCCCGGTGTCTCAGCTGGCATTACGCACCATATCACAACTCGAATCTGGCCACGGCACCATCATTAGAATGTGAGATGGATAACTGGGGCACTTTGAGTCTTGAAGATAAAATGCTCATACTCAAAACCGCAAACAGATCACTGTGCTTTGACCCAAATCAACTTGAGCATATATTTCTCGGATCGAGCATTGAGAGAGCCAACCTGATGATTCCTGAATATGAGATCGATTGGCCGTCTCTACGTTCTAGATTTCGACCAAAAATTCATTCACAGTTGACTCGTCTTCACCTGCAGCGAAGCACTTTGACACCGTCATCACTGGGCTGCCTCCTACATCTCACTCCTGGTCTTGAAGAACTGGTGTAGGACCATTGCGATAAACATCAATCAAAGGGTTCATGATAGGAGATACTTCCAGTGCACTGACACGGCAATAGCGCTCCTGCCTTTGTCTTCATTTTTAGAGCGCCTATGTATTAGCGTGGAATTCTTCACCAGCGAGGCTGTAGATGTGGGCCGGGGTTACCACTGAGGGATTGAAGGCACTCTGAAGGTCCTTGCCGACTTTGCTTGTCTCGTGTACCTCGAAATACCCATTGTACTTCTCTTAAGCTGGACGCCCATAAACGTTTGTTGTGGAGTCGCCACTCACCTTGTCGCCGTCTTGCCATCATCTCTCAGGCATCTTACACTTACCACTGCTTTCAGAAATTCAGAGTGTGACGAGTGGACCCGGTCAGAATTGTATTCCTGTGTTGGTACTCATGTTTAAACCACCGTAGCCACCACCAGCTTGCGTGGTCCCAGAACTTTACAACAACTCAGTCTCCGTCTACGCAGTGACACGGAACATGGGTTGAATCACAAACTGTTCTTGGCTAAATCGAGGCTTATGCGCTGCAGTCAAATGAATCGTGGCCAGCAGTATATCCGCACCACGAACTACAAGAGCCGCGTTCGGAGCGAATGTCTTATCTGCCGTTCAAGGAGAGTGAAATGTGATGATGTTGAAATCCACGCATTAGATAATTGGAGTTGTTTTGCGCCTAGGGACGGCGATGGAGAGGTTAGGGTATCTGTGAGGAGATTTCGGTCTCTTATTGGCGAGAAGAGGTCCAAGTGTGTGGACCTTAGGAATAGAATGGGTCATTGTGTTTATTTTTAACGTTGCGCGGGCAGGGTCGAGTGGTTGTATTAAATGATTCCATTGATGTCCCAGCGGACGCGTATGTTTCCTCCATAGTCAGTGAATGTGTTTCACAATATATATCTATAAGAGAAAATAAAGAGCTATGTTCTAATGCGACAGACATGTTCTATGCCGCTCTTAACAATGGACCCTTCTTGAATGCCGGAATGACCTTAAACTCCAACGTCGGCGGTATATGATCCTGATTCCAATATATCGTAGCATGTCGAAACCAATGAGCATATGTCCCAGGAACATTGTCTGACCCAGGATTATCCCTCCACAACGAGCCTAGCGTGACCTTGAAGACACGCAAAATAAGCCCGTGCGCTAATTTGAAGCCAAAGCTCCTTTGTAGACAACCTTCTACCACCTCTCGTGCTTGCTTCTGTTGCGCGTTTTCGGTCTCACCGAATTTTGGAAGAGGGAGGGACATCAAATCAAATGCTTTTTGTCCATCCCAGTCTGTAAACTCGTTTATCAGTTGGGAGCCTTCCATATATTCGATCCCGTAGACATGGTCCACCACATATTGGGGCCCGTTCCACCCATCTTCTTCGTCAACAAGCCCCATCACCATAGTCAGGACTTGTCCCTGAATGATATAGTCTGTCAACAAACGACTAACGTCATCCGGGCCAAGGATCCGGTCATCTTCCTGAATAGTCAAATTACTGCGCATCAGCGGAATCTCTTTCAGCAACGGACTGCTGTACATTCCCTCCGTGCTTGTCTTGCCACCATCTGCAGCCCATAATTCAAGAAGCAGGCGATGACACCGTTCAAAGAGCGGGTTTTTTCGATTAGAAGCAAGGAAATAGTTCATTAAACTGCGGCCATTCACACCTCCAGCATTGTATGACAGGACCTCGAAGCGCGACGCGGGATTGCCGATTGTCTCGTTCCAGAGACGGTTCAAATCTCCAATTTGCATCAACCCTACATCTGCGTATACGCCGCCGTATTTGAGTAATATCGGCCATCGCACGAGATCGGAAGTATGTTGAGGCGCGTAGTCACCACCGATCGTGCCGTCCGCAAAAGCACGAGGGAAAGTACCTGGATCTGAAATATCCAGAAAATTTGCAACGTTCAGTGGCGAGGAAGACTGGCGGTCTAGGACACGTATCACCCAGCCATGTTTAGTGAGCCGTCTATGCCAAGCACGTACGTTACGCTGTGTATAGGGGTGCATATTTTTGTATCCGGCGTGCCAGAAGAACCATACATTTTTCTCGTCAGTGACTGGTTTCGGATTCAGAAGGTCGTAGTCGACTGCTTCATCCGATCGCAGATCTAGCAGATGGTCGGGGATTTGGTGCAGTCCTGCTGGTAAGGGATACGATGGCTCATCCATGTTGTGTAGGGGATCTTGAGTAGTGTGAAGGGGTGCAAGTGGCATTAACCGGACCTACTCAACGAATACTGAGTGATCAAAAATCGCCAGCCTATGTACAAGGATTTGTTTTGATATTGCTGAACAGTAAGGACTTCTAAACGGAGAGGACTCGATCTGATCTATAATCTCAGATTCTGAGGTTATCGCAGACTGATCAATTCAATAGTGGACCCGCGATGTCAAAAGATAACCCACGTAAATATACCCTATTGGCTCGTAGGAAAGCTCGCCAGATGACTCATAATGACAGGCAATGATTGGGGTTTCCAGGCAAATGCTAGTCCAGAAATAGCAAGTTCACCGTTCTTATGCCGAGAATAGCCCAGCTTCCGAGCAGTTCATTCTGATTGGCCATGTCGTATGCAATTTGAGAATCAGTCGGACATGCTATATCGGTAGAGTTCAGCTACACAATGTAGAGAGCATTCATCCAACACGGATTGGGTTCACTCCAAAGAACAGACTCCGGGTAGGTCCCTTTGGTTTGGATCGAATAATTGTGACGTACTATAGTGTAGTCAAGGGACCGGTCGAATTAGACAGAAAAGCGGGCGACGCATATTTCGGTACAGGATCAACAAGTCGTCGTCATCTCATATTAACAAGAACGTTCACTTACCAAATGTTACTAGGATCGAAACAATATGAGTGAGCAGGTAGCATTTTGGCTCATGATAGTCGCAAGCCCATAGCCTCGCTCTGCGAATTGAATGATTGTCAAGGCGAATAGGGTTTCCGCGTCATAACACTACTGCGCGTATCTTGCGTACGGTGATTTTGTTGACGAGGGAATAGCTTAGCAACTCGTCGTATGAAGATCATTCAAAGCTTGATTAAGGGCACAGCCCACTTTGGAGTCCAGCACCAAACTGATCAGATCTTCACCAAACAAGAGGCCAAATTCCTAAACGGGTAGGCGTCGCGTGCCCCACCTTCGAAAAATGGGCCAAATCGAGTCTAGCTCGAGATGGGTTCCCGCTTTAACAGAGCTTCTGCCAATAGAAAAATGATTCCCCTTAGCCACATGGGGCCATATTTTCTTAGCTCGGCGAATCATAAAAATGCGTCGCATCAGGCAGAGTGGAGACTCAAAATTTAAGCTCGAGGAATTGACCTAATCGGGAAACTGACCCCTGCGACAGTTCTATGAGAGAGAGAGAGGTGTTCTCGTGAAGATGAAGAATATAAATTAGCGAATATTCTGGTGGAATCGATTTCAACTCCAACTCTTTTTTCAATCAGTGACTGTTGTTTATCTAACACTGGGATTGATTGCTTTATACAGCAACACTTTTGCAAAATGATTTCAAATCGGCCGATCGCTGAGCAGGATGGAAATTATCCAAGTGCTCCTGCAAAACTTAGGAAACACAGACATTATGACATGGCTTATTCTCAGCAACCGAGTCATCGCACAGCGTGTTACCCGAGAGCACCTCAGTCGAATCCGTATCACTCTGCTCCGTCTGCAGCTCCTTCGACGTCGTCTGTTACTGGATATGCCGTGAACATGTCACATCAATACGATACCAATGATTCTCCACAGAAACATCAGACATATTCACAGTCGGCAGCACGTCATCAGTATCTGCACAGTCCGGTCGAGGTCAACGACGCAGATCATCATCAACGTCCGAGGAATCTTTCCAATCGTCCTCCTCCTGCTTACGACAGTCTCTCCGGTCTAGATGAAGATTGCATAGAACAAGCAGAGCCCGTCACCTCAGCACAAATTCACGATGCAGAGGTATTTGTTGACAAAGAAACCCTCGGATGGATACCTTCACCCAAAGCTCATCATCGACTAATGTATCGATTAGAGGTTAGTTAGTTCCCTTTCCAAAACCCTCTACTTCTTCAAGACACAGAGCTGACGAAAGCGACAGAAACCAGTCGTCATTCCCCGGATTGGTATAACCAGCCGTCTCAAAGCGCCCCTCCCTTTCCTCCGCGCTTACAGTCCTAGCCTCGCCATGCACGACATTCACGAAAGAGACTTTCTAGCCTTCATCGACAATCTCGGTGTCGCTCAAGCCGGATCCCCAGTCTTTACAGCCATCAATGCTGCAGGCCAAGGCGTAGGATTTGTGCCTTGGCACTGGGCCGCTTTGACCGGTGCAGGTATACAAGTCGTCGCCGGCGTGGGTTCTTCTGCCGTAGCCATCATCCGCACAAAACGGTTCTTAGCAAAAGCGAACGAACAATATTTTGCTCCGAGAGGGCTCAAAGTTTCCTTGAAGAAGGACAATGATTTGGTTAACTGTTTGTTCTCTGATCCTGGGAGTGCGGAGGCGAACGAGTACATGAGGAAGTTACTTGCGCCCGTAGACATGGAGAGCGGACAGATAGAATTGCGTCACCGGAAAATGGCTGTTTTGAGGCCGCACATTGCGCCGTTGATGGAGGATGTAGTCCCACCTGAGAAGCAGGGGAACATTCTGGATAGAATGACGGCGAAAGGATTGGCGAAGAAGACCAAGAAGACAGAAAAGCGGCTGGCGAACAGACAGCGAAAGGCTGAGAAGAGGCAGATGAAAATTGAACGATTGCGTGCAAGCGGCATAATTGAGGACGATGGCTATGATGCGAGAAAAGTGCTCTACGACGACAGTTCCAGCTCGAGCTCGTCATCGGACTCGGATTCATCGGACAGTGACATCGAGAAGATCGACAAGAGGATGGAAAAAATGAGACTCAACCCAGAAATGAGTGCGAAAAAGCGTGCCAAGTATCAGGAGAAAATCGACGAGGACCGGCAAAAGTACCAGAAAAGGTATAACAAGAAGGTTGCAAAGGCCCACCGGAGGGCGGATAAGGCGAATGAGAAAGCCGAGAAGGAGGTCAAGAGGTTGGAGTATATTGTCATTGAGAACCTCTAGTCTACCCGCCCGGGCTGTTTGGCAATGATTACGATTATGTGACAACGACCCGCCCAGAACTACTCATTGACACGGGCTTGAGATTGAGCAAATACTTTGCCGTCGCCCACCTCCCACTTTTTCCGTCCTGGATTTGCTGCAATACATCCTGAATCCAGAGCCCAATTGATGGCTCGGTGTGTTCAAAAGCAGCGTATGCCATCCGCAGCGGATACAGGATGAAGAAGCTACCGGCGCCTTGTCGCATGCTTTGCAAATGGTAATCAACACTGCGGCAGATGTTGATACCAGAGGCGTGCAACTTGTCAGAATTGAGTGGTGAATAGCCCGAGAATGTTGATGATGCGCCTAGTTCCATTATATTTCGCGCCAGGCTGAGGAGTAAGATTATAGTACCGTGATACATTATTGTCGTATTAGCGTGATATAGAGTTTTGTATTCCAAGACCGTTGACCAAGCTAGTACTTTTGTACTTTGATCGCTCGTTAAAGAGACAAAAGGCGTCGAGGCCGGCGCGGATATTTCGTAGCAGTAATCTGGATTTTCGAGCTCCCATTGCTCATTCCATTGCTGTAGGCTGTCTAGAAGATCTGTAGTTCTTTTGAAAAGATTGATCAAATTGCCAGCCTGACCAGCCGTTCTCGATCGTTCGGCGGATATGCGATCCTTTTCCACGAATAAACCCGGACAATCGGCCAAATGATCAACAAGACGCTGCATGGCTGTTTTTCGTTCGGGATAGGTGGCCCAAGGTAGAATTTTCCATTCCGGCATTGAAAGGATTGTATTTCGTCTAAGGAATAGAGACGAGAATATGATTGAAGGGCGGGAATTCTCGAATATTTTGAGTGCTGACAAGGAGGCGAATGATTCTGGGCCACGAAAAGCATAGAGCCTCTCTAGACCGACGGTATGGCTAAGCCAACCGTCTTGACGGTCCGATATGAGGAACTAAACATTGCAAATCAGTGAGAACCCTTTTGGTTCATTACCTGGAAAAAGACGTCTTACCTCAAACAACGACATCGTTGCAATCGTTTCTAGCAAATCCAGCGATTTATACCGCGTTGAGTCCCCAAGCGCGCCATGAACATACTCCAAAGACTGTCCATACTGATGGAAACCACGACTTACGAGCTGGTTCTCTTTGTGCTCAATACCAAAGAACGTCGTCGACAACGCCAAGAACGCCTTATTCATTTGTACTCTAGCATCATAATCTGCTTCAGGCTCCGGAGTAGCAACTTCTTCCGAGTTGAGCCCGCCGAAAAGTTTGGAGCGGGTGTATTGAATGAACACCTCGTTGAAATTCAATGGCATGGGCGTAGTCAACACCTTCTCTACGTAGGCAAAATCGGTTATTGATGATCTCGAGACAGAGCGAGGAACAAGCTCTGTCGACTCCTCTACATCTGCATCCAGAGTCCCCAGGGAAGCCTGAGGTGACGGCGGTATCTTGTGTCGTTTCGAGCCATCAAACTGGATAATGGTCATCTCAGGATACCCACTGCATTCGAGCTTTGCTTTAATACAGCGTAGGCAATGTGGTCTTGTCTCGTCTATGAGTACCACTTAGTTACTGGAATGTGTCGCGTGAAGGAAAATGGTAGCCTACCGCATTTGACTCGTCGGCGGCGGCACTGCCCACATGCTTTTGATCGTCCGCCTATGCCAACCATTTCTTCGGATAGACCGTCCTAGCACAATGCGCGAGTCAGTATACGGCAATAATATAATATGAGCAATGCAACATGCGAAAATCAACAGTTCCCGAGCTGAAGGTCAAGCAAATTACGCTGACGTACCAAATCGGATCGGCGTCGGTTCCCACAAACCATATTTCGAATGTGGGTTGTGATTGGTTAATCGTCTATTAGCCAAATTGACCAATCAGAGTGTGCTCTTTCCTATCATACGGTGCTCGTCGAGAATAAGCATGTTTTATGCCGCATATGTCTGTCAACATTGTAGAAATGGGTTGCGAGTTCATTCATCCAGAATGCTGATCCAGGCTATAATCGCTTTTCTCACGATGACGTTGTGGGGAGAAATCTGCACCACTCACCATTGGTGCTGGTCCCAAAAACTTGATACATGAGGCTATCCTCAATCCTATTCAATCCACGGCCTTACACAATGACGGCGTTGTATCGAACGTTCCAAGGTTTATTGAGAAACACGATTCTGCTAATAAGAACTCAAAACAGGCAGCACATCTCCGATATTCTGTTCATTCTTAAACATACCGTTCGACCAGCTGAAGGCCCCTGGGTCAATACTGCGTAGTGTGTGCTACTTTGGATCAGCCACTGATCAAAAATAATCCCAAAATCTATAGCTTCTAGCTGAAGTACATCGCCCATGAAGTCCCGAGTGATGCCGTCTTGATCGAATGACGGTACCCAGTCATCGATGTTTGAGGCGCGCACGTTGCCATCCTTTGATATTGGTCTTGATTGAATAACCTCATTAAGAACGCTCCTGAAAACGGTTGATGCACGCTTGAACAACGCATTGGTACTGTTTGCAGGTTGCTCCACACAGTCAAGATGCGAGACGAAAACGCGCAAGTTGCGAATAATTTCTGACCGTGGGGTAGAGTACTCGACTGGGATGTCGGAGCGGATTTCTGTTCGAAGTGCCTCGATCAGCACGCAAGCAGCGGGAAAGCCGTGTAACTGCATCTATACCCTGTCTGTCAGTCTGTTGTTTGATAGGAATCCAACTCTTCGGGGCTTACCGATGTTGTCAGATCGAGATGAATATCCCGTATGCGAGTGGGGTTCCGAGCAAGCAACACAACAATTGATAGAAGCTGAGCGCTCACGGATAGTAGAGGAGTCGTTGGAGCACGATGGTGTTGAACGAGAATTCGCTGGATAAGAAATTCGTTGTCCATATGTGCAATATACGACCAAATGAGCATATGAATTGTCAAGACGTTGCCGTGCTCTGTCCATACATTGGGCGTAAATCAGAGATAGACTGGACTTGACTCCCATGTCTCTCTGCAGCGGTGTAAAATATCCCTTTTCCCACCTATTGAATTTTTTTGAGAATCGGACAAGCTAAGAATAAGGTGACTGACCTCAATTGTGCAGCTGTATTTGGGTTGGATGGCATTAAGGATATATCTAGAATCTCTTCGCAAAACTTTGAATCCAAACTTCGCAGTCGAAGCCATGTAATAGGCTGAATGTCTATTATCAAACTCCACCCCTTTTCATCAACTTTCTTCATCGCTTCATTAAAATCTTTACTTGAAGCTCCATATATTTCATCCTTGATACATAATGGGAGCCCGCAATCAGAATGTCGGTAAGAAAGCCGAGGAGGACGACCCAAGAAAGTTGCGATGCTTTTGTCTACTCGATAAGACCCAGCAAATAGACGTTTTCTCATCTGTGAGACGAATAGCGGTATATCAATGGACTTTTTAGCGTCGATATGAATTACTAGAGCGAAGACTCGGGTCGAAACATCCCCTAGTCGACTCCAAATAGTCTCACCTGCACGTTTTGACCATGTTAGAACACCCTCGTAGGTAGTGTGGCAGTCAAAACACTAACTTGAGGCACCTGCAATCATGTCTATCAACGCCATATTCTCGTACATCAGCCACAGCAGCAGGTCATTCGTCGGTGTTAACATTTTACAAACTTGTGATATGGTGTCGCATGCAGAGTACATTCTTTGAGTGAATTGCGTTCGTGTCTGAGGTTCTCCACAGAAGATGAATGCACCAGCGCCAATTCCATATTGTGTGCTGTGACCTGCTTGAGACATTATAATACCTAGTATTTCAAGACGACAATTAATCCCAGTATATAATTTGAGAAAATCGCAGCCTTGGGTGGACGCTGAGATGTGAAAGGCTTTAGATGTGTTGTTGATAATCTGTGATGCTAACTGAGTTATTTTATGAGGAATATACTGATCGCACAGCTTCCGAATTGAGGGTAACGCATTTCGCAAAAATGGTGTTGGAATGACCGGAGCTGGGGCCTGCTTAAGAAAGTCGGAGACAAGTCTCTTCAAAGACGAGAAATCTTTGAAAAGCATCATACCTCTGAGATCTTATCAAACCAATACGGCTGCAATTGAGGCGCATCGATCCCAGTGATTGACGCCTCAGAGCCGAAGTCCGCCACAAATTCAGCCGCAAAACTCATCGGTCCAAGCTATCCTAGCGGTAGTGGTGATGACAGTTCGAAACTCCGGGACTTCTGGATCCCTATACTTGGCGCAGTGTTAAATATCCCTGCCGGGCCGGGTATATCAGGATTATGTCCAACGGAAGGTGACGGTGAGAGCAATTTTCGCTGAGTAAGTGGTGCAGGATGATAGAAACATCCATTGGCGGTGCGACGTTGTTGACAGTCAGTGCACACTGGTAGTTTGTGATCACATTTGACCTTGTTGCGTCGGCATGGTTCGCAGCTGGCAGGCATGCCGTTGCGACGGCGAGAAGAACTCCTGCTGTACGTCAATCTTCATCTTGGAAGGTAGATGTACGAAGGAACCCACATCGTACTCAATACTCCTTGCGCAAGTCCCGCGGGGAAATGCTCTTTTGGCAAGTTATCAAAGGACGAAGACGCCAAATTCTGATCAAAAATGGCGTGGATGCCAGCTCCGAGAACGAGTCCGAATCCCGAAAGCTATACCGAGCTCCGGTCACTTTAACACCCTAACCGGATTGTGCGATCGACATCTTACTTACGACCTGGCTATTATGGATTTGACAGAGCCCTCGTGTGATGTTTTATTACTTGGTCTGGTGATAATCGGCATTGAGATGACATCGAATGAGCGCATTCATTCTTCCCGGGTTCATTGGCATTGTGAGTGTCCGAAGCGGCGTACCGACACTACTTTCAACTCATTCGATTCGCCTTACGAATTGGCAACTTGCATGAAACTTGTAGAGCCAATGGGATCGGTGCCGGGGTCAACATTGACATCCTACCATAGTGCCTAGTTACGGGTGATTCCTGGGACTCTGTTGAAGATTGCACGATCCAACATTTAGAACATTGAATTCGACAACATGGTCCATTACTGCGAATACTGCAGTCGCATCAATTTATATTTGAGTTTTTTTTTTCTTAATTTCTGAGAGCAGGTCTACGTGGTGAACTTGCGTTTAGCCTTAAGAAGCCCTAGGTGGGAGCAATCGTTGCAATATAAGCCGAGACAGCTCCACCCTGTGTAGATGTAGTCGAAATTTGCCGACGCCGTGATATTCGGCAACAACTAGCGAAACCCTTGAATTTGGTTGCTCTTAATGGTCTCCTGTGAATATATAGCGCGTTGGTACTCGTCACTCGTTCCTTGAATCCTGTCATTTTCTAGTTCATTCCAACCACTATCGTTCACTGTGTATTATGAGGAGAACAACATTATTCCTAGCTGGAATCCCAGCTTTGGCAGCAGCCATTACGGGCTCAGGCACCACTACGACGGATTCGAGCTCCAGTACCAGCTGCCAGCCGGGAGATATCACCGAGTACATCGAAAATACTGACTTTACGGATAGCACGAATGGATGGAGTATGCCGTATGAAGGTGATCACGCCACAGGAGATGGCCCAGGACCGGAGGGAAGTTATAGTCACTTCCTAGAACTCATTGGCGCCTATCTGTATGATAGCACCATTTCGCAAGAAGTGTCGAACCTGACTCCCGGCTACACATATACCTTTGGCATGTGGTGGAGGCTCTTCACCGTAACACCTGGATCGTGTACTGTGTCCATCTCTCTTGACAACATTGATTTAGGCTCACAAACTCTGACCTCGGCCAGCGACGATAACGTCTGGGAGCATTTCTCTGCAACGTACGATGCCAGTGATGAATTTGGCGAGCTCGCGATTATGTTGAGTTGCACAGATGAGTTCGCGACCTTTTCTGAAGTCGACTTTGCCGAGATTACTTTGAAAGGGCACGCGCAAGTGTGCTCGACCGCGCCTGCCGCCGGTACATCGTCGAGTAGCAGTGCTATTCAGATTGCTATTGCTTCGAGCTCTACTGGTTCTTCATCAGCAGTCGGTACGCCGTCGAGTAGTAGTGCTGTACGAATTGCTTCGAGCTCTACTGGTTCCTCATCAGCCTTCAGTACGGCTACAAGCAGCAGTGCTATCCTTCCACCCGCCGGCGGGACGGCGTCGAGTAGCAGCGCCGTCCATATCGCTACTTCAAGCAGTATTGGTATTCATGAGATAAGCTCGACTCATCCACCTTCCTCGTCTGGTGCTTACTCAACCTCTGCCAGTCGCGCCGTGCAAATTCCTTGTTCAAGAAGTAGTTTTCTCCACGATACCAGCACAGCTGCTCCCAATAGTGGAGCCTCCAGGTTATCTACCCCAACCTCCTTGGCTGGCACAGCGTCTATTCTTAGCCAACAGAACTCTACCAGCTCAGTGATGAGGGAATCTTCAATCACCCAATCCGTATCGATTCCGACTCAAGTCAGCACGTACACTATACTATCAACTGAGGTCCACACAATCACATCCTGCGCTGCATCTGTCACTGGCTGCCCTGCAAGAGATCAAACGGCTTACCTCGTTACGGAGACTATTACTGTGGGAACAACGATTTTTCCTTCAACAGCCACGGAGATCGCTTCTGTAGCTCCAAGTGCTCACACTGCAGTTAGAACAAAAGGCGGCAGCCTGAGCAATGATTCATCGACAACCCAGATGTATACAGTTATAGCGACTCGTTCAGGGGATGTGCCAACAACGTATCTTACTACTATAACCATTCCTTTCAAAGATGCAACGTCTAGTGTCTCTATGGAAGCTACCGGTGCCGTCGGGAATATCTCTGCAAGTGTTCCTAGTGCTACTGGTTCATCTATCATGACCAGCTCCATCGAAGGTGGTGACTTCAGGTCTTCTTTGTCTACTTACGCTTTGTCAAACCCTACTTCAACTCCTCAGACCAGCACTTCTATTGAAACCGGCACGGCAACCGAAGCCGTCGTCCCTACCTACACCGGCGGTTCTCCGTCTTTGAAGATAGACTTTCTGTCTGTTCTTCTTGCATTGTTGACAATCTTGATAATTTAGATATATCACCATTTTTAATCGCCCTTTCTATGTACGTCGACGCATCTTTTGTTGGGTATTGGTGCCAAAAGAAGAGGTAGACGACATCGCATTTTGGAATAGAGATATAAGTCGGTGGATGATTACTGAATATTTGAACTTCGTTCGCAAACTAGTAGAATGTGCTATATTCATGAAATAAATAAGCATTACAATGGGCGTCGATTCATAACCTCAACGCACAACCGATTGGCATGAAAAGACAATGTAAAACCATTACCTCGCGGCCCTGAGATCATGAGCAGTTTAGATGTTGGAAGTTACTCACCCTGCTCTAGATCAGTTACACTTGCCTCATGTTTAGGGTCTGAAAGATCGAGATTCCGTACGAAACTTGCGTCATCTACTTCAAGGAAAGGATTCCTGAGCGTACAATAATAATACTTGTATCATTGTTTGCGATACAACCAAGCCACATCGACAGTCATCGTAAGATGGAAAACGGCTACATCTATCGCCATTTGTGGCCCAGTAATTGAATGATAATAGTGGGAATAACGCTGACTGCAACCATCAAAGCAACGGCAATACCGGCGCTACCATTAAATCCAACGTTCTCAAACATTTGAGGGAACCTGTTTCGACATGATGGTTAGCACGGTCCTATTCAACCAAAGAATGTACAATATGCCTTACCAGAATGGTCCAATGAAACCCCAAGTCTGCCTAACGAAAGTGATAAAAACGCCGACACTGGCGGCTTCCAGGCGATAGCAGTCAACCGCATAAGTAATCAGAACAGTGGTGACTATCTGGTTGCCAGCAGCACCAATTGCAGCACCGATCAATGGGGTCACGTTCCAGGTGTCAGTAGCCTTACCAAGCTGCACACTAAACACAACGAAACCGACAATGCAGAGCGCGTAACCAACGTGAGCGAGCCAAAGACGATATTCGGGAGCAACGAGGACTTCACCGCCAGAGATTCCGCCATCCTCCGCATTATGGGCAGTAGCAATGCCCGACTTACGAGCTTGTTGCTGACGGCGTCGCGACATCCACTTATCGGACATAAAGCCGCCGATTTGCTCGCCGATGAGAGATCCGATGATAATGCTGATCATTTGTAGACCGTTCTGCTCGGTGTTGAAATTGAAGAGGACAGGAAACAGCTGTGGGATTTCGATCGTGGGTACAATTCCAGTCCACAAGAATACCATGGAATAGGCCGCAGCAGGAAGGAAGATGCATGGGTGGACCACGAGGGTGAGTGGGTGATAGAAGTCACTGAACTTGAGAGGGGTAGGATCGATGCGTCGGAATTTGAACTGGCTGACCTTTGGTTCTGGCGATGCAGAGCCATTGTTTGTGTAGTTTGCGTCACGGATATAACGGGTTTCGTGTCCGAGGAAGAAGTAAAGGATGAATTGGACGCCGTTCGTCTGTAAAAAAAGTTAGTTCGGAGTACTCTAGAATGCGGAGTGTAGAACATACGATTGCAAGGATGTAGTAAATCCATCGATATCCAACACGCATAGCCACGAAGCCCATGATTAAAGGCGCAATTGGCACTCCTAGGGTGATCATAACGGTCCAGATTCCCATATACCTAGCGCGCTCCTTCTTGAAGAAGGTCTCTGTAACAACTCCGCTGCCGATAGCGGCAGCAGGGCAGATGAAGAAAGCAGTGATAGCTCTGCACAAACCCATCGTTCCGAAGGAGTAACTATTGGCACATCCGATGTTGCCGACGAGAGAGCAGATCAAGGACAATAAGAAGATGGGACGACGACCGTATCGATCAGCAAGGGGACGCCAGAAGAGTGGTGCTCCACCAATGATCGCGATCACGAGCGAAGTCAGGTAACTGGCGCGCTGGACGCTAACACCAAGGTCGCCGGCGATGTCGACGAATGCTGCCATGATTGCGGCTGCGGTGAATGTGGCCATCATTGCGTGAAAAGCGATCATGATGAGATTGACGACTTTCTGATAAAGGTCGGCTATGTCAATTGGAAGGTCATCATCAAGGAAGGAGAGTAGGTCAACATACCTTCCATTTCGGCCAATTGTATGGATCAGCATCAGTCATATCTGGCATAGGGTCAAGTTCGACAGTTCCATGTCGAGTGATAAGATAGTCGCGGTATTCGGGCGACAAGTCGTTCACTCCGTCATGTTTGATATCTTCGTGCTCTTTGAAGAGGCCCTTCTCGGTTGACATCTTGAACACAATTCACTTGAGAGTGTTATAGTTGACTAGAGACAACACGCTACGAAGTTTGGCAAAAAAAGATGCGTGGTTGCTACCAAAATAGTCACGTCCCGACACTGGTCCTTTATAGTCCAGGAATCTTAGGAAAGATAAATGCAGCTAGAGGAGTCGAGCCTACTCACGTCAAAGTGACAGCACGGGGCAACCCCAAATCTGAATCGAGAACTCCGCATTCCCTTTGCTCAATCCAGCGTAGTGTCTCGAGAGTGACAAAATGAAATGCTGGGATTGTGTGGAGGAGCGGATATGAGATTTGCACGGGGTAGGACTAAGCGTCTGTTGGGGGCGTCTCAGAGTGATGGGAACAGGCATCGACGCAACACTTGGCGGAAGTGATTTTAACCGGCCCCTGACTCTGCCAACACATCACGACTGGATGTGAAGCGGTCCAAGGGAACTAAACTACCAAGCTTGGTTTTTAAATCGCGAAGTCGGTGGTTAGCTCGAAAGCCTCGTCCGGGGGGGCTGACTCACATGACGGGCTGATTGGCCGACTCACCTTCAAACGATTGCATTTTCGTTGGATTCGTAATATTCCGTTAACTCCCCAATTATATTAGCACAGTCGGACTTTGTTCTGAAGTCTATCTTTCTGGGCATGTGGAACTCGTCAGCTTGTGGATAAGGTCATTTCCGGCGCTGAGTTGGACGTTCACGAACGCTCTGACTTTAATATGACTCTTCGATCATATCATCTGGGGTTTACAAGATGAATTGCCCTCTCATATCCTGATATTTCACTTGCTAAATGATAAGTCCGTATCTGTTCCGTGGATCTGGTAGAAAATAAGCGCTTCTACATCGAAAACTGCGGAGAGGTAGAAGACACTCATGAAAATGTAGACCCACCCCCGCAAGAATCTTTATCCCCGCAAATCGAGAGCTTCCCCAGATTGACAGAGGATCCATTTGGTACCAACAACCAAGAAGGTGGACATTGCTATATGGTGAACATTGCAAATGTAATGCTGAGATGAATCTCTAAGTGTTTATCCATCTTCCAGCAAAGAGGTGGCAAAGGTCCGCGGAGTCCGGGGCCGGAGCCTAGCTATGCAGGGCCCGACACTGTTCGGCCCCAGGAAATATACAATCCTCGTGGAAAAGCATGACATGTTCAGTCAGACCTTCATCTTTAAGCATTGTATAATGTCTCTCAAAGTAACTGGCTGTTCCGTGAAAGTACGGAACAAGCTTCTTAGTACGGCAGTACTCATCTCTTGCCACCTGGTAATCCTCGAGCACGGCATAGGGAACAAGTCTTGAGATGACCCAATCCCATTCCAAAACCATGCAACGAAACCGCTCAATTTCACAGCGGATGATGCTTTTTGATGATGATGTTGACGACCATCACATAGAAAGCATAATAAGGTATCCAATGGTCCGACCACTTTTGAAATTGAGACGTTGATATCACTTTAGATCAGGTCATGTTAATTACACCTCAAGCACGTCGTGGCCCATAGTAGTTGAGTCAAAATGCGGTTCATTAACCAGACCTTCACCATTTCGCTGTCCGCACTGACCTTTATATCCGCATTGCCAATTGGAAAGCTAGAATGTTTAGCTCTACCTGGTATATTTTGTGCGGAGCCGTGGCCGCCCTGCGCAGATGAAAATCTGCACAACAAAGACTCAGCAACAAGAGCAGCTCTATCTCTCAAACCTAGGTCGAATTTGAAATGAAGGCAAGAGAAAATGGTTCCATACTTTGCCAGTCCTTGGCAGTATCAAGGTTGAGGACAAGTAAGGAAAGTCACATTGGAGCTCTGTCCTAGAATAATAAGACAAAACAAGTAGAGTCAAGGAAGTACTGCATCTAGCAGTCACAACCCTGAAGCATAGGGTTATAGTCACAAGCCATGATTGACAATCATCATGTTGTAGTGATGTAGTTTCCTTGAAGATCAAGGAGTAACAAGGCTATGAAGAGTTTCAAAGGGTTTATCGATTATCACGATTCAAAAGGGGCTAAAGATGGACATAATTTCATCAGGTCACCTTTTATGGTATGCGATCAGAGAATTTTGACAATCGTATATGACTTTTCAAAAGTCCTTAATTTCGACCTACCTGTTCAATAAAGTTAAAAGATTTCCGTCCCTGAAGTATATTCCTTTCAATTATGGTGGTGGCCTTCCCCTTTTTTATTGTCGTCTTAATATATTAATCCCTTCCACTAGTGGCATCAATTGAATGCAGAGAGAGACAAGGGATTATTCTACAGATTGGTAGTGATCATGGACTACTACAACTTCCGATCGAGCCAAAGACATGAATTGGCTTCACTGTTGGATGATCTCATTTCTTATACATTTTGACTATGCGGTAGCATGACTGTACTTGCACGTAGTTCGTGGCATGTAGCTCTTAATGCGGAGACAATGCAAGCTCTATATACAGGACTGATCCCTGTAAGCGCTGTTAATAGACTAATATAATGATGATAGGTTAGAGATAAGTATTAATTGACACTAGTTGAGATAGGAACGTGGACTGAGGAGTCTGGATCAGATAGATGCAGGGATGCCAGCAATCTCGCAGATAAGAACCTATAGCACTACCAATAGGGTTGCATGGATTTGGACTTGTACACTCTCATGCTACACAGATTACATTTTGTATCTGTACTAGTGCGTATTCATGAGAGAAAAAGAAGCCAAATGAATCAACCTGCGCAAGCTTGGAATCATATGATAGTGAGTCAATGGGTGTTTAGCGCAACTAACACTTGTCTGCATTAGCAGATACAAATTTTTCTTGAGAGATGTTTCTACATTCTTTCATCTGTACTTTTGGCAAGGGCATACTTCTTGCGCTGGTATGTGCACTTTGCTAGACATATCAGAAAATGGAGAACATTACAGATTGCGGGGATAACATCCTGGGACCGCAAGTGGCTGCCTGTCGCGGAGATTTTGACTTCACATTGCTGTTCGAGGAATGGTTTATGTCGATAATACCATCCATACTGATTTCGCTGGCTCTATTTGGTCGCTATCGATGTCTATGTAAGAAGAGAACACACGAAGTCATCAAAAGTCCTGTTTATTGGGCCAAGCTAGTATGTGCCTCCCCACCTGACAAAGGTCGCTTCACTTGTGTAATTGCTAATCAATATGCATTAGGCATTTGCATTCGCCTTCGGTTTATCTCAAATGTCATTGCTTGTTATTTGGGCACTGCCTAATACTCCACGGACTCAAGCCTCAATAGCAGCAGCAGTGGTAGCATTCATAGCTTATGCTGGCTTGCAATTTTTATCCCACTTGGAGCATCTATATTCAATTCGACCTTCCTTCATATTGAATTTCTTTTTGTCGGTTTCATTACTGTTCGACGTTGCCCGTGTGAGAACATTATGGCTCGCAGACTATACTGCTATAGCTACAATCTTTACGATCGGTATCTCGTTGAAGTTGATCTGGTTCTGTCTGGAAACAAGAACAAAACAGGCACACTTTGTGAACCGAACAATACATTATGGATCCGAAGAAATTCGAGCCCTGTACAGTCGCTCTTTCTTTTGGTGGATCAACCAGCTATTCATCCTGGGCTTCAAAACGAATTTATCGGTGGAGAGCCTACCGCATCTGGACCAGGCGATGTCATCAACGACGGTACACCTTGCAGTGAAAGAGTTGTGGAATGCAGGTGAGTTAAGTTGCTAGAGTCTAATTTCAGTAGGAGACTCGCGTGCTGATGTTGTGTCCAGCCCCTAGATCGAGTCAAAATACTTTAGCACGGCTTACCCTCCGTGCTTTCAAATTTCCCGTAGCATGCTCCTTTATGGCTCGACTGACCTTGATCGGCCTAAACTATTCTCAGCCGTTTCTGATATCACGATTGATTAACTACGTTGGTGATCGAAACCTGGAGACGAACGATGGGTATGGATTAGTCGGGGCATTTGCTCTTGTTTTTATCCTTAAAGCGGTACGTTGTTCGAATTTTACTTCATTCTCCTCACACAAACGACTATCGCAGCGTTCTAACGGAGACCCTTCTAGGTTTTTAATGGATTTTATGAGCACTACACATTTCGATTTATTACCCAAATACGTGGTGCAATGGTGTGTATAATCTATGAGAAGACGCTAGAAATACAATCCGGTACAGATGATGACATGCCAGCTGTGACATTAATGAGTAATGAAGTGGACAATATATCTATAGGAGTTCAAAACGCTCATGAGACATGGGCGAGTCCGATTGAGTTGGGTATTGCTATCTATCTTCTCCAAGCAGAAGTTCTATGGGCAGCAGCTGTTCCGGCAGCTATCTCATTGGTAGTCTTCTACCTGACTGGTTTGATATCAAAGACATTTCCCAAACGACAGGCAGCATGGATGCAGGCAGTTCGTCAACGAGTTGCCGTTACATCCAAGTATCTGAACACAATCAAGGCTGTGAAGATGCTCGGTCTTTCGAAACAAGTTTCAGCGATTGTGCAGGAGCTTCGAATCCTGGAGCTGAATTTCCAGAAGAATTTCAGACATTCAATGGTGTTGATGAATCTTGTAGGTGCGTGAATCTCTATCATCAAGGGTATTACGTTTGTGCGGTAACAGAATTCACAGCCGGTATACCGTCAAACCTCAGTCCTGTCATTACACTTGGTATATACACGGGAGTCGCATTCTGTACAGGTCGAAATCCCCTATCAGAAGCACAGACTTTCACGAGCCTCTCTATAATTATTCTAGCCAGTACTCCATTGTCTAATCTGGTCTATTCCGCACCGAGGGTTGCTGGTGCCATCGAATGTTTTCGGAGAATCCAGGAATATCTCTTGATTGCACCGAGACAGGATTGTAGAGAGACCTTTCGCGTCACCAATGACATCCTGGAAACATCAGGGGGGCTTCAACACGCTGAACTAATCGAATTACAATGCATGACGATGGACCGCGGCAGAACATCAGATGTCCCATCACCCAACCACGCAGCAGAAGTTGTTGTGCTTCATCAGGCCGACTTTAGTGATAAATTCGGCAGCGTCATGCTATCCAACATAAGCATCAAGCTTGCCCATGCATCATTCACCATGATCATTGGACCAGTAGGTTCAGGTAAGAGCATGCTACTGAAAGCCATTTTAGGGGAGCTCCACTGTACAAAAGGGTGCGTACAAGTACAAGCTTCCTTGACGGTATGCTTTTGTGATGCAACCCCTTGGATCCGCAATAAGAGTGTCCGTGAAACAATTGTCGGGCCTCTCGATTACGATGAGGAGTGGTATCACACGGTAATCCAGGCGTGTCTTCTAGGGGAGGACATTAAAAATCTCCCTCAAGGCCATTCTACCGTTGTGGGAAGCAACGGGATTTCAATTAGCGGAGGTCAACGTCAAAGACTTGCTATAGCCCGTGCCGTATACGCTCGTACCCAACTAGCACTATTTGATGATGTCTTGAGTGCCTTGGATGCCAGGACATGTCAGATTGTGTTTGAAAATGTCTTCGGGCGCCAGGGGCTTTTGAGACGAATTGGGGCGACGTTCATTCTAGTGGCACAATCGCAAGACCTCAGTTCCGCTGATCGAATTGTTGCACTCGACCGAGGAAAAATATCAGCATATGGACATCCTTCTCAATTTCCTGCGAGTAAGAACTTACTGTCAAACGAAGATATCGCTTCTTACGCTGACCCAGCTATCACTACTCTATCGGCTATAAGAGTCGATGACCCACCCAGGAATTCTCCTTCATCCCGTGTTATTGAAGATAACCTCGACATAAGGACAGGTAATTGGAACAATTACACATACTACCTCAAGGCTGCTGGGGTTAGAGATGTACTTTTATATATGTTCTGTCTTTTCATCGGAGCATTTTGCTCCCAATTCCCCAGTAAGTCAATTCTACATTGCATTTATGAATGTGTTTACACATACTTCGATTAACTCGAATCAGGTTTGTGGGTTCAATGGTGGGCCGAAGATAACGTTCGCTCTCCATTTGAAAATTTGGCAATGTACATTTCGGTGTATGCCGTCCTGGCCATTATGGGATCAGCTCTGTGGGCGATATGCATGTGGCTCGTCTTTTGCCGCATTGTGCCCAAATCCTCGAGGAAACTACATCAATATTTACTCACTAAGATCAAAGACGCACCGTTGTCTTTTCTGACATCCGCCGATAGTGGCACTATCCTCAATAGATTCAGTCAAGATATGACCCTGATAGATAGATCGCTCCCGGCAGATTTTCTCAAGACGAGTAATAACTTTGTGCAATGCGTCATGAGTGCTATCTTTATATCGGTTGGAGCCAGGTATCTTGCTCCTCTCATTCCCGTTGCTGTGATTGTTTTATACTTGATCCAGAGATTTTACCTCCGCACCTCTCGACAGCTGCGTCAACTTGACTTGGAGACTAAATCCCCTCTCTATACACAGTTCACCGAGACCATCAGTGGTCTCGTCACCATCCGTGCCTTTGGTTGGCAATCGTACTGTCAAAAGGAACTCGAGCAGCTGCTTGAGACGTCACAACGACCGTTTTTTACTCTTTTTGTGATCCAACGATGGTTAATTCTGGTCTTAGACCTCTTTGTGGCCGGTATAGCCATTATACTATGCCTACTAGCTGTGTTGGTTCCTAATATCGGGCCTGTTGGCATATCTCTCATTTCGTTGGTGACATTTAGCCAACAGTTGACGGAGCTTATCAACTTTTGGACGTCGATGGAGACAAGCATTGGTGCTATAACTCGCATCAGAAAATTCCAAAGCTATGTTCCGTCTGAAAATCTGCCCAATGAGAACGAGATACCGATCCCTACCTGGCCATCTGAGGGCCAAATTGCGCTCCACAATGTCTCCGCTGGATATCAATTGGTCGCTGAGCCTGTGCTTCAAGACATCACCCTCATAATCCCTCCTGGAACGAAGTTAGGGGTGTGCGGGAGAACGGGTAGTGGAAAAAGCTCATTGATATTGACCATTCTTCGCATGATGGAGATTCAAGACGGGGAAATCAGTATTGACGGTGTGAACTTGAAAACGTGTTCTCGGGAGCTTATTCGCAACAAAGTTACAGTGATTCCCCAAGATCCAGTATTGTTCTCCGGTCGATCCGTACGGGAAAACCTCACGGGTCTCATTACCGCCCGTAACGTACCTGGGGAAGATGCGGACTTGAAGATACTTGAAAATCTAGAAAAGGTTGAGCTACGGGAATACGTCGAATCTTGCACGGGAGGGCTGGATGCAAAGATAGACGACCTCTTCCTTTCGGCGGGCCAACAACGACTGATCTGCCTTGCCCGCGCCATCTTTATGAAAACCAAAATTCTGCTACTGGACGAAGCAACCAGTAATGTTGATGAAAAGACAGATGCAATGATGCAGACTGTGATACGTGCAGAATTTCGCGACTGCACCATCATCGCTGTTGCACATCGCTTAAGCAATCTGATCGATTTTGACTCGATTGCTGTCATTGATGAAGGACGTATAGTAGAGCACGATTCGCCTGGCAAGCTACTGAGTCGTTCCCAATCGAGATTTCGTCAACTGTATAACATGCAGCAAGGATCATCTGGAGCTAGACTATAGGTAGTCTTAATTGTTTACTTTGAAGTTCAAAGAGCAAAATTTTTTCGTTCTATGAGATTTTTGGATGACACAAAAAAGTTTGTGCATATAGTAGGCGACTTGTTCGGACCAAATGGCAGGTATGAAGAGTCAGAAGCGTCCGGGTGTCATTGTTCCCGAGATCTTCGAGGAGCCACAGACCAACGAAGAGTAAAAACGTGGTTTTCATGTCTGAAGGTTGCCATAGTACCGATCTCACCTTCGTGGATATCGTCCTCACTTGATACAAGAATATTCCATAACTGTGTGACATCAGAATGCTATAATGTGTTCCATAATCATTTGTTTAAGCTAAGCTAATTCAACCCAGTATACATGCAGAGCTACGTAGATGATAGACCAGCTTGGTACAATCCATGCTCTCAGGCTATACCCTTAGCTTGCCAGTAGGGTTCCAAAAGTCGTAACCAAGTCCACCTAGTTTTAGTTCCCCATCCTTTTTCCTTCCAGGCATTTAGGCTTTTGGGGAAATGGTCCACGCCATCTCTCACCCCCGAGTCATGCGCAATGATGGTGAAAACATCTTCTTGACAGTCAATTTCCTGCAAATTGTCTCTTGTCTTCTTCGCTAGCGGAATATCGTGACCGAAACACATATCATACAGACTATCCGTAGTGTTTCTTCCTCTGGAATGCTGTAGTTCTTCAAAAGCGCTGCCAGGGCAGAATGGTATATCACTTTCCTCCACATTCAAAGGATTTGGTGAGATTGATGATGGGACTGGAAGGTATTTCGATGGCCGAAAAATGCCTGGATCATGACAAATATCTCCTCCCATCAGGATGAACGTTGGCGGATTTATCGTCGTACGAGCAAGAGCACAGAGATGGCCAATTGCATGCCCTGGACTATCAAGGAAATAAAACGATCCATCGCCAAAGTAATCAACAGCTGGAAATTTGCCTATCTGTAAGACGTCGGCATTATCAAAGCATATTTCACGCAACTTCCGGTTCCTGTAAAAGATGATTAATTTGTTGTATCTGAACGCAATGTGATCAATAACGTACGCGTAATCACTCTCTCGGATGGGAGATTCTGAATTTGACGGGTATCCCGGCAGCATCGCATCCGAGAAGCCTTGTCCGACTATCAACTCTGTAGTGGATGGGAAACTGGATGGATCACCAATATGATCCCAGTGCCAATGACTAATTCAAATCATACTTCGTAAGCAGTTCTTCAATTCAAGAGCATGTCCTGATGTCTGATGAAACACACCTCCATATAACTGCATTGATCTCGTTCCTTGAAATGCCGTTTCTTTCTAATATGTCCGCCACGCTTTCTTCTACTTGAATGTCGTAATTTGTGGTTGGGATGTAATTCGAAATTTTGGGTGCGTAATTTTGCCAGTCTTTACGAATGCCCAAGTCGAATACCATTTTATGACCTGAGGGATGCTCCAGCAAAAACGTCAACACTGGGCTTGGCCGCTTTTTCTCAACTCCTGGAACAGCTGGTTCCATGAATCTTTTGATTATAGCTGGCCCGAAGTTTACTGGGTTGATCATCTTCACGGTGACGGCTACCTCACCGGGAGGTATATGAATCGACGGTCTATTCGACATGTCGAGTTGCTGGAACCCGGTATAGGGAATGTGTGTTTCATTGGAATCTCCTCTGAGACCTTTAAGAAAGAATCAGCAGGACCAAGGAAGGTTTTGAGCTTTGTTATCTTGCATCTTACCTACGGTACTAGCGCTTACTAGCACCCAACATCGGAGTTGATACCGCAGTCGCATCCAGCACGTGGCCAAAGGATAGTATTCGGTACTTCCCTCATATAGTCATAGCCGGTCTTGTGTTTCTCCACGGTATCACTTCAATAATGGGTTACGTACTCCTCCCCCCGGATTACCCCAGCCATGGCCTCAGCTTCCCCACATTTCGTACCAAGATAAACTTTTCTCGGAGATGGAAGTCAAATACCGTTTTGTAACGTAATAACCGGCTATTGTAACTCAAATTACGGACAAAGATAGCTTTATGCTTTCGTAGTCTTTCTGGTCTAGCTGTCATAGCTTTCTGGTTGCATGTATCGGGTGTCGCGCAGCTAATAGCTACATAAAAGCTATAGATATAATATGCCCTCGTTATTCACGGAAACCGACATACTCTGGTCTTTTCCTACTTCTACAGGGATTTCACACACTACAGCATTAAATCGCGGTGCCCTTTGGCCCTTCTTGAAGAGCAGTGATAAGTTCCGTTTAAGATTTCTATGCTGGGTAAATGTCCGCCATGTCAGACCAGATCAAACCTGAAGCTTCCCACACTGAGAGTATGGAGCTCGAAAGTGCTGGAATCAATAAGATTGATACTGTGCACGGAGATGAGGCAATTAAAGTCCTCGCTACTTATGAGGGCGAACAAACATGGTCCAAAGAGGAGGAGAAAAAGCTCCGTACCAAGATCGACATCAGATTACTGCCCGTCCTTTGGTTAGTGAACTACATCTTCATACAACCAGGTTGAACAACACTCTGATTGAAGACAAACAGCATCACGTATGCTCTTCTCTATGCAGACAAGGTTCTTCTTGGTCAAGCGGTATGTTTCCAATATCGAAACTTGGTTATAATAGTCATCACAGAACTGAACCCTTCGTTTACAGGCTCTCTTCGGCATCTTGAAGGATCTTGGTCTTTCAGAAGGCAACCATTATTCAATGTCATCGTCTATCTTCTATATTGGATTTATCTTCGGAGCTTATCCAGCTATATATCTTGCACAGCGATTTCCGATCGAGCGTGTCGCGTCGCTTGTCATTGTTGTATGGGGAACAACCTTGATTTTAACACCAGCATGCCAGGATTTTCGGGGGCTGTATGCTCAGAGATTCTTCCTCGGCTTCACCGAAGCCGGCATCAGCCCGATGTTCATGATGATTGTGGTATGTGGAATTAGCAATACCATCGAGCTTGACTGACGCTGTGGTTGTTACTACAGGGCGGATGGTACAAGAAAGACGAACAGTCACTTCGAATGGGGTAATACCCTCCTTGATATCTATTGCATTATGTGTGCATCGTGGCTAATGCTAGTATAGCGCCTGGTATTGTTGTACCGGATACGTGTCTATTTTCTCTCCGTTGGTCAACTGGGGGCTTGGACACATCCAGGGAAAGCTTGCACCATGGAACTACATGTACTTTTTTGCCGGTGGAATGACCATTCTGGTTCGTCTCAAAACCCCTATTGAACAGTATCAAACAAAGATAAAAGGAAAAGAGACACTAATCGAGCTGTCAGTGGGGAGTCCTCGTTTTCTTTCTCCTTCCCTCTGATCCCATCCGAGCCAAGGGCTTCGACCCAAGACAACGCTTCATTGCGGTTTCCCGAATGCGAACAAACAATTCGGGAGTTCGTAATACACACTTCAAGACTGCTCAAGCAGTGGAGCTCGTGACCGACATCAAATTTTGGTTGATGTTCTTCTTTTCTTTCACCTCCATGTTTGCTAATGCTCCCATCTCTACTTTTCAACCCCTGATCATCAAGGACCTCGGTTATAGTGGCCTTAAATCGTTGCTTATGACAATGCCATCTGGAGCATACGCTGGCACCATGATGCTCATCACAACCTATTTGGCTTATAAATTTCCTGGATGGAGGTCATATATTATCGCCTTATGCCAGCTGATGACGATCTTCGCCAGTCTGCTGCTTTGGCTTCTTCCGCGATCTGCCACTGGCGGACTACTATTTGCTGTTTATGTTCTGCCAACCACTGGAGCTGCTTATGCTGTTGCTATGGGATTGTTCCTGGCCAACAATGCCGGCTATACCAAACGCTCGCTCACTTCGTCTATGATGTATATTGGCTACTCTCTTGGTACGTTCTACATGATGTTCATTTCCCATTGACATGCTAACCTTCCTACAGGAAACTTCGCTGGACCCCAGGTCTTCAGAGCTCAGGATGCTCCCAGATACACTCTCGGATTCATCGTTGTCGTTGTCACTGCTATTGTTGCAGGTATCATTGTGCTTGTTTATCGCTTTTTCTGCGCTTATGAAAACCGGCGTCGTGATGCATCTGGCACAACTGAGGATTTCGAGCATGCTTATGAGGACGATTTGACGGACAAAAAGGTGAGAGAAACCCGTAATTGAGGTTGTATGAAATTGCTAATGAATTCATATAGAACCCGCAATTTAGATACGTTCTATGATTGCTACAAATGCTTCGCATTACCGTGAAATGTTCATCAGTTCAGTTCTGCCTAAATTAGTCGAATTCTATCTAAAGACATAGTCTACAGCCATTATCTAATGAAAACTATTTACATGGTCTATGATCTCCGAATACTATCACTTTGCTAAATTTTACTTGAGTTATCCTTTTGTACTCTCAAGTGTTTGCGAGCTTATAATATAGTTGTAGTAGACACTGGCATCATCAAACCGAGAGCCTGTCCAGGTCTACATGGATGGCCTCTGACTTCATCCATAAGCGGAAAGGGGAGAATCGGTTCACTATATCTAATATACAGATTGCTTGTAGTGCTCACTACGTTTATAACCAGTAAAAATCTCTCAGTGGAAAATCAAGGCATGAGGAGGCTGTCTTTTCATGCGAATCTGTCTTACTGTAATATATATAAAATTCTCGGACATCAGAGCAATTTCTCCCTACGCTTACCATACTGTAACCAAAGTACCTTCATCATCGTACTACTAAATCACACGGAGGAATAGAAGTACGCAAGTACATTCGCTTTGAACAATCCCGATACATTTTCTATAGTCTGGCTCGGACTTTGGCTTTCGATGCGTCCCGTTCACGTTCCACCCATTCCTTCAACACTTTCCTCAAGATCTTTCCACTAGTGCTTCTAGGTATTTCGTCGACAGAGAATATCCCACTGCGAAGTTTCTTGTGGTTTGCCACACGGCTGTTAAACCACTCAAGAATATTTTTTGTGTCCTCAGCAATATCACCACGTTTGAGATTATCTTTTCTGACAACGTAGGCTCTCGGGAGCTCAGTACCTGCTTGATCAGACCATACACCCACAACAGCACAGTCTATTATATGAGGATTTTCCAAGAGATACCCTTCCAATTCGGCTGGGGCTACCTGAAACCCTTTGTATTTGATAAGCTCCTTCACTCTGTCTGTGATGAAGAGATTTCCTTCCTTGTCGACAAAACCGACATCACCGGTACGGTACCAGCCGTCAGGAGACAACGAAGCTTTTGTTGCTAGGGGATTGTTATGATAGCCCAAGAAGACATTAGGTCCACGAACATACAGCTCGCCTGTCTCTCCTTGCTGTACTATCCGTGGATCTGTCAATACCTTGGTCGATGAGTCTAGGCTTTCGTCGAAAAGGTCACAGATCTTGGCCTCAACATTGGCTAAAAGCTGGCCCGTACTCCCTATGGGTTGATTCCATTTATGCCACATTTGATTGAATACCGTTGGACATGTCTCTGTCATTCCATATCCCTGTTTGATCCTTATACCTGTACGCTTAAAGCAAGCATTAATGAGCTCAGGCGATAAAGTAGCTGCACCCGAATTTGCCATGCGAATGCTCGACAAGTCGTACTTGGATACTGCTGGATGTTTGCATAAAAGCAGCACAATTGGCGGGACAACATAGGAGAAAGTAATTGACTCTTGTTGTACAATTCTGCACCATTTCTCCACGTCGAATCTCGTCAAGACGATGGTCGTTGCCCCGGTATACAGTGAGTTGATGACTGTTTTGGTCAGACCGAGGATATGGAAGAATGGAACACAAGCGAGGACCTTGTCGCCACCAGCTCCACGCATGGGGAGAGGAATGTCACTACATGTTCTGGATCCGTCCCATGTCAGATTTTCTTGATCCCCAGGTTGAAGTTGGCTGATGTTTGATGTTACATTGTAATGTGAGAGCTTGACGCCCTTTGGCTTTCCAGTGGTTCCGGAAGAGTAAACCAGAAACGCCAGATCTTTCTTTGGACTTATCTGATCTCCAGCACATACAGATCTGGGGCTCAGATGGCCAATTTGCGTAAAATGTGGATTCTGCGGCGTTGACTTTTCTTGTCGGTCAAAGAGCATGACCGGCGTGTCTATCATCCCGGAAAGCGCGAGTGCTTTCTTGACCGTTCCCTGAAGATGATACTGAGTTAAAACCGCACAAGCATTGCTATCGGACAGTTGTTGAGCCAACTCTTTTGCTGTGTACCCCGGGTTGACCGGCGACACAACTCCTCCTGCCCAGAGAGCACCAAGTACCACCACCGGCCACTCGATACTATTACTAGCGAACACGGCTAAGACATCTCCCTTTTGCCATCGAAATTTAGATTTGAGTCCAGCTCCAAAGTCCAACGCTAAATCTTTGATTTCAGCATAGGTGTAGACTTTATTGGTTTCAGCATCTTGGAATAGTTCTGCAGAGGTAATTTTATAATGTAAGCAAGATTCGAAATGTTTTCTAAAGGTGGAACACATACTATGATGATCTGGAAAAATTCTATCATTCCGTTCAAACACGAAAGAAAATATGTCCGTTTCCGGCAATTCCAGCGGTGGCATAGGGCTAGTCAAGATTGCCATCGTTGGATCACTCGTCGCTCGGAAACTGCGTGTAGTTTAATTATCGATAACAGTTTTGTTGATTCATACGCCGATCTCGCATGATACTTACAGTATCAGGAAGATCAGCTGTCAAGATAGCATCATCACGGCCACTTATTATCATTTTCCCAATTGCGTAGTCGGCATCTGAACAAATGCTGAATAGTGGGCGCCTTTGATGAATACCGGCTAACATGTCCTCTTAATTGGCTTCAGGAAATTTCGTTCAAACTACACCAACCGGTACGTAGTGCATTCTTTGCATACTATGAACATACCCTTCACCCTGCCTACAATTCCCCATTGTCCCGAATTGGTAGACCGAGGCAAATGTTGGCAGTGAAATTGCCGGGCCAATCGGCTAGACGTACATATCTGGGGCTGAATTTTCACATCCGGGGTAACAATTTTCGCGCATGAGACTATACTTGCACAAATTGTCCAAATCTAGTCGTCAAGCAGGGCATGCCCAGACTTTGATGAGCATTGGACTTAGTAGGGACAGAAACTCAATTATTCGGGGACAATACCGGCCATCTCGCGGAAACAGAGCAGACCAGATAGTCGACCGAGAATTCTAAATCCAGAGATTTATAGGTAGGTCTAATCTAATTCATGACTTCAAGACAATACAGTGCTTCTAATTCTAACCGGATTAGATAATTAAGAGCTTAAATGCAACAGGTGCATCCCTCAAAACAAAAAAGAGTGTCCCATTGTATAGTATCAATAAAGCAACATGTATCTGATAATCTTCTAAATGACATGATATCTCTATTTGACAATCCAGCCCTTATCATTTCCCTTATATTCCTGTGGCTCAGGGTCCGCAACCTGTACGTACCACGCCAAATCAGCATCTTCCCTCATTTCCCACTCTGTAAACCCATTGCCCATAAATCTGAAAGGATTTCCAGACTTATATGCGATATCATAATGCTCAGAACGGATCTCCATCAGCATCTTTCTGAATAGAACGGCACTACCCGCGAACAAATGCGAAACCTTGCCGTCAACGGTTCCACGCTTATACCACGAAGAGCATGAACCAGTCCACACAAGTGTTTTGTGAATCTCAGCCTGATATTTGCCGAATGCATCTACAGATGCCGCCTTGGGAACCATGTATTTTATATCTTCAGTAGCGATCTTCTTGATCATCTTGACGAAATAGTCGCCGGTCCAGTTAAGAGATTCGACAAGCGAACCGTGGCCGCAAAGACAGTTTGGTCCAGCCATGAGGAAGTAGTTGGGAAAATCGTTGGTGCCTACTGAAAGATATGATGTAGGTTCATACTTCCATTTCTCGGCCAGATTGACTCCGTTTTGTCCCACGAGAGGGTATTGAGGGCATTTGGAGACATCGAATCCAGTTGCACATATTACTTTGAGAAAATTTAGCTTCTACCACAGATCTTGTGGTTTTTCGAAATTTATGCACTTACAAACATCACATTCATAGGCCTCTCCATCTGCTGTAACCACTCCCCTTTCGGTGATTTGCGTTATGGGACTGTTTGTGAGGCTGCAATTGGGCTTGGAGAAGGACTCGAGATATCCAGGGCCAGGAGTAACGCGTCGACAGCCAACTTCCCACTTAGGGATGAGTTTCTCGCAGAGGTCTGGATCATGGTTCAGCTTTTCAGCCATTTGGGCGGTGGCAGCGCGCACGGTTTCCTGGTTGAATTCTCCCTTGATGAACTATGATTATGTTAGCCTTTGCACCTATATCTCATTCCAGCAAAACCTTACCAGGCGGAAAGCTTTGTTTGTGCGATGAATAATTCTTTTGCGGTAATCCCTATGCTCAACCGGATTGCTGAATTTCTCCTTTTCCTCTTTATAATATTCCGGGTTTGTGTCCTCGGTGTCTCGCCCAAGATGCTTCGAGGCTGGAACACGATAGTATACCCAAGCGGGGCCCCGGATGAAGTTACGCACAGTAGTACCTGGCAATCTTGTCATTTGTGGTACAATCTGAATTCCCGACGAGCCATTTCCAATGACTGCAATACGCTTGTTGGAGTAGTCAAAATTGTGATCCCATATTGCTGAGTGAGTGATATGACCCTTGAAGTCGGATAGACCGGGGATTTTTGGCCAAGATGGTTGACTATCGGGGATGTTAGCTTTCAATCGGATTTTTTACTGGAGTGGCGATATGATGGCTACTCACACAAGATTTCCTTGGCCAGAAATCAGGATATCACAATATTCGACGCGCTGCTGGCCTTCATGTTCGACTGTGACTTTCCATTGGCCTTCCTCTTCCTGCCAGTATGCAGAAACAACCTTTGTGTTGAGTTGCACGTCGCGATCTAGATTCCACTTCCTAGTAGTTCTCTTGATATAATCTTGAATAGCGGCACCGCTGGAGAAGAAACGAGGCCAGTCAGGATTCGGGTCGAAAGGAAAGGCCTGCCAAGCAGAAATTCAGCAAACTAAGCTACATATCCATGATAAGGGAGAAAGAAAGCTCACGTAGATATGCGCCGGAACATCACATTGCACACCAGGATACGTATTCACCAACCACGTTCCACCGATATCGCTTCGGGCTTCAAAGATGGTATGATCGACAAAATCTTGTAATTCCGGGAACCGGTGTTGAAACTTATGCGCAATCAACAGCCCAGAAAAGCCAGCTCCGATTGTGATGACCTTGAGTTTGCGCGGGTTCATCGCATATTGATTGTAGAATGGGACATCATGCACGTCGAAATTCTCATCAGATTTGGTGAGAAGCTCTTCAACGTAGACTTTCCCATTGGGCATCTTTGTATGCGGTGATTGTATGGTCTTTTCCACGATATGCTTGGAGCTCTTATCGTATACCGATGTAGGTACCGTACCCGGACTCAGGGTCTCAATTGAGGGAGCCATGTTGATTGTCATTCGAAACTCTGCGATAGTAGTCAGTCAACGATAGGATAAGTATCTCTATTCCGTTCACATATGTTTGAATTTATCACGTCGACGGTGTTGGGTAATCAGTATGTTATAGACATGAGAGACCGTTCATATACGAATGATGAGTTATGTATAATAACTAGGAACATGGGCAAAGATTCGCGATACAGATGACCCCGGACTCCACAGAACCACAACCACATGATGTCCCATGCCGATAACCCAGTGAGGAATACGAAGCCGGTAATCCTTCCTTAGTTGTCAAAATAAAGCATTGAGAATGAAAATAACGCAGGTGTCAATTCTACCAGGGTTGGCATGCCAATTTGGGACGAGCCGTCGGCTGTACTGTTTCGGTATCAATACCGGCTGTATCATTAACAATACACGGGCACATCCTGAAATATTACGCACACAGCCGGCTGAATCGCAAAATGGCTGCTTGCTTCAATGAAGTAAATGTCGCCGATGAACTCCCCGTTTTGCTCCATGTATTACCGTGGATGGTCACACGTGAGTATCTAGCGCGAAAGTACTACTACGCTGGTGATTTGCATTTCTTTCTCTACGCAGACTACCCAAAGTAATTGATCATTGTAGAGAGACTCAAGATCATCCTCGTAGAATGCCAGCTCAAGCCGCATACAGCATGGAGCACAAGCAACACTCACAGCAACGCTCACAGCAACGTCCAAAGATAGTCCCTGGAGTTACAAGGTAGTTATCACAAAAGTAAGAACTACCTATTGCATCACGTGGCAACCTGATGGCACGCGCTACGTTGGCCCTCAGAACTTAGCACGAGCCAACCAGGTGACTTACCCCGAAAGTACCCCGCAAGTACCACTGCGTATGACCCATTGATGCACGCCTCCTTCGGTATCCGGGGCTACCATCCCCCGCACGCTAGCCTTCATTTCCCTAACTACCAAAAAACCCATCTTGATGCAAAGCGCAAGGCATTCTAATCGTGCCTGAAATCAGCCAGGAAAGACACGGCTTGCAGAACAACACCAAAACACTCGGGCATAGAGGAACGTCGAGACGGAATGACGGAGGCTCAATGGGTTCAGTTTGCAGCGCATGGCTTTAAGAGAAAGCGAGCCGAGCTTGCGTGCGCATTTTGTCATTCGAAAAAGGCATGGTATACCAATACATGATAGAAAAAAGCTCTAATAGATATGGTATTGCATAGATACGTTGTGATCTACAAGTCAAACGTAATGAAGGGCAAGCCAGTTGTACGAACTGTTCTACTGCTGGAAGGGATTGCTGGTAATCACACGCCATCTGAATCCACTCAATGAGTAATTTCAAATTGCATGGCTGACATACCGTAATTAGCACACGACCTTCCAAACGAGACAAGAGACGTCGAAACAGTGGGAATCTACCATCTCATCCTCCAACACCGCCAACGGACAATCCCGACAATGATACTCTCAGCCCTTCTTCAAGGGAGCAAATTCCATTTAGTGGCAACATAGAGTACAACCCGCAAACGGCCGAGCCCTCACACAGCACAAGACAGTATTCCGTCCCGCACTCCAGTCTCATAGCGATCCAGAGTGCGCAGCCTTCTAGCACACAATGGACGTCGTTCGAACATCCTCAAGCAAATGGGCCATTGGAGCAGGGAACCTCCAATCACAAAAGGCACGACGATATCACGGCACTGACGACCTTTGAGCCGGAAGATGGCGATATTTCCTCGTCATCAACGAGGCAGGAAGCGACAGAAAGGCGTATTTTTGATGCGAACATTTTTAATATCAATCAGGTCGAAAACCCGAGCATCAGCGTTGATCATCACCAAATTCGGGAGGAGCGTAGTTTGTCTGTCGGACTCGAGGTGTCTCAAGGAGATCTACGACAAAGTTATATGGAGACATACTGGGAATATTGTTACCCATGGTGCCCGGTATTACTCAAAGACACGATTTTGCAGGAATTGACGGAGTCACCTTTACTCGATGATGCGCTGGCAATTGGGGCGAGTCATTTACGTCCTCCGCTTATACCTCATCCCAGCCCAGCTGCATATTATGAACGCGCACGGAGAATTTTCTACGATGATGGCGAGGAGGATTTGGTCAGGTCATTGAAAGCAGTACTGTTGTTTTACTGGTGGGCACCGAGGCCGCCTCTCATGGTACACAAGCATTCATCTTGGTGGTGGACGGCCGTCGTGATAAAGCATGCTCAACAAGCCGGTTTTCATTTTCAGCCAGCCTCAGAGGTCTCGGAGACTTATTCATTACAGAGGTGTATAAAACGACGGATATGGTGGACTGCATTTGTGCGTAGCCCTGATAATCAAGGCATAATTGATAACTAAGTATCTCTTCCACAGGCACGAGAACGACTCACAGCAATATGTCAAGGCAAACCATGCCTCATCGACCCCGAAGACTGCAACATCCCAGAACCCTCAATTGAAGATTTCCCAGAACTCGAAGACAAAGGTAAAGCGGAGATATTTGTGTATTGGGTTCGACTATGCGCCATAATCGGACGAGTCGCAAAAGAGCTATCTAGATCCGCGAATTCGTCTTCAAACACCAGTCCGTTCCCCGTTCATCTGGCCAGAGAGCTGATAGACTGGAATCGATCACTGCCTCCTCATCTGCAACTGCGAATTGGTTCGAATCATACTTCCGATTTCCAACTCGACATTCATCAATTGCATCTGCCGTATCTCGCTGTTATTGTCGTGTTGCACCTTGCAAGATCTCCGCAGTCATTGCCGAGAGCGTTACCTCCCGCCATAATGGCAGCCACATGCATTGCGCGGATCCTTAAAGATATCATGCTGAGAAGCGCAATCGGATACATGATGCCCATAACATGTTGGTATACAGCCATGAGTTTCATTTGCCTTCTTCAAGCCCTACGAACAGACCATCTCAAAGACGGAGCAAAAGCCGAGATCGAGATTCTGGTACTGACAGTCAAGGAACTGCAGAAGAAGTGGGCAACTGGGACGGTCATACGACAACAATTTGAAAGGTTATTGGAGAGGAACAAGCCCCTCACACCCGAGGACTTCCCAAATAGTCATCTAGGAAACAATAGATCAACGAGAGCCCTACATGCTGAAGAAGACGTGCTGACGAGTGGTATTGATTGGCTGGACTATTTCCCGTTCGTGACTTCGCAGACTAGTGCTGTTGCGGAGCAATTGTTAGTTCCGACTGCTTCGAATGAGATCTTTTGGGATGAGGAATCTATTTTTCTATGTACAGACTTTCTTCAGGGGCTAGATGACTGGGCTAGTTGTAGCGATTTTATCTGACTTGGAATCTGAAGAGGACGTTTATATACCTATTTGTACTCTATCATAATCTAGATCATCTGAATTGCAGTCGATGCAAAGACTCATCTTTACTACGGACTCCCGAGTCATTATGTACTTCCGTCAAGTCGGCTGTACAGTAGGTATGGGTATATCTTTATGCAGAAACACAGACATCGAGCACCAATCGGCTGCAAACCAAACACTTGCCTCTAGTTTGCGTTCATAGGACTAGTTCCAAGTCATGTGGACTGACAGCCAATCTGGCCAATGCTTACCTTGCCATTCTCAAATTCCGCTCGAATGTCTCATTGACCAACCCTTCACGCTTATCGTCATAAAAATTCTCCGAGTTGACTCGAATTTTTATGGTACTACTAAAAATCCGCTAAGATGTGTGATTTCAGCAAGTATGGCATTCCTAGCGAGGAATGGCTGCAAATCGAGCGTACCCTACTTCCACGCCAGGATCAACCCATTGAAGAGCTTAAAGAAGCAAACAACTCCGCCAGAGAAGCTAGGGCAAAGGAAGAGATGGAAGGGCTCAAAGATCGGGTATCTTTATCAGACTATTCTATCCCAACGCGCGATGGATCCCACCTAGAAGCACGAATCTATCGTCCAAGGTCTCGGTCTGCAAGCGAACTGTTACCAATCTATATACATTTCCACGGAGGTGGATTCTTATTTGGCACGCTCGGTTCGGAAGACTCAATCTGTTCTCGCATTGCCATCAATGTTGAGACTATTGTATGTAATGTCAACTATCGACATACCCCCGAGCACAAGTATCCGACAGCATGGAATAACGCGGAAGACGCTCTGGCCTGGGTTGTCAGTCACCATTCTGTGTTCAAAGGTGACGTTCAGCGGCTCGTCATCGGGGGTATATCGGCGGGAGCTTGGTTGACTGCCTCGCTTGTACAGAAGGTGCTACGGGGTGAAACTACGTTATCACCGCAGCCCACTATCCTCGGCCAGGTTTTGATGATTCCGTGTGTCGTGAGCACGCCATGCTACGCGCCTGTACTGGAACAAATCAGGGATCCAAGCCTATCATCATATCAACAAGCCAAGAATGCGCCTATTCTGAACGAGAAGATGAAGACTCTATTTAATAACCTGTTACAGGTTCAAAGTTATGATTCTAGTGATCGGAGATTGAATCCCGGCCTTCTCACTGCGGCAGAGGCCCGAAGTCTGCCACCCACCACGCTTGGTATTGCAGGATATGATCCTTTACGAGACGAGGGGCTGTTGTATGGGAAATTGCTCGCTGAGAATGGGTAAGCTAGAATACCCTACTTGAACAAACCATTGCCATGCGAAGTCTGACTTCTTTGCAGGGTACCAACAAAGACAAATATCTTCAGAGGCTTACCCCATGGTTTCCGGCGGTTCGGCGACAAGTTATCAGCATGTGAAAATTGGGATTTGGTCATGGAGGATGGGATCCGGTGGGCCTGGAGCAAGCCATCTGCAACCGGGAGATTTACAATCAACGAATACTAGACACATATCAATCAGCCATCTTTTCCATGGTTAGGTAGACATCAATAAAGGAAGATATCTCTCACTCGAGTCAAGATTGTGTAGAAAACATCCATGTCTCCGCAATTAATTCGTTCTCCCCGCACCTCCATTCATGGCGCCCCACGGCCCAGAGCCATTAGGAAGTGTCTCGGGCTCTCTCCGCGTATTCGGTTACCCTCGATCAGGCAAGTACCGAGTGGCGCTATCGTCTGTGCTAGTAATTGGTGTCGAAACTCGTGTTGATTTATGGCGAACAAGCTTGGTATCGTCTGTTCGACACGCAATAGTATCGGATACAGCGTGCCGATAACCCCGGAATTCTGGCCGAATTACTTGCCGCGTTGAAAGTTTGAGGTCACAGGATGACTGCCATTGATAACTCTTTATCAGCTGAAATTGTATACATATTGCTAGGATTCTGTTCAATAAGAGGAGAAGCATTGCGACTTTCCAGAACTCAAATATAATTGGAGTCAATACTCATACTCGCCCAAGAAGATGGCACCGTCTGTGATCGCTTTGGAGCAAGAAGCTCCGACACTGCCCCGAGGACCACAAACAGACACCAAGATGCCTCAGATGAATCTCACAACTAAGGAATTGGAACAGAAACCTGTTTTAAATCCAAATTACAGACTGTCGGAACAGCCCATTGGCACACGTCGACCGATCAGGGTTGTGTCTCTTGGTGCTGGATATTCCGGCTTGATGATGGGAATCATGTATAACGAACGCATGAAACAGCAGAATACCGAATTTGTGATTTATGAGCGAAATGAGGATTTGGGTGGAACGTGGTTCGAGAATAGGTGAATCCAATACTTTCCAGAGCTTTGGTGTCCCAGTCAACTAATTGGGCTCTAGATATCCCGGATGCAAATGCGATATACCAGCTCATAATTACAGCTTCAGCTTTTGCCCCAATGCAGCATGGCCAAACTATTATGCAACTTCTGAGCAGATCCATGCTTACTTGAAAGATGTTGCCGCGAAATATGAGGTTGAGCAATATATACGCTACAAGCACTCTATCGTGGGCGCCACATGGAATGAAAAGAAAGGAAAGTGGGAAATTCAAGTTGAGAGACCTGATAAATCTATTTTTACGGATGAATGCGATGTCTTTGTGAATGCGAGCGGTGTTTTGAAGTAAGTCAGATGCGCATCGGTTTCCGAATGAATCGTGCATCGCTAACATGTCAACAGTAACTGGCAGTGGCCAACAGTTGACGGCCTGGATAAATTTCAGGGTACACTAATGCATTCGGCCCGCTGGGATGATTCGTACGATTTTACAGGAAAGAAAGTCGCGTGCATCGGTATTGGATCATCCGCAATTCAAATTGTGCCCAATCTCGCAAAGGGTAAGTCGTTTTAGATGTCAAGACGCACGACCAGCCGGCTGACTGTTCCCCCACAGTGGTTGGAAAAATGGACTGTTACGTCCGCAGTCAAACTTGGATCAGTCCTGCACCCGGTATCAATGAGCCCACTGCAAACGATCCCGAAATGGATGAAGAATATAATTTCTCCGAGGAAACATTGGAACTATTCAAAGATCCGGAATATCTACGAGCGTATCGTTCAGCGCTAATGGACAGACGACTGGAGAATTACAGTCGATCACTTATCGACTCAGACGGTCAAAAGCAGGCTCAAGAGATATTCCGCGAGTCTATGACCAAGCGTCTAGGAAATAGTGAGAAGGGCAAGAAGGCTGCGGAGCTTTTACTTCCCACTTTCCCCATCGGATGCCGTCGAATCACACCGGGTCCTGGATTCCTTGAGGCTATTGTTCAAGATAACGTCGAGATGCGATGGGATGATATCGAGTGTATCACAGAACGTGGGATAAAGACTAAATCCGGAGAAGAGTTGGAATACGATATCATCGTCTGTGCCACTGGATTCGATACCTCCTTCAAGCCAGCTTTCCCGCTTGTCGGTCGAAATGGTGTTAATATGGCAGATAAATGGGCTACTAATCAGCCCAAGGCATATTTCAGCATGTGTGTGCCTGACTTCCCCAACTACTTCTGTGAGTCTTTCCGGGTGACCAATCTTTCTCAATTCTCAGTTTGAAATGAACTAATCACTGCAGGCTTCGTCGGTCCCAATGCTCCGTTGGCAAACGGGTCCCTGATTCTCTACATCCAAGCAGTAGCAGTATACATCTACAAATGGCTCGAGAAAATGCAAACGGAAGGAGTCCGCAGCTTCGAAGTTCGAGACGAGGTCAACGAGGAGTACAACCAACATGTAGCCACATACCTTTCTCGCACAGTCTGGGCCGGTGGCTGCAGAAGCTGGTATAAACGCGGCACTGTTGATGGGCCAGTTATTGCTATCTACTGCGGAACGATCATTCATATGATGGAGGCACTCAAAAACCCGAGGTGGGAAGATTTCCATATGGATAGAACGCCAGAAGCGACAGTGAATAGGTTTGCCTATTTGGGTAATGGATTTTCGTCACGGGAGGCAAAGAAGGGATCCGTAGGGGCGACGCAGACGGTGGACTTTGATCACTTCTGGAAATTGTGTGTTTTGCCGCAGATTCATGATTAGCGTGTTAGTGCGACATGTATTTTTCAATGACTATCAGTCAGGCGTATGAAATGAGGATGTATATACAATTTCATATCGATGGACTGAGCATCACGTATGTCTACGAGACGATCGAATGGATGACCACTTAATAGACATCTTTCGTATACCTTCAATGTCAACTTCAGATTGTAGGTCCGGATTCAAGTCCTGAACGAAAATAGGTACCCTGGTACAAGTCATTGTATCTTTACTGAAACCTCAAGTTAGCCCATCGTATGGCCTCTTTCTCTTTTACTCCTATCTACCCAATCACCATATGGTGAACAATATCAACCCTTCGGTTCCGGCACTACCGTCGTCGCATGTATCCACCTCGGTCATCCCACAGCCGAAATAGCTGTCAGACAGTGAACATAGAACTTCGGTTATTACCGTTATAGCTAAAGATACTCTTATTAGAAGAATTATATTATAAGAATATCCTCACTAGTTTACACAACAAGAAGTATACGACAAAGCAACGAAAGATGTCCTTAGCAACGCAATCAACACCTCCGTCCCGCTCCCTGGCAGGCAAAGTTGCCATTGTCACCGGCGCAGGTTGTGCTGGAGACGGAATCGGCAATGGACGAGCAATCTCAATCCTCCTCGCAAAGGACGGCTGTAATGTGGTATGCGTCGACCAAAATTCAGAATGGGCGCAACGAACAGTGGACATGATCAATAACGAGGCAGACTACGGAAAAGCGACACTTGCTCAGGCAGATGTTACATCCGCCTCTGACTGCGAGGCGGTCGTCACCAAGGCCCTGAATACATTTGGTCGAGTAGATATTCTCGTCAATAACGTTGGAGTAGGCGGTGCACCTGGAACTGCTGTGGATGTTGACATGGAGAAATGGGCCAAAGGATTAGAGATCAATGTTTCCAGTATGGTTTTGATGACGAAATACGCTGTTCCGGCAATGACGAGAAATGAGGGTGAAGTCCGTGGGTCTATTGTGAATATGGGTAGCGTTGCTGGGCTGAAGGGAGGAACGCCTCATTTGCTTTATCCGACGAGTAAAGGAGCAATTGTGAATATGACAAGAGCGATGGCTGCTCACCATGCGGAAGATGGTATTCGGGTCAATTGTGTCTGTCCGGGTGTACGTCACTCTTTCCCAACGTTCGAATTCAAATTCCAGATTTGACACTAGCATTTTAGATGTTATACACGCCAATGATGTATGCCGGAGGAATGACAGATGAAGCTAGAGAAGCAAGGAAAAAGAGAAGTCTACTCGGCACGGAGGGTACAGGATGGGATGCTGCCTGTGCTGTTGTGTTTCTGGCAGGACCGCATGCGAGATGGATAACTGGCGCGATCTTACCGGTCGATGCAGGTGCGACTGCAGCTGTTGGAATAGGTCTGCCAAAGAGTGCCAGCGTTAACGGGGCTCAAGCGAGCGACAAGTCAAAATGAGTGATAGATTTTCATATTTGCGAACATTATAAATTGAAACGCTTGTAGATAGTACCATATACTAATCGTCATGTAGCAAGGCAACACGTGCTTTTATCTTGCCATCACACAGATCCTTCAGTACTGTAGGAAAGTCCTTGAGCTTCGCATCCTCGACCTGAGGCTGTATCGCCTTCTTAGAGATCAAATCGAGAACTTCTTGGAGATCCCTCTTCTGCCCGCCGTATGTGAATATGATGCTCAGTCTCTTCCTTATACCGATCTTCATGTCGATGATATTCGTGTCATCCAATGTTCCAATGCAAACTATCTTCCCTCCTCGGCGAACTACAACAATTTGTTAGTGGGCCTACTTGACGACCTGTGACAGCACAAACGCACCTATCGCTTGAGCATCCTGAAACGTCTGGCTTTTACCCACAAAGTCAAGCACGGTATCAATCTTTCCAGTCAAGGACTTATCGCATACAAAGTCTTGCACTGATACCCCAACCGGAACAATATCCGCCTCTGGGACGCCGATCCTCTTTGCCTCATCGAGTCTTTCTTGTCTGATATCGGAGACAATGACTCTAGCCCCAATATTCAGGACTACCTGCAGGCCATTGAAACCGAGTCCTCCAAGTCCAAAGAGAAGCACAGTCTGTGAAGGCTTGACTTCTGCACGACGTGTGATTGCATGATAACTGGTTTTGACTGCGTCGGTGGCTACTGCTGCGACGGATGATGATATATCTTTCTGTATAAGCAATTACTTATATAAATGGACACGTGAGTAGAACTTACTTTCTGGGACGAGCGTAATGGCCCGTGTAGTCAGAGCCGCATAAGGTGCGTAGAAGCCATCCTCGCCGATTCCGGAGTGATGAGCTAACTCACACAATCTGATCAGGATATTAGTGATTGTTATGCTCTGGACCATGAATTGATTCATACTGTGCTAAATCTCGGGAGCACTCTGGACAATCATCAGAGCCACAACCCGGCACAGCAATGGTAGCCACTCTGTCGCCCTATTTCAAGATGTGAGCTATACGCTCGTCACCGTCGGAATATTCCATATGACCTACGATCTTGAAGCCAGAATCCTGAACTTCTCCTCCGATACGGACTATAGTTCCGCAGCCCTCATGGCCCTAGAAATGATATATCAGTATAGTGACTTGAGAAGATGCGATAAATGTAAAGTACCAGAATGTACTTATCCTGAAACCACGGGCGCTGGTTTTCATTCGTCAAAAGTGAATGGTCACTATGACACACTTTGTATTCTCAGTTAAGATTTTTCAATTTTTCTAATTTCAATTCTCGGGACATCGTTGACGAAAAGTACCTCCGGATGCTAATAACTTTATTAAAACCCCATCAGTAGGTGTTTCAGGCACGGGTACCTCCTCCCAAACCTGGACGGTATCAATAAACTGACTGATATCGGTTTATCTCTTTCTGTCAAGAACACGAGACACTGACCGGCTCTGGATTGCCCTTATGCTTCCTCCAGGCGAACATGGTGGATGGTAAGGCTGGTAGTGCCATTGTAATGATATCACCGATTGGGGGGTAGGAGATTTTCCGGTAGGTCGTTATAATGATCTCTGTACCTTTGATATTATCTATTTTCAAAGGGTTGGACTATTTCATATTATAGGTGCAGTGTAGAAATGCCTGTCTAGATGCGTAAATCTAGCCTAAAGTAGAATTGCCGGTCTACCTAGGCAACAGATATGTGCATGCTTGGCGTCGCCGCTTTACGCGCAGTGATTGATCCTAGAGCATGTCTGAGTGCTCAGCGTGCTTTGAGGGCTACTCAGTGAGTGATGTCTAAGGGCTCATCGAAGCTGGCCGCTATGACACGTCACTTTTCAATGATTTAAAGTTCAGCCCTTGAGATAAAATAAAAGTCTAAGCAGTCCACCTTAGCCCAGGTGCTTGAAGGAGTGCTCAAGTTTGATTAAGCTAGACGGCCTTTAATTGATCATAACCTCGAACCAAGGCTGCTCCGAGCAGAAGGTCTTTATAGAAGATCAAGAGAATCCTGTGATTTTTGTATAGCTTCTTAGAAGGTAACTATGTTAGAGACCTGCTCTGTCATGCTTGCATGAACTTGGTTGTACTCTTCTGTGAATTTCGTGTCACTCTAACCTTTGTAGCGATTGGTGACTAAAGTGATCTTTATGAATTTGTCATGATACAATGTAGATCTAGCAATAGGAAGAATTCCAGGCTGTCGTAAGAGACTATTATATATTCCGCTGAAGTGAATTGTATGATCTCCTTTGTGCACGGTCTGCGTGCGATGCGCAATAGGGTCTACTGGAGGGGAATTGGCCACAGTCGTGGCCTGGAAACCTAGTCCCAGAGTATCTCCTACGCAGAACTGATAAGCTGAGGGATGTATCTCAGTGTCAATAGGAACGATCTGGCCTGAAATGAAATAGGAGGTCCATCTAGAGACTGTGGTAGGGCGGAAAGTTCGTTAATTTCGATACATCCAAGTCGCGTCTAGAGACTCGAAGATAACCGAATGCAATAGCTCCCCGTGCATTCAAACCAAAAGCAAAGGCGCAAGTTTGCATGACCAGCAAATTCGTATGACTCCGAGAAAGAAATCAGATTAATGGCCTCAGTATTTTGAATATCATACACCATTTCATGCTCTTTAAGCTGAGCCACCTTCGACAGAAGACAGGATGGCTTTGGGTAGAACTTTGCATACTCGGTGTTTGGGAAAGGAAACGTGGAGGCGTAGAGCCATTTTGAGTCATAAAAGCTTTCATGCATAGTCTATCTGACAGGAGGCTGATACTTGATCTCTGTATCTTTTCCACGCAACTATATATTGTAGAATGCCTTCTGCCGGGTAAGAGATTCTTCGGTCTCATCTATGACTATATCCCAGTAAGCTCCGTGCAGTAGTATAGAAGGAGTGCCGCAGCATCTCTAAATATTCACGAGGATCAGGACATACTTTTGAGAAGAAGGAATCTCTACATACTTGACTGGAAAACGAATGCTTTCCCATTCATTCCAATGTACCGCGACTGTGAGTTCTTTGATCTTCCAAGTAAGAGACCATATTTCGAAGACTCACTTCGTTCGAGGCGCGTAGTCTTGCTATGCCAGTACTTGTCGAAGGGTGATCCCTCCAATATGGTCTGCGTTTGCGGCGGCGGTTGTTCCGAAGCATACAACCCCGTCGGCTCCGCAGATTGTGGAGAAATACTCATCAGGGAGTGGGACAACGTGGAGAAGAGGCCCGTGAGTGAGATCAATCTGTAATATATAAGTAGGTTGTGGGTATGCATGAGAGTTGTCCGAGCATTCAGTGAGCCTGTTGAGGAAGCGGTTGATCCTTAGTTAGGTTTCGAAATCTTTGTGTTTCGAGACACAATGCCTACACCAACAGACAATGTTGCACTCACGGTGCCTGAGGTAGGTTGCTTTTAATGCCCTCAAGTTGAGACTCCTTGCCAACTCACAGGCTCGCCATTAGCCAGAGCACCTTCCCGACAAATTCGGTGGGCCTCAGACCACTGGAATGGTTTGACGCACTTTTTACTACGAATATCCTACTGGCCCCCAGTACCGTATTAGTTTCAGTAAGGAACTGGTCTATTTCACCATTCCTCCACTCCCTGATGGCACCTCGGTGCTTGCAATTCCGTATAGACAGCGGGAGGTTCGTCCTGAGCTGTTTTTGGTGCATTGGATTGGACCCGGAAGACAAGGCCATGTAGCCCTGGTTTTTGATCTGAAGGAAAAGAAGGTTGACTGCGCGGCTTTGATGCCAGCTGGGCTGTATGAGTTTTTCGATCGTGCCGTGTTGGTCGAAGCCTATGAGAATGGCGAATCAGCCTTGTATTCACAGTACGAGTGAGCCACGAGGTTTAACTATCCAAATAGCTTCCTTGAAGGAAATCACTATCATCTTTCAAAACGAAACACTATTCTCTCTGTTCTTGTTCTTTCGGCGATGGTGTGTATATAATGTTGGCAAAACCCCAGAATTTCCGGAACTTCGTTGAAAATTCATTGCCTTACATTTACACCCACGCGTCTACACCTAAAAGCCACTAATCAAAAATCGTGACCGTTGGCTATCATTCAACGTCTTGAGGGGACCGTAGAACCTTCTCTGGCAAGTTTTGATGCGATGTATTGGTGATACCGCTGGTTTGGTAAGACCAAGCCCTGTCATGATTCAACACCCTGATTGATTCTCCTCAGATGCGGGGCACCGTGTCCGAATTGCCTTTGCAGAATAAGACAAGCCCGTCAAAGTATTTCATATGCTGCTCAACTGGTTCGAATATTTTGTTCACAGACTCTGCATAGAGTAGCTGGGATCCTAGAGTGAGTGGTGATGTGCCATGCTGTAATAGTGGTGCCGCCCAACGTGCGTCACGATATGAACTCGTTACCTATATAGGACCTAGGTACAGACCTTACCAGAAAGATTCGAAATGTGACCTATTGAACACAACTACTCATTCTAGCAGCTACTCCTCTTTCATCGGCTCTATTGGTCATAAAATCGCCTTGCCGTGCATTATATTTCTTCCATCGTGATTCTTTGACATGCATCTCGATTCCAATACACTTAGCTATATTTATGTATTATCTGCACTATCATTCAGTTTTTTCTAACATATCAAGACGGATCACTTCTTCTGCCCTTGTCTCTGCTCAAAATCAGCATCCCATCATACATAATATGATTATTCTTTGTAAATCCTCACTTTGTAGTCATCTAACCATTTATCCTCGATAATCTTCAGTTGCGTGGATTGATTTTTAATAAAGTACTCATCCTTCGGATCAACGTAATCCTCCTGGTTGACATCCATGAACCCTTGCTCTGCTTTTGAGCGTGGCGTAATCATAATTGATCGACCTATTGCAAGAAGCGCATTAGCGAGACCCTCGGTATATCAGTTATTACCAGTCCATACCATTGACAGACTTATCGCATGCAATTTTCATCATTGCACCGGCACAATCGGCTTGTTCACCAAATTGTATTCCGCTCTCGATCAGCCATGTTTCGTATTCTTTTGTTCGGATGGCACTCTTGATCCAACAAGGGGCAACGTAGTTGATTCGGATGCCTTGCTCCCAGCTACTGCGGCGGGCGGTTTTCATGAAACCACGGAGACCGTGTTTGGTTGCCGTATATTCCCAATTGCCCTAGGGTATGTCAATATTAATTGACTAGCCGGGATAATGCTGCATATATATCACAGGAGGAGAACTTACGGGAGAGTCAATATATGCTACCATACTGCCGGTGATTATGAAGCAACGGTCTCGGGCCTCCGTATCTGGCTGTTTTCTGAAATAGTGTACAGCCAACTTCCATGTATAAAATGTTCCATCCATATTGGTCCGAACAATCTTGAGATCAGGCTTAGTCGGTGGACCGTTAGGATCTATAATCGCTTATTAGTATACGTACTGCACAATCAAACGACAACAACTTACCGTCCAAGTTCCACAAACTATCGCCGGAACTTCTGCTAATGCCTGCGTTTGCAATAACCACATCCACACTGTTGCACGGACTCTTATTTTTCGCCGTCTCAAAAAGTTTGATCATATCATCCCAATCTCTGATATCGCACTTCACAAATGCCGCTTTGGGCGGTTGGCTGGGATCCGAGCCGTTCAACTCTCGTTCTATCTCTGTGCCTCGAGCCGCAAGGTCGCCAAATGTGACAAAGGCACCTGCAGCCACGAAAGCGCGCACCATTGCTTCGCCCATGCCATTTGCGCCGCCGGTGACAATGACGGACTTGTTTTTGGCAATTTCGACATTTGGCGGGATGGTATGGTCGATTGGACCATTGTATGTGTATTTCGGGATTGGCATGTTGAATATCGATTCAGTGGGTTTATCTGATACAATGATAGAGTCTTGATTCTCTTATAGAAAATGAATATACTCCAATAAAATAAGACTCATGTTTACGACTGACAACCAACCCATACGATTTAAATCGATATCTCGCATCCCACCAAGCTGGCAATCACGGCTCAAAGTCCGTGTACTAAACTGTGGGGTGAATCCCGGGGTATTCTAGCAATAATCCCCATTTGATCAAACATACAACAGCCGGTCCAATCACGGATTTCACCCGGTGTTTTCTCGAAAAGGAAAGCCGGCGCAATAACCGAGACGAAGTCTCGCAGTCGGACTTGATTGTTAATCAAATTGAAATCACAATAGGTAAAATCGTATCAATGCCGAATTCATTCGAGGTGATGATAGATATGTATGTGGCCAAAGTATTGGAACTCATTCTGGTCCATTGGTAGTGTTGTTATACCCTAGCTTAGGGTCTTATAAGTGCTACTCAGGCATCAAAAAATCATACCGATACTGGAACAATCTAGGATGAATTGAAATGAAGACCGATACTGCTACTATGGAACCCAGCGACACGTCGCGGCTCTGTACATCAATAGAATGCGAATTTCTACCTGGGTTCAATGATTATATCTTCAAGTCACACTCAGGTCCATTTAAGCACTGCTTTGATAGTACTTCCACTCTTCGTATCTCTGATGGCACGCTCAAAGTCATGGATATCATACTTGACAATAAGTTTCTCAAGCGGATATTGTCCTTCGTTGTGTTGGGCAATCAGGTATGGAATCATCTGGTCGTACAGTTAGTACAAATCTCGTTACTCGCTTGCACTAGATGGACTTACATCTTTGGCTATTGACCCTCCTTGGTGACAACCAACATACTCCTTGCCCATGACCAAGTGACTAAAAACGTCGACAGAAGCCCTCTTCCCGGGTGTCGGTGCACCAGCTGAGCATGCACGACCGCATGGCGCTAGAGAATCAACCATGATCTCAATCACTTTGAGCACACCAGAACAGTCAAGTGCGTAATCAACACCACTAGGAGGACATATTCTGCGAATTTCTGATAAGGCATCAACCTCGGCACTGTTCACGGTACTTGTGGCACCCAACTGCTTCGCAAGCTCCAATCGCGATGGCTGAATGTCGACGGCAATGATTTCTTTCGCTTTGCGGATACGAGCTGCCATAATAGCACTTAACCCGACTGATCCGACGCCAAATATTGCGACGGTACTGCCCTGTTGAACGTTGAGTGTGTTGAGAATAGATCCAGCGCCGGTCTGTAAGCCACAGCCCAACGGAGCAAAGAGATTCAAAGGAGTGTCCTGCGGAACCTTGACAATGCACTTGCGATGTACAACGGCCAGTCTGGCAAAGGAACTCTGTCCAAAAAAATGTGCGCGAAGAGCCGATCCATCACTGAGTGCGAGACCCGATGTACCATCGCCACGTAAGCCGCCAAAATTGAGAGGCATCATGGAGTCACAATAAGGCGCTCGTCCAGCTTTGCACTGTTTACAATCGTTGCAAAAGGCATAGCTGAGAAGCACTTTATCGCCGACGCTGGCTTCGTCGACTTCTGAGCCTGTCTCCACAACCACTCCAGCGCCTGGCATAAGAGTTTAGTGACGTGGGGATATGAATCTGCCTAAGAACGTGGATCAACTTACCTTCGTGACCGAATACTGCTGGCGTTACTGCTGGTAGGACTCCAGACGCACATGACAGGTCAGTATGACACAGACCGACGGCATGAATCTCGACTAGTGCCTCGTGCGGCTTCAGAGCGTCTACTTTGATAGTCTCCAATGTGAAGGGACCATTGACCTCCCTCAATACAAGGGCGCTAGTCTCACGAGACATGATGCCAATTGAAACAGGCAATGAATGACGCAAAATTATCTGTGGAAGAGAGCAAGACGCAAGGGAATGACTTTCACTGTCTCAACTGTCGGGAAATAATTTCTATGATCTCTCTGCGACAACGCCGTGGAACAGCACCCTTTTATGGTTCTTTAAAACTCTTTAAAACTCCCAATGTCGGATCCGAAGAACGCCATGTATTCTCGAAACAAGTTGCTCTTTCTACAACGAATCTCGGTCTTCACGAACACCCCGCCCGACCCCTTCTTCTCACTATGACTTTCTCCCCAATGAACAAGGGTCATGCTGTCCAAACTGTAATGGAAACAGCTACTGCAATCAAAAGGTCTGTGATTGTGTCTTAACCGAAGACGGCTCTCATTATCGGCAGGTCAGAGGACGGACAGATGACTACGATTGGACATCCACGTTTCGAAGTCCTCCCCGTTTGGACCTCCCCCGCAAACCCAAATCTTTAGTGATGCGCCGTAGTATGCAGTGCTTGGCCCTACCGGCACGCTCCCCATGAGAGGACTGGTTAGTCTCCACGTTTTCTCCACAGATTTCCTGAGCATGAACAGATATTGGCTCGACCACACAACGAGGGACATCGTCACGATTCATCGAAGAAAATCAGGCTTCGGCTTGGCATCTTGGTAGATGATGAAAAGAAATGCCATTCATCGTTATCCTCTGGATTTTCGGCTGAAACGTGGACGTTTTCCTGGTCTTAGCCTGATGTAGTCGGAATAGGCAATGATTAGCCAGTAAATAAAGATACCTTGGATCCTGTCGACGATCCACGAGGCAAATCCCGATGCCGAATTCTGATGCCGGACACGGGTGTTACCCACTCTATATGAAGAATTGGGGGTCAATATGGAGATAGGAGAGGTGCGTGCGCCGTTAAAAGATGACTATTATGATTTGAAAGAATCAATCCTGCTTGAATCAATTTTGCGGAGCAGATAAAAGTTCATGAAACCCCGCAGCCTCCAAGTTCTTCAGCCTCTATTTGTGCAGTCCTTGCCGTCGTCTTCTTCCTGATCATCGTATATTCACATTCCTGAGTAGTACACGCGACTGCCCCTTGATATCTCATAATGGGCTCCATAAACCAGCCTAGAAATCCTTTGGGACCAATCATTCCTCTCTTATTAGATGGCAAACAAATCAATACCGAAGTGACATTTGATGTCGTCTCACCAAAAACTGGCCAAACCATATACAAATCATCATCCGCCTCCGTCGAAGATGCTAAAAGAGCAGTTGAATCTGCGCAAGCCGCATTTATATCATGGTCTCAAACGAAGCCCAACGATCGAAGAGACATCCTCCTCCGGGTCGCAGACATCTTGCTTCGGGATAAGGAGGTTTTGCGCACAATCGCTCACCAGGAGACTGGAGAAGTTGATTCCATGTTTGACTTTGAGCACAATCTAGCTGTGCAAGCATGCAAGGCTGTTGCGGGTTTGATATCTGCTATTCGTGGATCTATCCCGACGGTCAGCGATGAAGGTCGATCTGCTATGGTTCTCCGCGAACCATTCGGTGTTGTGCTATCAATCGCTCCTTGGAATGCGCCTTACATATTAGGCATCAGATCATGTCTCGGTCCGATAGCAATGGGCAACACGGTTATACTCAAGGGTTCCGAGTTCAGCCCGGGTGTTTACTACAAAATCGCGTCTATCTTCCACGAAGCCGGGCTACCTGATGGATGTCTTAACACTATTCTTCATCGTCCGCAAGATGCCGCCGAAGTCACCTCGGCGCTCATTGCATCTCCTGCGGTGCGCAAAATCAACTTCACCGGCAGTGCCCTGGTCGGTGGAATCATCGCCAGTCAAGCTGCCAAACTTCTCAAGCCTACTCTCATGGAACTAGGTGGCAAGGCACCTACAATCGTTTGCGAGGACGCCAACCTTCAAGAGGCTGCCCTCGGCGCAACGCTTGGATCATTCCTCAACTCTGGCCAAGTCTGCATGTGCACCGAGCGCGTCATCGTGCACGCTGCTGTAGCAGATCAATTCAAGGAAATCTTCAAACAAACAATCGATCAAATCTTTGGCACACCCGATGGACTAACCTTAGTTAACGCACTCCCAGTCACCAAAAACAAGAAGCTTCTCTCCGACGCCATCGCCAAAGGTGCGAAGGTGGTTCATGGCGATCCCGGGCATAACGCCGCACTCAACACCGCCATGCGCCCGGTTGTCCTAGAAGGTGTCAAGGAAGAAATGGACATTTACCACACCGAGTCGTTCGGACCTACCGTATCTCTCTTTACCGTCGAAAATGACGAAGAAGCAATCGAACTTGCCAATGATACCGAGTACGGACTGGCTGCTTCACTGTACACGGAAGATCTCAGACGAGCATTCAGAATTGCGAAGCAGATTCAGTCCGGCGCTGTACACATTAACGCTATGAGTGTACATGATGAGAGTATTTTGCCACACGGTGGGTTCAAGAGCAGTGGATATGGTAGGTTTAATGGTATTGAGGGGCTGGAGGAATGGGTTCAGACCAAGACTATCACGTGGAAGGACTGATTTGTCCTTATGAAATGGCTGTGAGACTGTTCATTTTGTACATTTTAGTGAGTGCAGCGTTCGTGAACTCCTGGTTACCGATTCGGCCATCATTAGATAGAGTGCAGCCGTAGGAAGAAGTGTCAGAGCTGGCATCTTACAGTTCGAATCATCAAGTGTGAATACAACTATTGATGCCGCTCAAATGGGCAGAATCTTGGTACGTGCTTATGTATCAAAGAGCCATGTTGTTCTTTATACGCACGTGGGTAGGGAGCACACTCGATTGTATATATGTTTATATCTAGGAGTATTTATTTCCGCTTGCGGCTCGAGGACTTGAGTCTTCGTTCGAATCGCTACTATTATACCTTGTGGAATAATAAAAAATAACATTAGTGGATAGACTCGATAGTGAAGATCACACCTTCTCAGATTGTAAAGGCAAGTCCGGACGACTCTACTACAGGTCTAGTCTGTACGAGTAATTAAATTAGGGAGAAAGTCATCTCTTTAATTTACCATGCGCTGTAGAGAGTCTGGCAAACTCATATGGCGAGCAGTGAGAAGCGCATTTCACGAGGCTTGATGATCGCCTTAGGGCTCGAGGCATACGACTTCGGTCTGCCTTGGCGCGAGAGTCACGGCCGCTATATTGTTGTATTTTTCATTGAATCTTGCGGACGGTCCAATCAAATCTGGTCTTTAGGGGAAGTTTGTGAGCTGCGCGCGTTTCAGTAAGGGAGGTTAGCATAAAGTACCTCCGCAAGTTATGCGTGCCTTGCTTCCACGATTTTTCATTGACACTCAAATCGTTGCCATAGTTAGCTGCCGAGGGCGTTTCTGCAATATGACTATTACTCTTTTTCTTACATGTTCTCTTTCCTGTGCTATGGAGTAGATCATCATCTCTCTCATCAGTCTTTAGATGCCTTTTTCACTGAGTCCCCTAGAGTGCAACACATACTGTTCAGTATTGGACTACGCCTACGACCGAATTAATCACACAAAAGGCTATGCTTATCCTCTAGGGAGCTAGTCGTGGCGGGAAAGAATTCTTAACTGGTCTTGGATGATAGCGCGTGTGGCGCGTCTCCTTTAAACGTTCATGCATCTGTGGCTATTGTGGGATCTGATATGGCTCAGAACGATATAAAGACCTCGTTCAGAAAGGGTGCAAACTACGTCAACAATGAATTCCCAGCGAATCCAATACGAAAGCAAGAACACGCCTCGATCTATCTGCCAACCCCTAGCTACTATGCCAGCTCCTTCGCTACAGTCGCTGTACCGTCAACCCCTGACCTATTCCCAACTCTGTCCAATGGGATCAGGAATTGTGCAATGTTTTGTAACCTTGAGCATACCAATGATCCGTAGATCGACATTACATATATGGAGCAACTCACTGCACTTTTAGTCTAGCTGCAACTGATCCATGAAAATATCCAGACACTATGTTTGGTCCAACAACTACAAGCATGACGTCCGCATCTATTGATGGCCGATACCATGCAGATCAACTCCATTGCGTGCCTCCAGGTATAGATGGATCTGAATTATGGATAGCGATTTTTGGCAGCGACTCTAACTCTATTCCGTGACGAAATGTTATCCTCCAAAGTCACGGAACAGACAAGGCAGAAGAATCTCATCTTTAGTCAACGTGTCGAGGTCCTCAAACCTGTCATATCGCATCTGCACTCAAAACAAATTTTGCACCGTGTCCAATTTGTTAACTTCTTCATCTTCTTCTACTTGTCCAAAGACGATCGTCGACATAAGTATTACTATTCGGCCACTCAGCGCGGCGCGGAGTGGGCTGGTCGATCTGCAGATGTGCAATAGCAATCTGACATGAGTTCGCAGATCAGTGATGCACTCTACAGGGCACCAATAGTGCTAAAAAAGAAAGAATCTATTGTCGCGCTCGAATGATGAGACACTGTATTTCTTTCTAGCTTGATAAAGGGTGTAGGAGACACATGCATCGAGTGTGGTGCAAAAAGTATTTTTCACCACAGTTTCCCGCCCTGAAGTAGTAGATCTCTACCAATACGTGCTCTGAATCTATATCTATCAACCCCTACTTGACTTCTCAGCTCTCGTCTTCTACAGATGTTTGCAAATCCGTTCTGCCCATATACAAATTGTCTGAAAATCCCATCTCATACCAAGACACTCAAACACACGCTTGTTACGAGCAAAGCCACAGTACACATCGACCCTATCACCAACCAGCACGTAAGGTACGAAAAATCTACGCTTAGCAACCATGCAGCTTTCTCATGTTCTCGCCGTTGTATTCACAGCCGCTGTGGCTGCTCAGACTGCTCAGCCTATTGTAAGTAGATCTGTATCGGTGAGAATACAACAGGCGGGCGTCTAATCAATCTCGGGTAGGCTGCTGTCTACGTTGAACCCGGATTCGGAGGGGAATCCGAGGAGATCATTTCTTTGGACAAATGTGTTGCTATCGAGACTTTACCAGAGGAAGTGGGATCTTGTGATGTAGCGGACGGTGTCGAGTGTACAACCTACTTTGACGCTGATTGCGGAGACGCCAACCACGTCCTCTCGGGTCTCGAAGACAGCATCCCTGAACCACGCGATGCACTGTCTATACTTTGCAAGAAGACTCAGTGAATTGAATATATCAGTCTGAAAACAATGCGGCAGATGCTGGGGGTTTAAGTCGAGATATACGGTGGTGACCTGATGCGCGCAATACTTTATTCATGCTTTTGTCCTCTTGTCTGTACGTTCCCGGGAGCAAAACTTGTCAAAGACGGAGAGGTATTGAAATTGAATGTACCTAAGTATAAGAATATACTCGGCAGTGACTTAGTGTCTTTTGATCTAAATTTACCATGTCCAAGCTCGGCCAGTGCCAGTACGTGATAATTAGTTCTAGGGAAGTTCGCCAACTCCATTGTGTCAAATTATTTGCACTATATAGTCTGAGCTTCGATTTCCTGTGACCTGTACTTGGCCCACTGCTCATTCTAGCTTTGAAGCTGTTCTTTTGAAACGAGGTGGTACGAGACTAATATGCCTGAACGTCACTTGGCAATAATGGAACCCACGATCTGGTTACAAAAACCTTGTTTCCAGTGCTCTTTTTGAGTCTGCCCTGATATTCCTGTATAGAATCTCCATCTCTTGTACCAGTACTGATACATTCTTGAGGAGCCAGCATTATTGTAGCCGTAGAAAATTCCGTCATGAACGGACGATGATCGACTTGCCATGTTGAAAGATCTGCCCTAGGCTTTTGAACATATGTTGCGATTTAGATCAATTCATGTCTGTAGATTGATTTATCTATCCGAGTCACGTTGGGTGCTCTATCACAGTGCTTATCTGTATATCACTTCAGGACCACGAAGGGCTACTGTGCACAACGAGAGTCCGATTTCATAACCATTCACTTGTTTTTGGCGTGCGACTGAAACCGCTTTCGTGAGCTTGCTATTCAAATTTCTTCGAAGTGTGAGTATCTGTACGGGCACAGTGCTTAATGGTCGATCGGCGACAATGGTAGATCCGGTGACGATTTATACCCAGGCATGAATATATGCATAGTGTGTGTGATTGAACATCGTTATACGGAGCCCATGTCGCGTATCGACCCCGAATCGCGTCAGTATGTTTATTCTGTCAAATGTAGGAATTGATATTAGTCAATAAACTTTCACGAATGTAAAATTGCTCAGTACAAAGTTTCCGGTAGTCCCTGGTGAAACTGTTGAGGGTGGTTCGGTTTATAATCGGCGAATATACCGAGCTCGGTTTCTTTGATGAGGCGATGTGGACCTTTATATGAAGGCCGGTCTTATCGCGTCTCTCCTGAGCAGTTCGCTTGAAATAGCATCAGTTAGACACTAAGAACTTACTATAGTACTTGGCAGAATGGCTGCGATGTCCAATCTAGGCAATGTTTGGCCTTTAGCTCATCCTTTCATCGTTATCGCAGCGATATCAGCAGCCTATGTGCTAGTGCGATTTATTTACAGAAAATATGTGTATCCTCAATACTGTACCCCTCTCAAACATATTCCCCTTGCGACGCCGGAATCTCCTTCCAAGAGCGGGAAAGCAGAGGTCACCAGCTCCCGAAAACTGCTATCGTCATTGAAACACGCAGCCTCGACAGTGCCGAATAATGGCCTCCTTCGATATTATCGAGGTGATACGAATGAGCGGGTTTTGGTCACTGGTGTGAAGGCGCTGAATGATATTCTTGTGACCAATGCATCTGCATTCACCAAGCCGGAGCTGGTACGGCGGAGGCTGTATGTATTCGGTGGAGATGGGTTACTTTTATCGGAGGGCGAGACACATAAAGTAAGTGCACCTGACTGCCTACCTATCTTCGGAGGCACTGTTTGATTGACACAATGATTGCAATAGATTCAACGCAAGGGCTTGATGCCAGCATTCTCCTTTCGACACGTTAAAGACCTGTATCCCATCTTCTGGTCAAAGTCGAGAGATCTCGTACAAGTTCTCGAACGCGAAATCTCAAAAGACGGATCCTCCAAGTCAGATGTCGTCGTCATGAAAACATGGGCAACCCGAACGACACTCGACATTCTTGGTCTTGCAGGCATGGATCACGACTTTCAGTTTCTGAGGAACCCGGAGAACACGCTGGTCCGGCATTATGAAAGGACGCAAATTGCGCCGTCTCGTGCAGAAATTCTGCTTGGGTTTGTCTTGTCGCTGTTGACTTTGGACTACGAAGTGTTGATGACCAAAATACCGACGGCGCGCGTGCGGCAATTGAACGGGGGATCAGAGCATATTCGACAGCTCTGTCGCGACCTTATCCAAGAAAAGAGAGACAAGATGGAGAAACCAGAAACAAAAGTCGGGGTCGACATCATCTCAGTCGCTCTGAGAAGCGGTGCCTTTACAAACGAAAATCTCGTGGATCAGATGATGACATTCCTTGCCGCAGGCCATGGAACGACATCTCACTCCCTCCAATGGGCAATTTATGCTCTTTGTAAACAGCAAGATATTCAGACGCGTTTGCGGGAAGAGATCCGTGGTTGTTTGCCTTCCATCAGTAATTCAGGGTCTGTCGTTACGGCGCAAGAGCTTGACAGTCTTCCCTATCTTCACGCGTTCTGCAATGAGGTACTTCGTTTCTATCCTTCCATCCCCGCCACGGCCCGAGTTTCCATGCGCGAAACGACAGTAGCAGGATACCACATTCCCAAGAACACGGGGTTTGTCATTCCCATGGGAATAATCAACCATGACCCAGAGCTTTGGGGCCCGACAGCCACAACTTTCGACCCAGAACGCTGGCTGGGCGAAGGACGAGCCAATTCCGGTGGGGTGCAGAACCATCTCGGCTTTCTAACTTTCCTTCATGGGCCGAGGAGCTGTATTGGTATGGGATTTGCGAGAGCAGAGTTGGCTTCTTTGGTCGCTGCCCTTGTGGGCCGGTTTCAGATGAATCTTGAGGATCCAAATGGAAAAATTGAATTGAATTCGCACGGGATCGGGACCTCTCCTAAGGATGGGGTGCGGACAAGATTGAAGGTCCTGGATGGATGGTGATGTACTTGAAGATAGGATCGCTGAGATGTACTGATGCAAACTCAACAGTAGAAAATGTAATCCAATAAGTATATAATGCCTCTGGCCAGAACCTGACATTTAGCTTGCTACTCCACTGCCTATTTGAAGCTGAAGGGTAATACATGTGGGTATGTATGGAGGCTTGAACTAGTTCAAGAATGATTAGGCAACCAGATTTGAAAATGACGCTTCCAGACATATGATGGCGATGAATGGCGGGTTGAATGTCTAGAACAGAAGGGCGAAGAGGCGGGTGAACTTTCTACCCGAACAAGATCAAGAAGTCGGAGAAACTCGTCCCATTCCCCTTCTCAATCAACCGCCCTGAATCACATTTTGCGTCTATTTCGGTCTATACTTCACAATGCGCGGCCGAAAATCGAATTTTGTGGCGTGCGTACACTGCCGCCAGATGAAGGTAAGTGTACACACTCGCGTTGACGAAGAAACACGTCTCACCGTAAGTGTTAGCTGGCTTGCGACGCGCCATCGAAATTTCCCGCGGGTTGTTCGAGATGCACTAAAGCAGGCAAATTTTGTTCTGTGGACCCAGCTTTCAAGCGAATAAAGAGAAGACAGTAGGTCCATCATCTTGAATGAATTTTTCCCTTTTGGGGTTCTAACAATGTGATAGACGCCTGCAGCAGGTGGAGCAAGAGTTGCGAGAGGTCAAAGTGGCTATGCATACTATGAAGGAACAGCCAATTGATAATACATCGAATAGCTCGCACACTCCGAATGTTCAGCCATCAGAATCAGCAAACAATGTCGCGCTTGCTCAAATAAAAGCGACTCTGGAGGATGCCGTGTTACCGACGTCGAGATCGATTGGGAGCGTGCAATTATCGACAGTCTTGATCAAAGAACTTCTGACTGAGTAGGGGTCAAGAATCACGTACAAGTTGAAAAATCGTTAGAATTGACATATCATTAGATATTATCGGTTCTATCATCCGGTCTGCCCAATTTTACCACCAATGTCTTCATTCATCGCCCAATCCGACGAATGCCCTTTGCTCTTCTGGACAGTCATGCTCACCGGACTGCGAGACAAACCTGACCTCAAACACCTGTTCTCGCCTTTGGTAAAAGAAGTCTCCGATATGGCTTATGAGTGCATTCGTCCTAAAAATGCAAATTTCTATTCCGTACAAGCCCTTCTGCTACTCACCTACTGGAATCTTCCCTTTGAAAGGCTGCCCATGGATGCATCGCTCTCATTTGTCACTATGGCGACGCAAATCTGTGTGCGCATGGGATTTCATCGGCCGGCTTTTCTGGCAGAGTTTGATCGTGTTTCGGCGGTTCATCATGATTCGGTGAATGTTCCTAGCCGAATACTATGGATTTTCTGCTTTGTTGGTAATGTCAGGTGAGTTGATCAAATTGTTTCACGATGGACATGACAGCTGACCAGCTCAAGTGTCCACGGTCAGCTGGGAATTCCACCCACCGTCCGATTGGATCGTGGTCTACTAGATGCGCTCGCTACGAAACCTATCTGGCTTCCCGATACGCTGTACTGCCAGTTGCACATTGCTCATCATTTGCTGAAAATAATTACAACGCTGGGCAATTATGACTCCTCAGCTACTGGTCTGCTTCCACAACCAGAATACGTTGTCCCGTTGATGGAGGCTGATCTGCGCGTTTTGGAAACTCATCTCACGCCTTACTGGACCCGGATCGATTACATATCCTTTTGCACGTCCAGGTTGATACTCTACATAGTCGCTATTTCAGCCGCAAACAACGACGTTGATGGTCTTGATTTGAGAGTGATTGACAAAAGATCTCAATGGATAGTGCAAGCATACATGTGTTCGATGGCCATGATCCAAGCTGTATCTGCCCTCCAGGAGCCATTTACTAAACTGCCTACACGGATCTACAAGACCTTGGCTGCCGCAGTATCGTTTTTGATCTTATTGAAATGCTCCAAATATCATGAACTCGTCGACGACACCGCATTGTCGACTGCTACGCGACAAGGATGGGAACTGTGCCGTAAATTTGAAATTGTCACCAGCGATTTCATCACCCGCACAAATTACCTACTTGAGCGTCTGAGCATCTACAGTGAGACATTGAGACCCGAAGATCAAACTGAAGAACTGTTCACTGGCAAAGCGCGTATGGGGTTTAATGTGGCCCGAAGTACTTCCGTACTCGTTCATCGGGTAGTGTTGAAAAGAAATCAACAAGAAAATGAGACGATAGCAGACAGCAACGCTGTTAGTGGCTTAGGGCAAGGAACTGACTTTATGATGGATCTGGCAAGTTTGGATTTCTTCTTGGATTTTGACTGGGATGAGTCGCTGTTGAGTCTTCCTGGGTTGTCGAGCTCTGGTTGACTTGAATCCGTCTCATACTGTCTGTCCATCGATTCCATGGCGATATGCGCCACATTCGAACTTAGTGCGCTTCTCTGAAACCTGCTCTACGTACAGAGTCGCGCAGATCCAAGTCGGACGTAACCATCGCCAGTATACACGCAGCGCGTCTGTATACCCTTCCCTGATGCCGGCCTCTGTGGTGTATGGCCAACACCGTTCAAAAGACAGAGCTGGAAGCTTGCAGCGCACATAATCAACGACATAGACTGACGTCGTCAAGCTCCAGGCTAAGACCGTTATCTTTATGCCGTTTCATTGTATGACTGAGCGACCTATATCAAACTTTGTGTCTAGTTCCGTGTTTCGGACTACACATCACTATAAAGGATATTGGTGAATGATCGCCGTCTCAGTAATACCCAAAGGTTGGGATTCGATGAGCACTTGATGAGGAGCTTTTCACAAGCAGGAAACGAGATCTCAACGTCAGTCAGAAATCTGAGAGTATTTATGTTTAGATCGTGGATCTTTTGCAGAATTCGATAATTATACGTAATGTCTTAATGTCTTGAAAATCATGAATACACTGAATACACGAGCATAAAGTATCTTTCCCATACCAACCCATCCATGCGGACAAAGAAATGTATGTAACATCCCGAGGTCAGAGGCAAATTCGGGCTTTGACTGATACCATTGTATTATCGAAAAGCGTGAGACTAGACACTGGTCACAAACGAGGGAGATGAAAAAACGGCATGCAGGTCGTATTTCGGGCTCAAACGATTGCATGACAGCATTCCTACCAATCATGGAGTATAACATTTTGTACAGATGAGTCTGGCGTCAGTGCATCTAGACTCAAATACCTGAAGAGGGCTTGTCCTTTCCACAAGGGAAGATGAGTACAGGAACTAGGTACCCTTTGAGGCTACTTGATAGCCAACACATCGAAAGGAATTACCCCAATCGGCCTACTTCCATCCTGCACTATCGAACGCTAATTCGTACCATCTGCACCTCAAACCCTTTCCAATCGCCATTTGCCGCAACCCATGAACCCCCTTAGATGTAGCGGATCGATGCGTCAGGCTCGCCATTGAGCTATTCGGTGCCGAGTAAGAACGTGTGAACGAAGACCGAGATTCTCCATATCGCGTCTCCTTCCTCATTTGGACGATGGTGCGGTGTACGTAAGCCGGTTTTTGCAAGCCAGGAAAAAGTGGCATCTTTAGGACTGATCTGATTCGTGGATTGTATGGATGCGAATCAGCGCTGTAAAGGTCCGCATTCAGGATGGTGCGGATGCGTTTAGAATATCGGAAGACTTTGTAAATACATATTGTTCTTCTCTTCTCCGTACATGGACCGCATTGAGCCTTCTTCATCTTGCGACTGAAACCAGATACACGCCTTGTCAGAAAAATCAACAACAGACATCACCCAAAATAGGTAGTCGACAAATCGGCTGACAATACTGATAAATGCAGCAAAAACTGTCTCATGATCAAACGTTCTCGGAGAACTCATTCTGCGAAGTCAGGCCCGTACTACCATTGTCAGACATCACGAAACCCTCCAGTCTTGCCGAGATGTCTGGATCGATGACCGCGGGCTGTGGAACAATATGTATCTCTGGCGACGGTTCTCTCAACATCGGATGACGAATCCCTACGTCCCGCCATTAGCCGAATGCCATGCCAAAAATCCATTTCAAAGGGTGTGGTAAGTACATACCAACATTCTGATGGACGTAATCTAGCACATCCCTCAACCACTTCGCCCTCTGCTCCCCCACGCCCTGCCGGACATAGTCATCATGCAGCGCCATGGCCGCCACAGACACCGGCCAGGGCAGACCCATCAACCTCATACTCTTACCTATATGATTCTCATGCTCATAATCCTGCTGCGGCGGTTCATACAGCTGATACGGCATTATAAACGAATCCATGAGCAATGAATTGACGCTACGCGATATCTGCTCAATCATATCTATCATGACATTGCGTGAGATGTTGCTTTGGAATAACCAGTCTTCTGCCGAGCTTTTGGATTCATGATCTTGGTGTTGCAAGTGCGATTGGGTCATCATAAAGGTACAACATTTGACGATGTTGCGATGCAAGACGGTACGAACTACAAATGCGAGGACCCGCGGCGTGGTGGCCCAACAAGACTGGAATGTGTATATACTGCATGGAGCGCCGGGAAGATCCAAAAGAGCATGGTTGCGGCTTAGGGGGTATTCGTCGCCTTGGTCGGCGGAGTCCCGGACATTGAATACGAGATGAGGAGGGACGGTAGATTCCCATCGCAGTAAGCGCACATCTGCATCGCGGAGTGTGACGAGCATTTCGATAATTTGCACTTTTGATCGAAATGGGTCGATGCTGGCATTGGCCATTGAGGTGTCCATGTCAGCCTGCCAGCAGGCTGCTTGGTACATCAAATGAATAATGGGCGCTCCGGGATTGCGAGGAAGGGGACTGTCACCGTTCCAGCTGCGGATCGATAACGGCGGGCGCATGCGGTTCCGTATGCAGGTGACGAGGGTCTGGAAATAGACGATATTGACTACTCTGGGGTCAAAGTCTGGTGTATCGAACGACTGCATTTCGATCATTCGGACCATTGCAATAGCACCTTGGAGATGGGTGAAATACTTCTTGCTTCCTGGACGCAGATCTTCGGGTGTTGAAGAGCTTGGCATCAGCGACTCGAAAAAGCCCATGAGGGATACTGATGCAAGAAGTTCGTTGATAGGGACCTGGGCCTGTCGTTGCAGCTGTGCGTGAATTTTGTTGATGGCTTCACAGTATTCTGTTCGGGCCATTATTTCGCAGCCGTGATACGACCGATCGCGGCTTAGATAGGCCAACGACACTGCCAGGATGATGTGTACAATCGGCGATTCGTCGCCGGAGGGCATTGCATAGAGATCTGGCAGTAGCCGAAAAAAATCCAGCCATGGCGTTCGCATCTTCGACGTGCATCCAAAATCCTGGAAGAACTTGTTGACAGCAACGCGTTGAACGGCCTTGTCTTCCTCGGTATGAGTCGCAGGAGGCGATGAAGCATTGCTAGAATCGCTCCGACTCGTTGTTGTGTGCGATGGTGACGTTTTTCTTTTGTTAGTCTTCGCAGCCGGAGTTTCATTACGACTTCCTACGGCTTGAACGATCGACCTCTGCCGCCAAAGCGATTCAGCGCGTACGGCAGCCTTGTCATTTTCGCTGCGAAAACTCATTTCCAGGGGATCTGGGTACTCGCATTCCAAGCCACTCTTGATGCAGCGGCGGCATTGTGGTCGTTGGTCGCCGCACTTTTCAATGTCAGTTGGCCGTATTTTTCACGACATCGCGAGCAGTGTTTTGCGGGCTGAGCATGAGCCATACCTTCACTTTTGCAGAGCGACATTGCCTGCAAGCTTTACTCCTGTTGCTTGATTCTGTAGGACGTCTGCCAGATCCTTGTCTGGGAGTATTCATAATGGATGCGGTGGTTGGCAATGCTTGACAGACGCCGCTTGTGGTTTTGGCAAAGGTTGACTGCGGTCGATAAATACTATTCCGAGTCAAGGCGTTTGGCGAGCGTTGACATCAACGGCCGCTGTTCACGAACTCCGTCGGCCAGTCTCGGTGGTAAGTCTTGATTCCGCTCCGAAATTCGTACGTACCACTTCTATCAACTCTGTCGGTTGGGGCAAGGGGGCGCTTCTGAAATCTTGCACGGTGGCTTGCAGTAACACGACTAATTTGAGGCTGAGGGCATTAGCGGGAGCTTTTCCCGGCCAAAATGGCAGGTTGGCGCAATAACCTTAATACGTACTTCCAATGGTGGAAGCAGTAATGATCGGCCAAAAGTTGTCGCCTAGATACGTGGTAGTAATTACTCTGGATAGGGACGATAGTTGTAAGTGGTCGGATTTTAGAGTTCGTACAGCCTAGCCCTGTGGAGCGTTGATTTGTCGTGCATTTGTCAGTGATAAGTGCTGGGCGGACATGGTACGTAGTTTTGAGCTACATATTAAGCTACATATTAATCTATGAAGTAACGTACCGCCAGGGTAATGTGCCAGACCCTCTGAGGAAAACCGAAGCGTGTTCCAGCACTTGTATCTCGAGTAGTTCAATCACAGCAAATGTAGTACCGTGTTCATACATAGCGGAGATCCACCGTGGTGATTGCAAACATCCATCTCGCTTTCAGGACCTACGATCATTCGGATTGTACAAATCAGCCAATTCACGGTGCGGCATAGAGCGACCTAGGTACCAGCTCATGGTCGGCGGCTTGCAAGACTCTCGCAGAAACTGTGACCGGATGGGCCGGGGAAAGAATTAGATGGTTTGATAGTGGAATCAAGCTCAGCAATATATCCACCAAAAAAGCATAAAAACCCGGCGTCATCTTCTCCCGGCGTCTCTCGCCCCTGCATCGCGTTTGCTTTTGAGGGCTTATTCCATGGTAAAACGAAGGCCGACTGGTCCAGGCACCAAAGCTCACGTTTTCGCATACATCCGGACTGCCCACAGTATCGCATGCAGGGATTTTCGAGACAAGCTTGACTTGTACGCGTGAAGTCCGCCTTTTCAGTCTCTTAAGTCCGTAGGCTCCGCACTCCCTGCGGCCGCCGTTGACCAGAATAGGCTTATTTCCTATAGGATTTACAATGGGTGCAAAATCTACCAATCTCCATAGCGTGGCTATCTCCAAGGGCCACGTATGCACTCCTATTCACGTACTTCCCTTCTATGACTTCGGGTAGTATTGCGTTCTAGTGGGTAAGCCCTTTTCAGCTGTGGACTGACCGACAATCAGGATATCCATATGGCTATGGTCGAGGTATTTAGCATGTTTTGGTTGGAGCCATACTACGTAGTAGGATCCTCTTAATGGAGAGACGGCGCTAGTCCGTTTGCGGAAGAAACAGCGAGCCAATCATGACTCCCTAACGTCAGTGGTAAAGTCCCGTTTGGGTATAGCTCGGTCGGCAGCACTGTTTTCCCGCTGCCGGCTTTAAACAACGAAAACAATTCGTAGTTGCAGCACGTCAAGCCACATCAACCTTGGGGAAGAAACTTAGCGCTCGACTTGCGGACTGTTCTGACATATCAAGCGTATATACTTCATCAAGCTTCGTCCTATATGAACCAGAGGCAGTTTCCGATAAAAGCTGAGCCAAATGCGCAAACGAATTTTTAAAGACTTCTTTGAACGGGCAGACGATGCCCTCGACTTGGTGATCCCGGCAAAGCCGCCCCGGATAGGAGAATTTGAAAGATCGATAAGGAAGAAAGTAACGGAAGGCTGGTATAGTTGAACGAGCCATTCATGTTCAATTCTGACGCTCCGTTCTATGTACTCCCTTCGACCCTTGCAGTATCTCAACCCTAAGCTGCGGTCGTTGCACCTGCCGAAAAGACAAATAGAACGATCCAAGTAGAACGACATCAGTTGCAAGAATTTCTCTACGGATAGAACAAGAATTTCCAACGTGTGGTCAATGTGCTGTGCCTAAGGTCAGTCTAAGATCAAATTATGTCCGTGGCTTTGTCGTCGCGTACTCAAATCTCCTCCGTCACGGCTCGGAAATCGAACCAAGTGGATAACATGACGGAGTTGTCCAGCCCTTCAAATGACTCGGGCAAGCGCTAAACTCAACGGGGGAAGGGGTTAGAATTGCTGAAACTATAGCATCCAAATCCTCTTGAGACTACGTAGTAGACTGATAGTCAAAGGAAACAGCGCGCTAGTCCGTTTGTGGCAGCTGCGGCGGGCCAGTCATATCCCTGCATGTCACATCTCACTGGGGTAATTTGGAGACGTGAACACTCTTGTTATATTGATCTTGCTATATTGAAACCGAGATATTGTCTTTAGGAGGCCGATTGAAATTCTATGAATGGTTCAGATCAGTCCAGCTCCTTCAGCTCTCTACGCCATCGTTGATAATCCCAATTTAGTTGCTTGATCATTGGCCAGTTGCTCCAAATTCGATATACGCAACCAGCGATGCTGCCATTCAGGCTTATATAGGCGTATTGCCGATTGTTCTGTGCTCAAAATAGATGCCAGAAGTTTGGAACAAGGTCTAGCTTGCCTCAAAGGGTGCGGCTGAGCAAGTCGGAGAGATGGCATATAAATGCGTCGAACATCCTCTACATGTCTCATTCTGCAAGTGCAGGTTCGGAAAACGGCTTTGAACACTGACTCGAATCACTATCTTCAAAGTTCGTCGAATTGTAAACAGCATCTGATCATTACCATGGGAATTCTCCATCATGACGACGACAATGACAGCAGCAGTGGAAGTACGCGCGTTTGCAATGCAACGTCGCTCGCAGAAAGTAGGGTTTGAAACATGAATCGTTGTCCATAGAGGATATGCTAATAGAGAAAATAATCAGCTTCAACCGCGCCTTTTGCCGGTAGTCTGACTTTTTATCAAGTCAACATGATCATATCTGGCGCTTTTACAGCTCTTACCTGCATTCTAATGTTGATCCTGATGAGCCTACATGTCACTCATCTGAGCAAGCCCAACGAGCAATACAGGTACCCCCTCCAACATCGCTGATACAGACAGTCTTGACTCGGACTCTTCTAATATGTGTATACCGACAGGATCCTCCGAATTTGCTTCCTGATCCCCGCATACGGAATCATCTCCTTCCTGTCCGTCTGCTTCCCACAAGCTTCGATATATTTAACTCCATGGCAGGGTTTCTTCGAGGGCATCGCCATGGCCTCGTTCTTTCTGCTGATGGGGGAATTCATCACGCCGAATGAACAGGAGAGACTGCAAATCCTGGCCTCTCTGGAGATACCAGGGAAAAGGAATTCGTCTACGACGGTCGATGGGCTGCAATGGTACAAGGTATGTCGCTCGAACCTTTGGTCGACAAAAGTGCAGCCGTACTAACTGCATTGAACAGAAGAAACTCATTTCCGTCTTTCAATACCCGATAGTCGCGTTTGCTGCTGCTGTCGCCACGGATCTCACCCAAGCCGCCGGCGTCTACTGCGATACTAGCAGCAAGCCTTATTTCGCTTCACTATGGGTACAGTTCTCTCTTTGAGCATATTTTCTTGAGTTAGCGAAAAATTGGCTGATCGATACACTATCAAACAGATCAAGATAGCATCAAACGTCTCGCTGGCGATATGCATCATATCGATCATCAAATTCTACAAAACTCTCAAAGTTCAGCTGCAGGGGCATCATGTCTTGCTGAAACTCGTCGCTTTCAAGGCCGTTATCGGTATTAGTTTCTTAGAGGGGGTGAATATTTTGACATTATCCATACATCTGATCGATCAAGGCTAACCAAGATTCTGACAGATTATTTTTTGGGTTCTAACGTCCACCGACACTTTAACTACAAACGCCCAACTCTCCTACGCCGACGTGACCGTCGGTATTCCTTCAATGATTGTCTGTATACAAGTCATCCTCTTCGCCTGTCTGTTGCACTACGCATACTCCGCTTCCCCGTATTACGTCCGTAATAAACAGTCGCGGTTGATGGAAGGCATCAATCAATCCGACGACGTCAGCGGGAGCGGATACAAACACGTAGACATCGCACCAGCATATCAGAACCAGAGTTTACTTAATCTGAGGGCCTGGCTGGCTGCGGTCGACCCGAGAGAGGTTGTGACTGTTTTCTATTCAGCGTTTGCGAATAGAAGAGCGAGGACTCCGACGGTGCCGGATTCCTCCTACGAGGCTCATTTGGAAAGTTATCGCCATTAGGGAACATCGACTACATTGGAATGGTTGAACGTACGTTTATTGGTACAGATGTTGAACTTGGAACTGGACCTGGGCATTCGCGAGATTCATCATGGGAATGTGGTGTTGCACTTTTCATTTCGCCAGTTTTCATATCCTAAGCCATGTTCTGTAAATTGGCATGTACATATATTCGATTCTCTCCTTACGCGATCAGGTGAAATCAAATACGGCATGTCAATCACTCAATATACATCACATCCCGGCGTCGCAGTTAATGACTCTTGTACAAAACACTCGAGTCCAAAACGTCGCCAGTCGACGACTGGATAAAATCAATCTGCAGGCTGGTCTCGTTGAAGAACTTCAACGAACTATAACTGTAATCATCCGCATACACAAACGCATTGTACGACGGCACTGTTCCCACGGATGATAGGCCCTCAATGTTACCAGCGCCACCGGCGATGATGTACATCGGTGCAGTGGGATCACTCATTCCGTTGGGGTCGGCCGTGCCGTTGTACACAGGCAGGAAGCGCTGAGCGTTGTGCACGTGTCCGAAGATACCGACGTCGACGCCGTAGGTATAGAACAGATCTTCAAAGGCGGCTTGGCAGGATGTGCAGGCCGAGGAGCTGTCGCCGGTCGTGTACCACGGACGGTGACCGGCGACGAGCACCCAGGGTGTTACGCTGCGGTCGACGCTGGCCAGATCAGCTGCCAGAAAGTCTAGTTGTTGGCTGGCGCTGCCGAAGGGACCGCCGTCAAGGCCTGCAGATCCATCCTGACCGTCGGGTGCATCCGGGAAGTCGGTCTCGGTGTCGATCATGACGATGTGGGCCATACCGTACTCGAAAGAGTACCAAAAGGGCGGGTTCGAGAGGCTCTTGGCCTTGGTAGCCAACGACTGCGCGGTGGTATTAGTCGAGCTGGATGTGAATGCGCTGGGCATGGTTTTTCCAAATCGGTGCATGAAGTCAGTGAAGTTCTTCTGACCCTCGGGGCACAAGCCAGAGGTATACGGAATCTCGGTACAGTCCGCTTCGTGATTACCGGGGCTGGCCATGTAGAGTTTCCTTCCGGCAATCGGGGCCAGTTGATCGTAAAATTGCTCGAGAATGGCCTGGTAGGCGTCTTTTCCATCCAGAAGATTGTGTGGCTTCTCGTACCAATCGTCGGCATACGCAAAGTCACCGGGATGCAGGACAATTTCGTAGTCATCCACTGTAGTGGCGAGGCGGCCGATTGTGGTGTGATTCAACTCCGGCTGAACGGTGGGGATGTCGTCTCTTTTGCTGGTGGTGTAACCGTCGGCGCCGTAGACACCCAAGTCAATCACAACGTCTAGGTTGAAGGGAGTCTTGTCACCTGGCTGGCGGGGACTGAGGAAGTGGTCGACGGTTGAGTTGCTGGACACGATCTTGTAGTAGTAAGTGGTTGCCGGAGTCAAGTCTGACAAGATCACGACATTGGAGTACGTGCGCGAGCTTGCGTATGTTGTCGAGTTGATGGTTGAGCAAGTTTGCAAGTTGAGATTCGAGCTGGATGTTCCATATTGAACGCAGGCTGAGCTTTGAGCGGCGTATGTGTTCCAGCCAACGGAGACGGCTGTTCACAAACGAGTTAATCCACTGCTTCATATTATAGTAGTCGAAGCTACACATTGAAGAGCAAAGTCCTACCTCCAGGGCCGTAAATTGCCAATCGCTGTTGGAATGGGGTCGTCAGATCTGTCGGAATGGGAGGGTAATTGATAAGGCTAGCATAAACGCTAGGAACAGCCAACAGCACAGCGGCCGCGCTGCTCGTAATTGTAGGCTTCATTCCTGAACTTCTTTTCTGTCTCCGAAGTGAAAAGTAACCGCTCGCACACAACAAGAACTCAGGAAACAAATCTTCAATGATCGCGGCTCGAAATTGAGCTTATATACGAAGGAATCTCATGTTGCATGCTTCAGTGACAGCATCGCTCCTAGTAAGGCCCGGAATCGGGCCAAAGTGACAGACCCCGGGGCGGACTGCATTGTGAAACCAATCATGGGGGCCGCCATCACTACGCCGTTGTCCTTGTCGATCGATCTTGGCTGCTAACGTCGTAGCCATAGTTTAGCATATTGCTACTAGAACTCTAGCGGGTTAAAATCTTCCGATCATACCGGATCATGTGTAAAATAGGAAGCCATGCCTATGCTCTTCGTCAAACAATGGACCCTATGAGTGTGCTTGTTTTAAAAGGCTTGATCTATGATTCGCCCGCAAGGCCCTAGAAACAGGGACGGAAAATTATTATGCAAGTCAGTACAAACTATTTGACGGACAATCTCCACAGCATACGTACTATAAGTGCTTAAGTCTGCAGCAACTCCGTGAAGCTTCATGCAGATCATTTATTTAGATTAAAGTCAACGTCGTTCCTCAGCAAAATATCGTTGCATGTGATAGCTGCCAAGCAAACATGCTCTTCTTCGATCATCTGGTTCGATGATCTCGTTTTTTTGCTATTTCGATCCCGAGTAAACAGTGAAACAAGCACGCGAGTTAGCCGCTTGTTGTTTCGCCCCGCCACTTATGCCCCTGTCACTGTACAACCACTGTCGGGATTACGCTTCCAAATACAATGAGTGCAATGATGATGCCGTTGCTCGCATAGAAGCCAACTTTTCGTAGAGGTCGGGGGGAGCCTTGGTATCGGATCAGTATACCCATTAACTGCATTGCCAGGCACATCTACCAAGAACATTAACTCACCAAAACGGACCAATAAAGCCCTAAGGCTGCCGCACAAAGTGATAAGAACGCCAACACTGGCGGCCTCGGTCCCCTCACAGCTCACTGCATATGTGATGTTAATTGTGGTGACAATCTGGTTCCCGACGGAGGCAATGGCTGCCCCAATTAGGGACTAATATTCCAGTGAGAAGAGGCCCTCTGGTCTGGATCAAACATCCGACGCTGCCACATGTAGAAAGAGCGTTTCCGAGATAAGTGAGCCACCGATGATAGCAACGAAGGGGGAGGCAAGATAGCTGGCTCGTTGAACGCCAACGTGTACGTCTTCTGCTGTTTCGAAGAATGCACTTTGAATTGATGCTGCCGTGAAAGTGACCATCGTTACGTGGAAACTGAGCAGAGCGAGGTTGAGGATCTTCTAGCGAACGTGTATCAATAATAGCCGGTCCACGTCCTTCATCTATACTTGGAATAAGTCCCAAGTCCTTGGATCTACCCTTGGAATAAGTCCCAAGTCCTTGGATCTACCCTTGGAATAAGTCCCAAGTCCTTGGATCTACCCTTGATACCGCAATATGTATATAGATATCAAATGCAGAGAAGGTCTATCAAACTCTACCATCGGACCTAATAAATCTGGGAAAATCTCCTGACTCAGCCAGACAAAACCTTCCCTACATATTGACATCAGGAGTTTGAAAGTGGTTATTGTTCCCTAGGATAGCCGCGGACGGGAAGACTGACGCCGATTGGAGAACAATCATGTGTATCATATTGTTGTAAGAGAGACCAGTGTTGACCATCTAGCGTTCAATCAAGGTTATTCCAAAAAGAAAAGAAAGGGTAAGTATTCATGATGCATTTCGTCAGCTTGTATCGTCAACGCGGTAAGTCTGGAAACGAGGTTCTAACTTTCGTCGAACTCCACCACTGAGAGTATATGATCATATACCACGGAAATCGCCATACTACTGTGATACTTTTACTATACAATTTGTAATTGTCGAGTGCAGTCATGTCCTACTATGAAATTCCATTCACATAGTGGAATCCGAGAATAAATATCAAGAAACAGACTGATCCAGCTCATCAAAGTCTTCTCTTCCAAACTGATGTAAAAATTCATTCGAGGGCCTCTGGATACTCTGCAAAAAGAGATTCGTGTCCATATAGTCCAATGATAGCGGCGGAGTAGATGGACGTACGTCGTTTCCCTCAAGCCGAACCTATCAGTCAGGTTCTTAATCGTCAATATTATGTGGAACTCACCAAGTGGGTCAAATAACGACAAAAGCTGCTTTATGCAACATCTTGCTTTCTGGGTGACAAGACTAGTCTCGCCAATGTTACTCATAATATCGAGACACTTCTCTGTCTCCCGACGGATCTCAAGGAGGGAAGAAACTGAAATGACATCTGGCGCATGCTTTCCCACTAGGAGGATGGCGATATTATGCATGGTGATGGTCAGGGCTATTGAAAGTTTGTTAGCCTTTCTGGAATGGTCGCGAATTTCTGGGAACCAATCTGCCTTACTTGTATAGTTGCAAGTGTACCAACAAGCAGCTTTCATTAGGAAAGATGCGTGAGCCGTGCTAATAGCGTGGAAGATTCTTTCAAGTACCTGCAAAGCCGCACTATCATCCTGAATGATTCGATGTAAAGTTCGCTTCAATCGCTGTGTCTCAAAGGCTTCAGCTTCACCTTGCTTGGTAATTAGATCAAGAAAACGAGATATTAGTGGATAATTACAAGTAACTCGTAGGCGGTAGTAGTCAATGGATGTAAGTACTCGGATCGTCACAGATTTGTCCATGACCGGAAGTGAACGGTTCAATTCTGCAGATGATATGGTCTGTCCTGTACACAAGAGAACATTGGACCATGCGTCAAGTTTCCAGTTGAGAGATTCCCAGGCTAGAAGCAGAGATTTTGTCCGAGCTGTATTCGACGTCTCAACATTTCCGTTGTACAAAGTTTCGATCGTTGTTTCGAGGAGAGAGGTGAAGCACCTGGTAAGACGAATTAAGATTTTTCTGCTCAACCCCAAATATGATTTGATCTAACTCACCTCCCATGAGATGTAGCGTTGAAGCTGAGACTCGACCATTCTTCCTCTAAGTTAATGCTCGATGCACCGAGACTCTTCGGTATCATGTACGATTGACCTTGAGTCAACCCAATAAGTCTGCTATGTTTGTTAATACAAAGCGCATCATGAAAATAGAAAGACTCGACTCGCCTGTCGTTCCCGACTACCGGTTTCCAAAGACTGACTCGTTTTTGTCGTTCTTCGGGACCACAGTTGTTCATTATTCTTTCCGAGTGAAGTCCAATATGAATGCAGCTTTAACACACAATGAATGAGTTGTATAGCTTGAGATTGACCTTTGATGATTTTGCTTGTATGTAACCATTAACAACAGCGTTTCCACTAAATAAAGTATGGCGAAAAGTGATACGCTTAGGCACGTGTCAAGTTGATACATTAGTAAGACACAGAAGTTGAACCTACCTAATTCATAGCCAGGTCTGTCCAATGTACGCAAATCTAACAGAGCTACAGCTCTGTTGTAAAAAGTTTCCCGCTGTATTTTGCCCAGAAACGCACATGTATGTGCCCAGATCATGTCTGACAAAGCCAGAAAGACCGCTCGAAACTTTGGCGGCTGCTGCATTCTCCCTGTATGGTATGCATCTGACACATCAGTTTCGTTGATGTATGAGAACTGAGTGCCGATCCCTTCAAAGAACGTGCTGAATAGAAAGTGGACTTCCCGTTTGGATGGCAATATATATGTCTCCTGTATTGAGGTTGATGCTGTTGCTGGCTGCGCATGATACACTTGATTGAGATTCAATCGCTGTGCTGGATAGCTACCATGGTTTTCACATCGAGGGCACGATTCGATCGCGGGAGCGACTCTATTTGCAGGCATGTAGAACATTGCCGTGACGGCGAAGACTTTCGACAGAAAACGAAACATCGCGTAGTTCGAACTTGGACCTGGTAGGGGTTTAAGTAAAGAGGATGATACATCGGCAGCGGTGACAGGTGAATGCAACGCACCAAAGTACCCAACCTCCCTTTCCGATGTCTGCCGGAATATATCGGTCGCTAAGATATCAACTGAAACGCCTTCATCCAAGATTGTTGGTACAAGTGGAAATTGCTCTTGTCGTTCCGGAATTATATTAGTGAGAGAAGCTGCATGCTGAGGTGACTCTGGAGAGTTGCGCAATTTCTTCTCTAACATTTCAACTCTTTTCCGAAGATCGTCATTTTCTCTGGAAGCCAAAGGTTAACATTCATGGTCATTGAACAGCAGTCGAGATTCAAATCGAACTTCTTTGCAAGGCCACTCCGAATTCTACTGCTCAGGGGTCTGTATAAACACTCCAGGTACATATCCCCACATCGCGAGCAAGTAGGTCTCCTGCCATCACACTAACTTCCTCCATCAAACACTGCTTTTCTGCCTCTAGAGAAGGAGATGTACTCACCTTGAGTTTTTTTTCGACGACGGTATTCCGTACAGGCTCTTTCTATTCGACGCATTGCGCTCATTGTATCTGTCGTCACGGATTTGAATGCAGAAAACCTAGAAAAACAAGTTGATCTTGCTACTGAGTGCAACCGTTCGATTCCTTTTTCCCCGCATCTTCCTCTACGTTCCTGTAGCTCTCTACGAAAGGAGAAGTCACCGCGAGCCAATCGGGTGAGGGCTTCCTGACCTGTCCTCGACTATTTCCACAGCCATCAGCCGAGGTGCTTAGAGTGATCTCAAACAGGGAATGTTCGCGTAATAGAGAAAGAATATCGATGATACAGCATTAATGCGGGATAACCGGTCTCGTCGGTCCTTCGTCAAATTACATAAATACCCATTCCGGTCGAAGGAACTCTTTTTTCCAAGCCTACGTTTTACTCGAGAAAGAAAGTGTAGCAGTCATGGAATACATCATGATACAAACGGTTCGAATGCCCTTCACTATCGGTGCCAGTCTGTTTACAGTTGCTACTGTGGCATACATATTCTATCAGCGTGTTTTTCATCCCCTCGCCAAATATCCCGGACCTTTCCTCGCAAGCCTCACAGACCTGTGGCAAGTGAACCAGATCTTATCGTTGCAACAGCCTTACAATCTAACCAAGTTACATGCGAAATATGGTCCGATTGTTCGCTATGGACCGGACAAGCTTAGTCTCACCCATGAGAGTGCTATTCCGCTTATATATCAAAAAAGTGCTAGGCTTATGCCCAAGACGGAGTTTTATGATGCTTATGGGGCCGCGCATCCAAATGTGTTCGGAATGCGAGACGAAGCGGTATGTTGTAAAGTGCTCTGGTATCTGTCACTGCAAGATTATACGATAATTAGCTGAGAAATTCTGTAGATGCACTCTGTCAGGCGACGACACATGTCACACGGTTTCTCCATGACCTACATCAAGGATATGGAAATTTATCTTGATGAGAACATTCAGATCTTGAAGGAGAAAATTCAACAACGTCACATCGACCGCAATGAGACATTCGACCTCAAGAAGGTCCTGCACTACTATGTGATAGATGTCCTAGGCGAATTAGCCTTCAGCAAGTCCTTCGGTCTGCAACAGTCAGATGACGAGAGCCGTGTACCCCCCGTTGTGGAGCATAGCCTCCTCGCAGCCGTGACAGGTTCATGGCCGACGATGACCACAGTGTTGAAGAAATATCTTCCGTTTGTACCGCACGCTAGACTCAGGAACCTATTCGCGGGGCGCAAAGCGTGTGCAGACCTAGCGTCAATTTCTGTCGACAGACGATTGGCAGATCTATCCTCGTCTAACGGATCTGATGGAAAAGCTGAAAGGAAGGATATATTGACCAATTTGATCAAAGCTAAAGATCCCGAGACAGGCCAAAACCTCACTCCCGTTGATCTTAAAACGGAGGCTTTCGGTTTCATGTACGATTTTTCTCCCGAGAATATCCAGTGAAGCAGTCAGAGAGTTGCTAACGTAAACCAGTATTGCTGGAACTCATACTACCAGTGCTACGTCATCACTGCTGTTTTATCATTTACTACATAACCCTGAGTATCTGGACCAGTGTGTTCAGGAAATCGACTCGGAGTTGCCTCCCTTGAATCCCGGCGAGGCATCATATCCGGTTACTACCGTGGAAGCATCGCTACCTTTCCTGCGTAACTGCATGAGAGAGAACTTTCGCATCACACCCGTATTCACAATGCCTTTGGCACGTCGAGTCATGGATCCAGCGGGCGTAACAATTGAAGGATCCCATATCCCATATGGAGTAAGCATTGAACCGTATCGGGCTCGAATTTGAGGAAAACAGAGACTGATAGCAAATTAGACGTCTGTCGCGGTATGCAACCATGCATTCCACCACAATCCAGCCATTTGGGGAGCAGACCATAACATCTTCGACCCAACGCGATGGGACGATCCATCCACTGCAGCAAAGTCACGCCTTCTGATGCATTTCGGACTCGGTGGGCGTCAGTGTATCGGCAAAACAGTAGCCACTACCAATATTTACAAGCTGCTGAGCACTCTCTTGAAAGAGTTTGAATTTGAGCTCGCTAGTAAGAAGGAGCGGGCAGATGCGGCTAAAGGTTTGTACAAGGGCCAAATTCCGCATATGTTCAGTGTTGGGATCAGCGATTTGAAGGAGCCATTGTTAGTAAGGGCTCGAAACCGGTAAAAAGATCGTGGTATACCTATCAGGATTATGAGGGAGTTCGTTGTCAATCTTTGAAATGTCCAAAATGCTGATTCGTCTCAAATATCACTCATTTGACATGCGGAATGAGTTGACGTTCACGACTGAGAAAGTTCCATCACAAAATTTGTCATGAATGCATCTCAAATGGTAGAAGACGCAAGAAAGGCGGCAGGATGTGCGAAAAAGAAGCTATTCTGAAGTTGTGTTTCGGCGTGGGCCTCAGGCCATTGGCTGTAAAACAGTATTTGAATCATTGACGTTGTAACACCGCCCAAAATATGTATTCCATGAAAACACCAAAGTATCGAACCAGACGCGTCCATAGCACCGCCAGTGAATCCTGATGATGCTTTGCAATATTTAGCGTGAGTGTGTCTTAAGAACATTAGCCTTTCTGCTTCCAACTGGATGCATGTAATTATAAACAACCTTGGGAGTCTCCGTGGACAAAACGTCGCGTGAGCTAGTCAAAGCATGATGGGCAGCTTCAGAATATTAAAGCCGCCTCGAGTGAACCACATTCTTAGCTAGATAGCAACACAACTTACTCAAGAAATAATATGCCCAGGTTCAAAAGCCTGTACTTGGCTGAATAACGAAGGATCTCTTCTAAGAACTCATTTTGGTTGATCGATGAGCTTATCCAGAAACGGTTAGTCACAGCGGGATATGTGGAGTCGCTTGATGCCAGACAAACCTTATTCATCGAGCTTAAAATATTAGAGTGTTTTCATTGGATGGACCATTGCCTGGCAGATGCGGCTAGCTTTTTATCGATTAGCTCTTGCAGCAAGCGATGTGTGATTGGTTCTAGAATTTATCATGCATTTCAGCCCGCGCGTGTTGACTCTGACTCTTCAGCGCTTCAGCCGCGCGATCAAGCACTCCTTATGTATTCTGACGACTTCGCTTGTCAACTGGAAAGTACGCCGCCGCTCATCATTCATCACCCAGGCAATGTCGAACGCGAGATCTGTGTCTAATTGTTCATCTGCGCGACCATGACATACTCCCTGTTCGTCCCCAGGACATATGTCCTCGTCTTACTCGCTATCGCATACGGCTCCTGGGCGGCCGTCCTTCCCACTCGCGACAATACCATCACTCTTCCTCCAGGCGTGACCTATAATCCAGATACGAAAGTATGGTGTACAGCTACAACATGGACAGATATTGCCTCGTTTTTCCTGGGCAATTACCTATCCCATGCCGCCACCGTCATCTCGTTTCCCGGCGAGCCAGTCAGCATAACGATTTTGAATATGGTCTTGGCAATTTTCTTTCCTAGCTCAGGCGCAGGTCGCGGAGTGCTGGCTATGGTGCGACATGCAGCTTTTTATAAGGATCCGATACAGCAAGCACTTCGCTCGAGAGCCTTGTGTATGGTTGTGCGATCGCAGGAATGGAGACCAGTATCTGGGGAGACGTTTCGGTCGTTGTCATTTTTGTCCAAGGAGCTGCGCGACGAGGACGATGATGAGTATGAGGCTTATGGACTATTGTGTAGGACTGTGATTCATGATGGATTTAATCTGATGGCTAACATGCTCCATTCACAGCCAAGAATAAAGACAAGGTTGACCGCTACGTGCAAGAACTGTAAGTTGAGATACAATGATTGCTCAGTCTTGTATGCGCTAATGGTTTTTAGAAAAGAACATCGCGATCCGATAGAATTGAAAGTTGAAAGTCCGTTGTGGTTACAAATAGGCGCTGATTCAACACGCGTCGAAATCGTTGGCCGCAATTATCAGGTCTTTGGAACATACAAGCTACCAGAAGGATACGAATTAGCCTATGTACCCGCCAACGCTATCATCGAGCCAGTCTCTTTGTCGACTGAAGACCAGGATCAAAACCCAGTCCCGAAGTCAGAGTTCAAACTTTCATCGGTATACAGCTTTGCGTCCGCACTGGTCTCGATCATCCAGATTATATATGCTTTGACCGGCTTATATCGGTCCAGAGGCGATCAAGTAACCAAATATGGATACGCGGCGTTCTCATTTACTGTTCTACCATACGTGATAATGTCTTTCGTCAACTTGCTGGGCAATTTGGTCACCCCTCGATACTCGACTTTGTATCTCGTCCGCACCGAAATGATGGATGAGGCTTCACGGCGCGGAGGTGAATTCCAAGGGATCGTTGGAAATCTTCAGAGCGCGCAGCTGGAGGTTGAGAATACCTTTGTTTTCTCCGCTACTCTGAAAGAGGCATCACAAGAGCTGTGGGACTTTCAACCGGCGGCGAAGATTTACTTTGATGGTGAAATCGAGCCCATGATTGCCGGGAAGATTGAGATGGTGCCAAAAGCAGGAGAACAGCGTGTCGAAGCCGGTTTCGCGACCTCTGATAATGTGAAGAAGGCTTCGTCTGCCGGCGAAGGGGAATCAAACAGCATACAGTCAGCCCAAAGCCACCAATCCAACGAAAAGCAGAATACCAAAATCTCAAAGTCCGAAGAGGATAAAAAGCCATTACTCATATGCCCAAACTGCTACCAATTCAAAACCATAGAAGAGAGCCGCGGCAAATTTCTTAGCGTCGCCAGCCCCAAGCAATACCATCTCATCGGTGAATGGCTGATTCGACTTGTTCGCATCCTCGTCGCAGCCCTGCCCTTGGCCGTCATTGGCGGAATGTCGCATTTCAAAGTTGGATCAAGCACTGTGGCGCAACGAGCATGGACGATGAGCTGGTTGGCCGTGGGCCTGGGCTTGCCGTTTCAACCCTTTCTATCTTTTCTGATCATTCAAGCTTTTACCGGGCTTGTGGTCAGTACAAACCTGGTAGTGATGAAAAGAACCGATGCGCGTGCCAAGAAGGCATTTTGGAATTATGTTTTGGAAAGTACTGTATATTTTGTCCTTTTCGCGGCGTTAGCTGCGCCCGCCATCGGTGGATTTGTCGTTGTTGCGCAAATGCTTAAAGAGTCGGCATCGTGTGAGGTGATATAGTACAATGTTGAGCATGGTGATTTGATCTGTGTTGCCATTCTCGTTGTTATTTCGGTGATACCCAAGCTCAATATTTTCGTACATGATGAAATATACTTCTTCGCTTGTCCTAGAACGAGGACGTAGTACTTACATTGTCATACATTCTCACTCTTGTAGAGCACTATTTGCCCTTGAATCACATTAGCAAATAGGAAGACTCGACAAGCATGCTTCAACGAAGGCATAGCTGAATCGACCCCGCTGGGTATCATCTAGAACGTATAACAGCCAACCCTTCCCCTTTGCACGTGTAGGATCAGTCTGATAGTCTATATAATGATAGCTTCGAGTACAAGAAGGATACTCCGAAAGGGCTGATCCATCTCCTTCCTGAAAAGGCATGTGGTCGGAAATTGCCGAAAGTGGAAATTAAGTCATGATTTGCACTGCACGTTTCACAGAGATCACTCGGGATTCGACAATCACGGAGCCTCTAGCCTCGAGATCACCCCGCGCTAAATGCACGCCATAGTCTGATGCCCTAGTTCCACTACATACATTACTTCAGTTTAACTCGATGTTTTCACTAGTTGGCGAAATTGGTTCTTGTCAAATATGAGCAGTTTGAGATGCTCACGGAGCTCATACTTATCGTCAATCTGGTCATACATTCGTGTTACGGTTGGCTTTGCTTCCTATGCCTGATTTTGTTCGGTCTCGCGGCCAGATCAATGTAACCTAAATACTCTATGTATGTATACTTAATCTGCATACTACTATCTGCAGGGGAGGTGCACATGTGATTGCTGCGGAGGTTATCAGAAGGCTATCTCTGAAAACTAGAGCTTCACAGGACATTGGCCACCATTAAAGGACCCATTCGAGCCGGGTTTGGTCCAACTCTTCCCTGATTCGGGATCTTGCACACCGGAGAAGAGCGAGTGATTTTACGTATCTACCTTCAATACTCAAGAAAAATGCTTGTCTCCCGGTAGCTTGGCCAATGAATCGCTCGCTCTCAAAGTTGGAGTAACCCCCCTTTGGATAGTGGTATGTCCACCATTTGGCTGCGGCCAATGCACGCTAAAGAGGCTGATATAAGCCTTGAGATATGGAGCTTTAATAGTGGGACCTTCTTACATTTAACTTCCATGCTGCTCCGGTCGATATGCGTCTGTATTCCGCGCCAAAGACTTGCATGTACTGTAACGTTACTGCATACGGTCTTTTCATTCAGGTATAGGTTGGGGAGAAATGTATACCAGTCTAGAGCAGGCAATGTTGCAGATCAATGTCTAGCAGACAAAGATGTGGAAGAATTCTCCGTTTCTCAATAGTGGCAGATCTTTCAGCCGATTGGCAGCCGAGTCATGCCATTGCATTAGCACTACTGCCATATTCTAGAAAGGGTGAGAATTTAGTCTCTTGTCATTCGACACCACTATGTTTCCAGAGACTAGTCGTTCTTTTGAACAAACGAGCCAGGATGTTTGATTCACGTGGGAGATCAACAGTATTACTACATGCTGCTCTAGCGTCTTCGTTCCGATTGACAACTGTTGACCAACAAATGGCATGAACCAACAGTATCTTTCAGGATGCAACACGTGTGGTCTCTCCAGCTAAAACCCTAAGATTAACATGTCGATTGACTTTTCATCGTCGAGAAGGCTTACGACGCGTCTTCGATTATTCATCGAGTCTTTTCTGGCGGACGTATTTTGACATTTCAAGATACCTGTATAAAAAGAGGACATTAGTCCTTCAACGGTCTGAAAAATGCCAAGTTGTGCTTAGTCTGTCAAAAGTCAATAGGTCTAGCAATCAACAATGCAGAAGAACGTCGTTGCATTGCTGGCCTTGGCCGGTGCCGCAAACGCGGGGGCAGCATCGTTGAAGGATATCAAGCATGTCGTTATGCTGATGATGGAGAACCGCTCATTCCAGCACGTGAGTCGGCCCTTGCTCAATATGTAAGAGATGGATGGCTTTAACACTGTGAATTAGTACTTTGGCACTATGTCTGGTGTGCGAGGTTTTGCCGATCCAAACGTCCAGATCAACCCTGACGGCAATTCGGTTTGGTACCAGTAGGTGGAGATCTCGATTCTGCATGCTATTACTGCATACATAAGATTAAACTTACTGATCTACCATAGAAATCTCACTGGTGTCACCACCGAGGCTGATTACCTCCTCCCTTACTGGTTGAATTACCTCGGAGGCGAGGAGAACTACAACAAGAGTCAATGTCTCTGTGCTGGTGCCAACAATTGGATCCCTACCCACCAGTCATTCAACGACGGTCTCAATAATGCTTGGGCTCAGATTTCTACCCCTCAGTCTTGGGGTTACTTCAAGCGTCAGGATATCCCGTACCACTTTGCGTTGGCTGAGTCTTATACCGTTGCCGATCACTACCACGTATGTTCTTTTGTCCTTGTTCTTGTGTTGTTGCTAACATAGTCCTGTCTTAGGCAAGTATTGCATCCAACACTGACCCCAACAGATGGTTCTGGCAGGTATGTATCTTGGCATTGATGACATATGAAAAAATGCCATGGTAACGTGTTACTTAGTCTGGATCCATCAACGTCCCCGGTGGTCCTCAGCCTCTTGGTGCCGGCGGTGTCGTCCTAGACGACCAACAAGCCAACAGTAAGCTCCCTCAAAGCTAGCACATGACAAAAAAAACCGACTAATCATTCTCAAAGCCTGCTCCGGCACTAATTTGGATTGTCTCCCCCTCAAATGGCCCGCTTTCGCCCAATACCTCGACGAAGCTGGTGTCGATTGGCGTTCCTACCAGAACTCCTACAACTGGGCTACCAACAATGGTCTCTTCTACTTTGAGGCATTCCAGAACGCATCCATCAACTCTAGCCTGTACGAACGTGGTCTTGCCTTTGATGGCGACAATGGTCTTGATGCTTTCGTGGCTGCCGCTGCTGCTGGCACCCTTCCTGAAGTCAGCTGGGTCTTCCCTCCTGGTGCGCTTCAGGAGCATTCGCCTAATACTCCTGTCGATGGTTCCTGGTTTATCAACCAGGTCGTTGGCTCTGCTATCAATGGTAAGGATCGAGAGGAGACTGTGATCCTTCTTAACTACGATGGTGTGTATACCAATCTCCTCCACAATCTGATTGGACTTAAAGCTAATGATAACAGAGGGTGGTGGTTGGGGTGACGCCGTCATGCCCCTTATATCTCCCAACGGGACCGCTGGTGAATGGTTTGAGGATCCTTATGAAACCTTGGGCTACACCTTCTCCGGTCCTGGTGAGTCTTCTCCCAGCTTCTCATCTTGCTAAGTACGACCTACTAACGCATGCAGGTGTTCGTATCCCCCTAATGATCATCTCCCCTTTCACCCGCGGTGGTCACGTCTTCACTGAACGCTCCGACCACTCCTCTATTATTCAGTTCCTCGGCAAGTTAGTCCCGACTCTGCTACACTATGACTCGAATTAATACATAGGGCTGTAGAACAATACCTTACCGCTAGAGGCTACAAGAACATCGTCACCCCACAACTCAACGAGTGGCGCCGTGAGCACATGTCCGACCTCGTCAACGCTTTCGACTTCGAGAACGTACGTCTTTCTACTGCTCCATCCGATTATTCAACCTTGCTAATTGAATAATATCAGCCTGACTACAGCATCCCCAATCTCCCCACCCCCAAAACCCCGATCGCCAACTCCGCCGGCGAACTAATCGGCATGTACAGCGGTTTCTGCGACATCGAATGGACCGGCTCCTGTTCCGGCAGCGAATATGTCTCCGGCATTCCCTACGGCAACCAAACCGAGGAAGACTCTTTGTACTTCGAGGACGGCTTTAAGAGTATCCGCGGCTACATGACGGAGGGCCACTACCTCGTCTTTGAGTATAAAAAGTACGCGTTGACCAACGACGGCGGCAAGAGTGCAAGCTTGACAACCAGCAAGGCCACTTCTACTCACGAAGCAAAGAGTCAGAGATGGATTCTCAAAGCTTTGAGTGCAGAGGGCACTACATTCAATATTTATAGTGCTGTGGATGGACGGTATCTTACTACTGGAAGCACATTCACTACTGACGTGAAGGATGCGGAGACGTATAACATTACGTATCTGGGTAGTGGCGAGTATGCTATTCAGGCTGCTAATGGGGTCTACTTGGAGATCAATGGCTCGGGCAAGCTTATGTACTCGAAAAAACCGGTTGGTTTCAGCGTTTACAGTGTTACGTATCATGACTAGATGGTATCTTGGTTCGTAACACTGGGCTGTTTCTCGACTGCTATGGAATAGGAAGAAGAAATGGACCCATGATTGAATGAATGCATGTGGGCATAAGGTCTGCCAACTATGATGTTGATAGAAGATCACTATGAAAATGGGCTTCTGATTTCTCAATATTCTCGTGTTACTATTGATACATTCAGATGCAGTCTTTTTTTGTAGCCTGGATCCATGTAGTCATTCGATATCACTACATTTCAGAAGCACGGCTGGCCTGCAAAAGAACCGCCACTAATGGATAGATTGAACTTTTATTCTGTCTAATGTGCAGAAATCCAGCACAGCATTTCGCTTTGAAAGGATTGCCGCTATTATATTACGATTCAGCTCCGCCTCCTCCCTCACTCCCGCTCTATGTTCTTTTTCCTGTAAATCTCACCAAACGCCAGTTAAGATCAATTCCTATCTTTGTTCTATCTCGTAATGGCAGGTTGCTCATCTGTTGTGCTCTTCCCGCCGTGGTATTTATTCCAACTCAATGGTGCCGGGAGGCTTTGAAGTCCTGAAGAAAATGTCAGTTTGAGCGTCGACGACAAGGAAGACAAGGGGTTCAACTTACAAGTCATAGACAACACGAGAAACGCCCTCGACTTGGTTGCAGATGGTGCGGGAAACGTCCTAAAGTATACAAGTTAGTCGAAATGCACAAAAACCATGATAACACAGAATTAAATGGCTTACACCGAGGAAAGCGTGATCAAAGTTGAATACCTCCGCGCTCATAAAGTCCTTAGTCCTGACAGCGCGAAGAATAATGATATATCCCCAAACTCGCTGATCACCAAACACACCGACGCTACGGTTTGTGTCGAGACCGGCAAAGGCTTGGGAAATCTGTACAGAGAAATTAGCTTGTTTTTGTTGTTGCTGATGTGGTGACGGCACTCACCTGATCGTAAAGGCCGGCTTCCTTGATCTTGGTGATGAAGATGTGATCGGCTTGACGGGCAATTTTAACTCGCTCTTCGGTACAGTCGCCGAGAATACGAATGGCAATACCGGGACCGGGGAAGGGATGTCGGTTCACGAGAGATTCGTGGATGCCAAGTTGTCGACCGATTGCCTACATAATGTTCAGTATCCGGTGAAAATCGACATCGATTCACTGTCTCAGGATTTAACGTACTCGCACCTCATCCTTGAACAGGAGTCTAAGAGGTTCAATAAGCTGTGAAGATTCCATGTCAGTATGTGATTCGCTAGCGAACAAGTGTGAAGTGTACTTACACGTAAACCTTGCTAAAAGAGCGATCGCACGCCACGTCAGTAATTCTAAACTTGCCGGTCTTTAAGGTGGTTTACTTACGCCGTTCATCATGCGCTGCATGCTAGTTAGTTAAGTGACTCTATAATTGGAAAAAAAAAAAAGACACGGCTTACCTCAGGCAGACCGCCGACATTGTGGTGAGCTGTAACTAATGTCAGCTCCTGTTCACTTGGTTTACAAGGATTGAGAGACTTACTCTTGATAGTGGCCGAAGGACCACGGAAGCTCAATGATTCGATACTGAGATATATTAGCCTGGGATGTGGCAGTGAGTCATTATGACTTACACGTCAGGGTAAAGTGTGCCCTGCAAGAACCATTCGACCTTGCCGGAGTTTGGAGTGTGCTCTGCTTCTTTCTCGATCTGGAACTTCTCGTTAGGGAGCCACATCCAATGACCGAAAGGATATACGCACTCTGATGGCCTCTTGCTCGAACAAGTCGATAACTTCACATCAGTCAGCACACAGTCACCAATCAATTTTAGAAGACTGGATACGTACAAGTCGAGCCGATAATCTTTCGCTTCTTCTCGGGATCAGAAACACCTGCAAGACGACTCATGAAAAGCTCGCCGGCGTTGACTACTGTGAGATTTACGCCAAGATGTCTTTCGAGAGTCTCTTTGACCTCTTCGCACTCGTTCAAACGCATGAATCCGTTATCGATAAGGATGGCCTTGAAACGGTCGCCGATGGCTTCACGCATCAGTTTGGCTCCGACGGTACTGTCGACACCACCGCTGCAAGCACCAAGGACGAGTGCTCGGGGGCCAACGAGTTCACGAATACGAGCAATCTCAAGTTGGACAAAGTCGCCCATTTTCCAGTTTGGCTGAGCACCGCAAATCTCAACGCTGAAGTTACGGAGGACCTCGACACCGCGGGGTGTCTACATCAAATCGTGAGTGGGTATGAAAGAATAGTGGGTGGAAATAACTGACGTGTTCAAGCTCAGGATGGAATTGGACGCCTAATCATCTTGTGTTAGCGGCTTGTATGTAGGACTAGACATGTGTACTTGGAAGGACGAACCAAAAATTGGCTTTTCTTCATGAGCGATACCAGCATATTCTGAGTTCTTGGTCGCACCAATAACCACGAAGCCCTGTTGAAGTCAGTTACGGTGGCCTTGAAATACGGATATGATGCACTCACGTCGGGTAGGCTAACTAGCTTGTCAAAGTGGGACATGAAGACAGGCATTGTATCGCCGAGACCAGCGAAAAGGCGGTTGACATGACTATTGACGTTGACAATATTGACGTCGGCGTGACCGTATTCTAGGGAAAGCGGTCAGAATATCATTGTACATGTCGATGTAAGGAAAATGGGAACCTCGCGCCTCGCCGCGGGCAACATTCTTTGAGTTGATGCGCCAAGCGATTTCCTGGCAACCGTAGCTGGTTGACATATTAACATCGTACCATATACTCGTGGTGAGTCAGGCCATACCAAATACCCCTATGAAGTCCACGTTAGTCCAGACCCAAAGTATTGATATTTAAAATAGAACTCACAGAATGGGAACACCGAGATCGAAAACGGCAGGGTCAACATCTACATATATAAGTGAATGCAATAGGATGTCCGAGTGCCAAAAGTCTTACGTGGTGCGCCGTCGTCATAGACAGAAGCAGGGCCTGGTTACTCAGTCAGACCACCAAACAAATCATGCATCAAGCGTAGAATTATACCTCCAGAGAAGATAATCCCTTTGGGCTTCCATGTGAGCTCTGCAATTTTTGTGGTACAGGGAAGCAGTTCAGCAAAGACGCCGAGTGCGCGCAGACGACGAAGGATAAGATGACTGGTTTGAGACTTCAATAGACTGAGTCAGCACTCGGTCTTGTAATTGCCTCCGAAGCCGAGCAGAAGAACTGGAGTCTGTCTCGACTCCGGTCCTCCTGCAACAAGCCTTGGCTCAGAGCCCAGGAATCGCCGGAAGTACGTACGCCGAAATCGAGGACGAGTATAGTCTGAATGTCCATCAATTAGCCGAATGATTCTTCTAGTCTGTGGAGAACAATTGTAGTCGCATGCGACAACTGGAGTGATCAAGTGTGAGTCCTGTGGGATACTAATGGTACGTACATCGAAGTTGTTATGAGGCGTTTCGGCCTCGAGGTTGGAAACCATTATGCTCGTGAGCTGATCGGAGGCTTCGCTAGAGAATGCACTGTGTGCACAAGAATGGATCAGACAGCGAAGTCTAATGGCGTCGGTACACTGCCAGTCTTGAAGGAAAACGATTTGTTCAATTTGGTCAGAGGAAAAAAAGTTCTGGGGTATGACTCTTTATCAGAGCGCCAAGTGACTAGTAGTGAGCTAGTACTATCTCGGTGTCAATTGTTGAAGGATTGACCAATCTCAGGCAGTGAAATTGTCCCACTTTACCATTTTCTCTCTTATCAGATTATAGAGTCACGTGACTTGCTATCGAACCAATCAAGATGCGCAGAATTTCGCTCTTCAGGGTTATAAGAAAGAGGGGTAGCCCTAACCCCCGTACCTCATAACCCTGATTCAATGTGCGCACCATAGCCCTAGGGTTGCCACGGATTGATGGCCTACAAGTATTTTCGATTGTGCGTGTCGAGCTTCAGATCAAATACATTGATACGGAAGGTCAGCGGTATGTGCATCAAGTCTTTAACATCAGACTTTCCGCAGTAGGCTATTCGCGCATTGTTTAGGTAGAACGACTGAAAATATGACCTTGATGTTCACTGCTCATTGCAAAGGTCTGCGTTAGCATTATCTCCTACTTCGAGAATCGAGAGAAATGAATAACATGGAATGATTATGCCACCAATTTTATGAATGAAGAAATCGTACCTCGATAGGATGCCAGAAGCCTTCTTCATGCTTTCGGTCGTAAGTTACGAATTGAATGATATGTATGGTGTGTCCTTCGTTTAAAGTCATGCCACAACTACCTAATCAGTATCATATGATGTTTTAGTCACATATTGCGAGATAGATCTTCTCTTGCCTCAAGAGTCCTACCTCACGTAAGGACGTTGCAGCAGAAAGTATCTATGCTTGACATGATTGGATATCTATTGAAATATCTCTTTCGCAGTATTCACTTCCAAGGGTGTTCTTGTCTGTAGCCGACTCCAAACATATGAATGAAGTCATCTTTCCAAGGCCGAGGCTTTAAAGTTATGGCGTTTCAATGCTGATGCTTGTTTTTGCCTCTACCGCGTGAACTTTCAGTCAAAATCGCCTGCTATAGAAATAAGATTCATTGTCGATCCAAATATTCATTCAACACCGTCTGGGGATGAGCGGAACAATCCGACATTCGATCAACTCTTTACATCCGGGGATTCTTGGTTCTTCCACGGCGGTTATTGACTTGTGGATCTTCGGGACTGCATTTATGGGGACTCCAAGCTGCTTAACCCCCGATTGCCACATTTCGTCATCTGACGACAGGATCAAAGTCGGGGCATGTATGTAGCTTTGTTTGTCGGCTATTGAAGATGTAACCCCCACGGAACGAAACAATTGCTGATCCCCCACGGACTCCGACTTTCCTCAATTACATATCGAGTTCTTGTTCGATCAACAAGGGTGTGGAGTAATTGCCCTACATTTTAAGATAATCAGTACGGGGATCTCATGGCGTCTATTTTTTCGCAACTTCATACTCATCCGGACTGATTCATTTCTTCTTCAAGCCTCCAACACCACTCTATGGCTTCAGATTGATCTATAGAAGATGACGGATCACAAGGCTCAAAAACCAGATACTCTACATGTGGAGAGTTCCACCGCACATGACGTGATTGACAACGAGCCCGTTAAACCGAGCATCACCCACCCCGCAAGAATAATCATAACGGAAGCTGAATCGAAGCGGATCTGTCGAAAAACGGACAGAACCATTCTCGTCGTTCTTATCTGGGTTTATTTCCTCCAAATTCTCGACAAGACCGTCCTAGGCTATGGCGCTACCTTTGGCCTCAAGACAGATACCGGTCTCACAGGCAACCAATACTCCCTCGTTGGTTCAATTTCATCCATTGCCCAATTAGCATGGCAACCATTTTCATCGTATCTTATTGTTCGTGTTCCGCACCGGATCCTTATGCCCATTCTTGTCCTGGGATGGGGTATCGCACAGACATGCATGGCAGCATGCACCAGTTTCAGCGGTTTGATGGCGACTCGCTTCTTTCTGGGACTGTTTGAAGCCGGATGCCTTCCGCTGTTCAGTGTGATTACGGCTCAGTGGTATCGGAGAGCGGAACAGCCTGTCAGGGTGGCTGCATGGTATGGAACAAATGGCATGGGAAATATTGTGGCCGCTGCCCTGAGTGTTGGTCTTTCACATATCCACTCCGATGTCTTGAAGTCATGGCAAATGTAAGTATCAATCCTAACTCGCTCTCGATTATGCGTCCATGATCGGCCTTTGCTACTTTTTCAAGATTCCGGCGTGCTAAATAATCAAAGAATTTTCCTGTTCGTTGGACTTCTCACGATCGCTTCGGTCCCTATAATATATCTTCTTCTCGACAACGACATCCCATCAGCCCGATTCCTTGACGAAGAGGAAAAAATCATTGCCATCGAGCGCTTACGCGCCAACCAAACAGGCGCCGGTACGCGAGAATTCAAATGGGATCACGTGTTCGAAGCCATCCTCGAACCGAAAACCTGGCTTTTCATAGCCATGAGTATGATGCTCAACGTTGGAGCCAGCGTTACAAACGTCTTCGGACCTACTATCCTCGCTGGGTTTGGCTTTGATGCTGAAAAGAGCAGTTTGATGAGCATGCCCTTTGGTGCCTTACAAATTATCGTCATCCTGCTCAGCTGTTGGCTCGCGCAGAAAGCACACCTGAAAGGCGCGGTTTTGGTAGGCTTGATGCTTCCTGTTGTTGCAGGTTTGGCTGTGCTCTATGTGGTTCCCCATCAGGGAAATCAGGGCCCATTGCTGGCTGGTTATTACCTTTTAGCATTTTTGTATGGAGGAAACCCCCTTGTCATCTCATGGATCGTCGGTAATACTGGTGGAACCACCAAGAGATCTTTCATATCAAGCGCGTACAACGCCGCCAGTAGCGCTGGAAATATCGTCGGCCCCTTATTATTCACCTCGAAGGATGCGCCGGCCTATCACCCGGGCGTCCGAGACTGTCTCGCTATATTCTCTTCTTTGGTGGCGGTCATCATTATCCAATGGGGTAACCTTTTTTTCCTCAATAAGCTGCAAGAACGAAAACGTGTCCAGAATGGAAAGCCAGCCAAATTGGTTGATCATTCTATGCAGCAACACTATCATGACATTGAAGAAAATAACGAGTCTGAGGAGGACCACGAGGTTCGTGAGGAGATTGGTGACAATGCGTTCTTGGATTTGACGGATCGAAAGAATGATGAGTTTGTTTACATCTATTGACGACGCGTTTACATGTTACTACCGAAGTTTAAGATGGTTTGATTTTACAAACATCATATGGCATATCGTGGACATATCTCCAACTGCGAGATCAATCCACATTTTACAAAGTATAGAGGTGGCACATAGAATGATAATCTTTTTTTAAACGCAGTCGAAGTTATACGCCAAAAAGTAGTAGCGTTTATGGATATTCAGAGTTGTAGCCCCATAGATCACAAGTTGTTGAAGCTATTGCTTCATCGTGCCATCAATTTTACATGTATAACTGCATAACCCTGATTTGAGTTTCCCCAGAAAGACATTAGAACTAAAACATAAAACTACCTATTCATTACTTTATAGACAAGATATAACGGCTTCGTGGATTACTGGACGTCGTTATGATTGCTAAGAACGGTATCAAGGAATTGTTGACTTGTGAATATGTAGGTACTGATGACGAATTTAATCAAAATTCCATTGTTAATCAATTTGTGCTTTCGCGTTGGATCCTAAAGCCGTAGAAAGGTCACTTCTATCCGCATGACCCATGCGTATAAGACTTGAAAGACACCGTAGAGGCTTCCTCGCCGAGGGCCCAATATGGTAGATTTGTCATCAGATTTCGTGAGTATGAGAGACAAAAGATGGCTGCTTTTATTTGTCAGGGATAGTATAGAGGTCTTGGGTGGCACCCAAACACCTTGAGCAGCGCACGGTTATAGATCCGCGCCACACGGCAACGGACGGATTGTGTATGCCTTTTGTCAAAACGCAGTCGGCAGAAGCTAATGACATGCTATATCAGTGCACAAGTCATCATGCGGGGTATAAGAATTCCCCGTAACTCATCTTAAGTCTTTCGTCCGTCCTACTTTCGCTCTTCATTCAACCGAGTTCATCACAGATCGCTTTCCAGGTCTACAAAATTGCACATTGTCTTTCAATATCTCTCACCATGTCAATTACGACTACATTCACCGAGACTCTTCCTGCACCGAAGATGTCACCGGAACCTACACTCACCGTAATCAAGAATGGATTTGGCGCTGAGATTATCGGACTTGATTTCGCCTATGGCGTGACAGATGAGGCATACCGATTTATCAGGGACGTTGTCACTAAGGTAGGGCGCAATTTGCGCAAGAAGGATACAAATAATTCAACTAATGTGTGATTCCTAGAATGGGTTCGCCATTCTTCGAAGGACAAATCTAAATGATGAGACTCATCTCGAGCTTGCTCGCAAATTCGGTGAGCTTGATGATGTGACCCCATACAACAAAGCCGGCCGTACTCATCGCCTGCAATACAATGAGCTTTTCGACGTTGGGAATATTGACGTTGACGGCTCTGTTGTCGATCTTAACAGCCCTCGTGGACAAGCCAACAAGGTATGCACAGATCCCATTTCTCGTGTTGCGTTTTAGGCACTGTTCGATAACAGCAACTAATTCATTAGTAGGGAAACTCCCTTTTTCACACCGATTCCAGCTTCAATCCCCGGCGCGCTGGGTATTCACTTCTTCTCGCTCATGAGCTTCCTCCGCCTGGCACTGGCGGCTCAACCGGTTTCGCTGATATGAGGGCTGCATATCGTGACTTGGACGAGGGTTTCAAACAGTTTCTTCATGATAAAAGATTCATAGCGAGGCACTCAATTCTACACTCAAGAAAATTGGCAGCCCCGGAATGGTACAAGGATGTGAACCCGACCGATCATTTTATGAGTCGCCATCTACTTATCCAAGACCATGAGCGCTCAGGACTTCCTACAATATATCTTGCCAAACATATCCACTCTCTGGAGGGGGTGTCGCTAGAGCAATCCCAGGCTATTTTGGATAGGATCTTTGAGCACGCGACACAGGAAAAGTATGTCATTGAAGCCGAATGGGAAAACGTGGGGGACATGATTGTCTGGGACAATACATGTACCATGCACCGCGCTATCAGTGGTGATTTCATGATCAAGTATAGGAGAGACATGAGGCGCGCAACTGTCCACGATGATAGCAAGTTGGCATGGGGCTTCAATCCTCGTAGCGATGAGCGTATGGGACTACCTTGATCATTGAGTCTTTTCCGCTCACATTTGTATTTGTGGCGACAGGCGGTAGAAATTGTATGAGTAGATGACAAACGAACAATTACAGTATGTGTCCCAGACCTGGCTCAACGATAAAGATCCACATACACTGGATGACTGGTTTTGGCCCATCCCATCTTTCCAATACCTATGATGCATGACTATCTGTGAGAAACAGTTAGGTTTCGCAAAGACTTGGTAAGTGCATGTACGCGGAGACGGAAGGTTTTCTTACGCAAGGCCAAGAATGTCATCATATGATTCAATGATGAAGCATGTCCATCCGTTGACCTCTGGGTATACTCATGTATGCACGGAATTAAACGTGGCAGCATACTACGTGTATGGAGTCAATCAATGATTCGAAGGCGCAGATTATAAGTCAATCTTCGCTAAAGTTTGAAATTATGCATCATACATGGTCCTCGAGGTACTTGTTATTAAGCTAATAGTAGACACCGAACGTACCGACCTAGGTAGGCTTATCCAAGACTCCAGATGAGATTCCGAGTCAATAGCCGTCTATAGCCGAGAACTTTCCATACTTATCGTTTGTGATCTTGTTGATTTTTGCACTCATAATATCCATCTACTACCGGTAAAATACTGCTAACATGACAGTCAGCACAGGTAAACGGTCCTATCGTGCGTGTGTGCGCTGCCGTCGGCGCAAAATTCGATGCGATTTGTGAGTTCATCCTGCCATCGTACTGAGCGATCAATGCCTAAACTCTGATTATTCTTCTGTCTGTTTCAGTGATGGTATTGGAGAACCGAAGAAGACCCCTTGCATCTCTTGTCATTCTTCCGGAAGTCAATGCATACTTGCGGACTCCCGACGCGGAGGTAATATCCGGCGAAAACGGTCACGGTCTTCGGCGGAGAATTTGGAGATACTCTCTTCGTCATTGATGGGACGGAGTAACCCAGGGGAGGTCTCATTTGATGAAGCACGCGATGTTGCAAGTTCATCTCGAAGTCTCTCCAATGATGAGGATAATAATGTGGATCGAAATCTTGGGGGTGTTCTAGCCATGGAACTTCACAACCCATCGGATGCCCTGCAAATATAAGCTAGGTCTGGAGAGACGCAGACGTCAAGTGAAACATCCGCGCAAGGTCCATACATTGGAGTATCAAACACTCAAGCGACTAATTTGGCTCATGATGAAATGGCTTCCTCCGTTCGGGCCAACGAGGGCCAACAGAAGAACAAGACAACTCATGCATTATTTGAAGACTACGAGTTGGTGCGCAGTGGCCTGTTGCGTCCGAGCCTCATTTCCGAGCTTCTATTTGCGTAAATGGTGATAACATTCAAGAACAAATGGTTGTGCTAATCTCTCCATAGATATCACCAAAACTACCATCCGTACTTCCCCATTGTCCTGTCCGATTTTCTCAAGTCAGGAAGTATAGAAAAACTGCAAAAACAAGATTACTTTCTACTCACCGCGATCCTCACCGTTGCATCCAGAGACAACCCTCAACAATCTCTTACTCACCGCTACTGCTGGGATCACACGCAGTGTCTTCTGATTGATGTGCTCCTCGCACGTCCCTGGACGCAAACTCCTCGAACTGTCGAGGGGTTGTTAATACTAGCCGAGTGGCTACCTCATATTCAGATTGAGGAGACAACCTCTGGATCACCAATGAGTCTTTTTAGCGAGGACAGAACGGCCTGTTCATTGGTAGGTCTTGCGGTGCGACAGGGATACCTTCAGCGACTGGATCAGGGTGCTTTTCGCAGTACAGATAGTAGCGAGTCAAACCAACAGAGGGAGCAAAATCGACTGATCTGGGCTTGTAACTCTCCGGTAGCCCTCTAATATTCTTCGTAATCCGTACTTACGCAATCTCACAGACATTTTCATGGCCGACCGACAGATCTCAGTACGCCTCGGGCAATCATTCTGGTCCCGAGGACCATCTCTCAATGCCAACTTCACAGCCAAAGACTTCCCATGTCTCCGACCAAAGCCGGATAGTGAAAGTGAAGATTATGCCTCACTCTTACAAGCCTCTTTGGAATTAACGCAAATACTTCATAATGTGCATGCCGTTATGTACTCCTCAAAGGATCGAACAATGGCAATGGTATTAGAAGGCAACTACGCGCGATATCTTGATGACTTTCGGACTTCTGCGACTACATGGCATTCGACTTGGAGCAGCATTACGGTATCCGCGAAAATTAGGACCACGCTAATGATCACGTACGAGTATATATGTTTGTATACTAATGCATTCTCTTTTCAGGCTGTTTTGACACGAGCATTGATAACGAAGACATCGTCACACAATGACCATCCCCACAAACGGATGTTTCCAAATTGCTTTGCCGATGGTGTACTTGACACAGATACAACAAACTCTACAAGGCATATGGCACAGAAAGATCACATGCCCAGTCAAGAATTGTTCAATACCATGCCTCACTACTTAGGCGATTCGCCAATGGCAGGTAGCGCATCAGGCGAAATACTGTTAATTGAGGAGTATCTTTTGGGGTCGTTTATGCCAGGAGTAGCTGATTTCAGCACAGTTGACTTTGATGTGGACTCAAGTCAAGAGTACCAATTTATGGGTGGTTTTGAAGACTGGCCAAAGAACCTGCTTGAGGTGCTTCCTCCGAGACACATTCAAGATGAGATTCCTTAGTCAAAAGTGGTCAATATTAGTTGATGAGTGACGTCAAAGCAAGTATAATGCCATTTTGACACAAAGAATTGCTATCTAGAAGCTAATGCTAAGCCCTGATATTATTAAACAAGCTAGTCTCTCTAGTAATCCTCCTTGATAACATCAGCCGCCTTCTCCGCGACCGCGAAGACCGTCGCCTGGATGTTTCCTCTCGGCTCCAGCGGGAAAATACTAGCATCCACCACCCTTACATTGGCGGTGCCATATACTCTCAACTTTGTGTCTACGACACCGCCGTCCTCACGCGGAAGCATGGCACATGAACCACTGACGTGATACATTGACAGGACTAACTCCTTGCATGCCTCTTGTGCTTTCTTGAGGTCTGTGAGTCGTTCGGGGGTATGAAGGCGATCACCGCCCTTCTTGAGCATGGATGCTAATGGTTCGGTCTCTGCAATTTTCTCCATGAAGATCGAATGGCGGGCGTGAAGTTCTAAATCGACTTTGTGGCGTAGAATACCTTCGTCGATGACGGGGAAATCCCTCGGATTGGCAGATTTGATATGTACAGATCCTCGAGCGAGCGGATAGCTTAAGAGTGATACTAGACTGATGAAAAGACCTGGATGACTCATGCCAAAGATTCCTTTCCCGCTGGGTCCTTTGCGGGGAAGCAACTGGAATGGAGCGAGAATGTACTGAACGGTGGGCTCTTCGGGATCCTTAATGATCTCTTTCAGTACTTCGTATTGTTTTGCCAATGCTGGAGAGACGTTTTGGGTGTCGATAGAGTCGACAAGTTTCTGGCGCTCTTCGGTGGGAAAGTCAATACAGGGCATAAAAGCGGACACCAGGCCTACCATGCCCAAAGGACCGGAACCGTCTTTTTGGTATGCTGCCATTGCAGCGGCTGCGACTTGAGGATCGCGGGCCATATCTCCAGAAGGCATACCGTCGGCAACTTCGTAGCCAAATGAGACGATGCCGTGGTCCTGCAGATTCTCGCCGACATTGGGGTTGTCGACAACTACATCAATGCCATGCTTGTTGAGAAGCTTTGCATCGCCGATGCCGGACAACTCTAGTATCTGGGGAGTCTGAGTTGCGCCAGCGGCGAGGAGGACCTCCTTGTTGATGCGAACTTCGTATGACTTCTCTCCTTCTTGAACGCGAACAGCGGTCGCAACTGCAGGTCCATCACCCTCCTTCTTGAAAACAATCTTTTCCACCAATGCGCCAGTGATGATGGTCAGATTCGGTCGCTGCTTCACAGCCTCAGTAAGGTATGCCGCACCGGCATGACTACGCGTATGAGTGACGGGATCAATAGCTCCCGGAGTCACAAATGGACCAGATCCTAATCCATTGATTGGATCACCCTTTTGAGGATAACCCAGGTTTTTTAAGGTATCAAACCACGCTCCATGAAAAGGCATGTACTCCTCGCCAAAAGAGACTTTAACAGGTCCATCGGTACCCTGATCTTTCTCATCAAACTGCATACCGTCGAAGAATTGGCGCACTTTATCCGATGGAGCTGATGCAGTGTGAAACTTTCGCACGTAGGGTGCTAGATCATCCCATCCCCAACCGGGATTACCCAATTTGGCCCATGCGTTCAACCCGATTTTAGATGGCCAGACGATCATGCCCAGATTGATGGCTGAGGAGCCTCCTAGTGTGCGGCCTTTGGTAGCTAGGAGTTGGCGGCCATTTAATTGTTCCTATGTTTGCGTCAACGCGGGAAGGAGATTTGCTTATCAGATATGTTGTATGCAAGCACAAAAAGCAATCAGGGAAAAAAAGTAGAAAGTACCTGTGGAGTGGATATAAAATTCCAATCAAAATCCGGGTCTTCATATGTTGCGGGCGCAAGACCAGGGATCAAGATACGAGGATCATTGAGTCGATCAGTGCCAGCTTCAAGAACCAGCACGCGGACGTTTTCGTTCTCTGTGAGGCGGTTGGCGAGGACCAGACCAGCTGTACCTCCGCCAACAATGACGATATCGGCATCCATCGTAGTGAGATATGAATATACAGCCAGTCAATTACGAGGATCGCAACGCTTTCGCTCTTTAGCAAGTGGTGAGATGAAGCCTAGGGAGGGGTTTGGATGCAAATGGTTTGGTAACAATCGCAAGACATCCCGCTAAATCCGGAGTGTTGATTTACTGTCATTAAAGAGCTACCCCGCTAGACATGACTATCAGTCTGGACTCTAACGCTCTCCTGGTCAACTTTCTAGGTCCACTACCGAGTCACGGATATGACCGGAACATATGTGACACTATGTGACAAACAACCGACAAACAGCTGTTTGGCTCGCAGAGTGTTTACGCGTCTAGGCCCAGACGAAGGATGCACCAATTGCATGCTAACAGTTGTGCATTAGGCAAGTCTAAGACTTAGTTTGCGGCGTGGTGAATTTAGTGAGTTTAGTGAGTTTAGTTTCTTGCGCTGCCACTTAGTGTCGGCTAGGTATTTGAAATTTTGAGCAAAGCATGATCTGGCTATGAACTGAGCAACTGTTGTCCATTGATAATTATCGAGCACAGAAGACTACGAATATGTAGCTTGGCTCCATGGTACAGACCAGGGTCAGCACACATAAGATCTGTTATCCGCATTATAGATCGAGGGCATGTGCTTTACGTGGAAAAATGTCTTGCAGCACCCACCTTGCTAAGCACTCAGAAGTAAGCAGTAAAAATGAAACCTCCATTTAATTTTAAACATAAATTGGTGTCCCGCCGTTATTTTGGCCAAGAAGCGGACAGTGCCAAACACGGCACAGCAGCACGGTATTTAGAGGACATAGTACATAGCTTGAACCTAGGTAAACGAAAGCACTACTTGACCATGTACGAGGAGAGGTCTCCAGGGAAGATCCAAATCTCTCCTGATTCTTACTGCTGTGGATTTAGTCGAACCTTCCCCTTCTCTACCACAGTCTCTATTCGCACAAACCCCATTCGTGCTTAGCGGTACTACTATGGAGAACGGCGTCGTTAGTCCAACTTAGTTCCGCCTTAGCTTGCATCACGAGCCGTTCTTAATCTACTCACAGGGTTGACATCCAATCAGGAATAACAGACAACATACTGTGTAGGATTGAGATTAACGAACTAAAATAAGATAAGAGAGAGCGGACTCGGAAGAACGGTTCGCAGCAGTCATGCATTCCTCTTCAGAAACACGTGCGGCGTGGATACTGTCGGCGGGTTGAATCATGGTTGAGGTCCCTGTGGCATGATGTCTCAATCTTGTGGTCCTGAGGTTGAACCAGAAGATATCATGAGAATTGGCATCTATCTATACGAGGAGCCTTGGGATGCCATGAGACTAGTTAGGACTTTTCATACCGCCCCTGCAGCAAGATTGCCACCAAGCGAAACCTACGCTCAGCAATGGCCGGAAACGGCCTCTTGGGACTCAATCCTTCGGAACTCTCTACTCTAGCACCCCTCAAGAATTTTTGTCTCAAAGTCTCCCCACATTTGAGACTACAATTTCCCGGACCACCCTTTGTAATCCATTGGACACAAGCAGGCTCTTACCCTGGATGCTATTGACCAAACACGGGACATCGGACAATCCTTTCCTGCAAGAGGTACATAATCATAAAAGCGCGACAAGATTTACTCACTAGAGCGAGGCCTGTTGGTAGATCTTCAGCAGTCGACAACGTATCTACTAGTTCAAGTGCTAGACTAAAAGTTCGATTTTACGCCCCAATTCTGCATTGTCCGAGTTGTCGGGAAACGATCGCGACTCGCATAGTACGTACTATATGCGCGACTATTAAGACGAATCCTTTCGCTTTTTGTGGGCGTCGCAATCTATATACTCCAGAAGTCATACTCTTATAGTCATATCTGAACGAACCGGTCTCAATTCTTTCGGCATGTTGGTCGCACGTTTGACCCGGATATAACTAATCCCCAATCATCTTCGGGTCCTTCATGAATGAGTGTTGCAATTCGTTTGCTTGTTCCCATGGTTGGTATTGGTTTGATCTGCTGAATGTCATAATTGCCTTGACATCGACCGTTCCTAGGTAAATTGAAATTGAGATAATTCGCGATGGGGGACTACGGTCTCAAGGCCAAAGCTGGCCGGGACATTGTGATTGTGATCATCGTGTTTGCCATCATATCGGTGCTATCGGTAATACTGAGAATATATTCAAGAAGGATGCTGAATCTGAGTTTGGCGTTTGACGACTACCTTATCATGGTGGCGACGGTGAGCTCACTTGCTTCTGTCCTGATAATGTTTGTTACTCACAGTTTCTAGGTGTTTATCCTTGCCAATGCAATTCTGGTCATAACAAGTGCGTCTCAATTGCACGAATAATCCTGAAGAAGACGCTTATTAACTACTCACAACAGCCGTGACACAGGGAGGCGTCGGATTCCACATGCTCACAGAAGTCCCCATCGACGATGTCGAATTCGTTCTTAAGGCAATCATCCCCATGCAAGCCCTGTACGGCATCGGTCTCGCTCTCGTCAAAACGTCCATGATGGGACTATACTGGCGCCTTTTCGGGTCCAAGAAGAGTTTTCGAATCATGGTCTTCATCGTTGGAGCATTCGTTTGGGGCTGGGGTCTCAGTATCGTCCTCGAGGCGTTTCTACTATGTACGCCATTCGAGTATAATTGGAATCAGGCTGTATCGGGTCATTGTGGAAATCGGAATGCGGCATTCGTTGCTGCTGGAGCACTCAATTTGGTGACGGATATCCTAGTGTTGTCGCTGCCAGTGACACATATTTGGAGGCTGCAGCTCAGAGTGGGACAAAAGGTTGGATTGATTCTGGTGTTTGGTCTTGGTTTATTGTATGTGCTCTCCTGTACTCGTCCACGTCCGGGAAATATCGCTAACGCCCTCCAGTATCAGCGCCGTCAGCATGGTTCGCCTCTTCAGCCTCCTCCACGTCAATTTCGCGGACGCAACATACACCCTCCCCGAACCTCTAATGTGGAGTATTGTAGAGGAAGAGCTCGCTCTGACAACAGCCAACCTCCCTCTGCTTCGCCACGTCTTCTCACAACTTCTCCCACGAGGCTGGCTCAACTCCTCCCACCGAAAATCAAATTACAATACAAACAGTCAATATCGCAGAAACAACAGCAGTCGCAAACGGGGCGACAGATCAGACAACTACAATTTGACTCCGGTGAATATGGGTATTCATGAGAGCGAGGTGTCATCATCGGCGCCATTGAAGAGGAAGAATGGCACGGATGTTACGGTGGGTAGTACGGGGGATGATTCAGATACGGAATTGGCAGTTCACGGGGCGCCGCTGGATGGCATTCACGTCCAAAGGGAGTTTCGAGTCGGGTCTGCCGTCTAGAAGGACGTTTCCTACTCTTGTATAAACTTTCACGTCATAGATTCGGATGAGTTCTAAGTTGTTGATCCGGAAGAGGATTGAAGAACAGGGATTGAAGTGGTACTGAAAGTGTGTATACCCAGTGGTCGATCGACGGAGGAAAAAGAATCCTCGATGCATTCGTTTTCAGCGATAGACTATCCGAACTCATTCATGGTTGCATGTCCTGAGTGCTTGGTAGAAAAGCCTAGATTCAACAACGATCCTAATGTTCCTCCAAACTCCTCTGACCTGAATTTCAGTGGTCCATAATATCCATCATCACACTTCATGAGTTACAAGCACCTGGGCAATTGTAGACAGTCCATTCGGTGATACCTAGGTAGATGTGTCATAGATCCAACTGGGTATATATGTAGCCTGGCCGTCCTTAACATCGTCTGTACCAGGGCATTATCCCGCTATGGGACAAAAGGCCCAGGCATATGTAGTATACTCAGTGCATGTTAGGCACATCCGACGAATCTGTACAATTTTTCATAGTCACTCTGTTATCGAGATGGGGCTTCACTGCCCTACCATGTACAAGTGGAGAGAATATCTCTTAGAAGAGAATTGAAGTAAGAATGAAGCTGAGACGAGCTAGCCTATTCCGGCAAGACACAGCTCCACCAAAACATCTATCGCTCCATCACGTTCCGGCGTCAATTCTTTTCACAACTCATCGTCTCAACAAGCATTTCCATTTCTCACATCTAGAAATCGAAAATGACAGATCAAGACTTTACCAGTTCAAATGGGTATACTTCACGCTTGCAGGGTGTTCATTGCGAGCTCTGGAGTTAACGCTATTCGACCTCAGATTATATCTTGAGAAGACATCCAACAAGACTGAGACTCCTGCTTCACGCAAGTGCAAGGCATGTGCCAAGATATCGAGAGCCCAAAGGGCTCTACAAGGACAATTGGATTTGGCAAGAATGAAGACCGTCAAGCACTTACTACCTTCTAGAGAAACAGGCGATTCGGACTCCTTCATTGGCTCGGACGACGACTAGACCGATCCCTTCGCGATCAATGCAACGTCTACCATCACCGAGTACGAACCGCATGCCCGAGGCTCCCTACCAGCATACAAGAATAGCCATCGTGTTACCCAGACCGATCATGAACGTCGATATACCCATCCAACGAAGAAAGTTTCGTGTGTTCGCTTTCAAATTAAGCCTGGAGAGAAGAGCGCGTGAGTGCCCGACCCTGAATAAGCATGCGACTTCGTGCCTTGATATCGGTCGATGCAACAAATTTACCTTCGCATCTCGGTTATTTTTCTGAAGATGTCAAGAACGCGGCTATCTCAAGACAGAGATGGCCACTGCAGACATCTCATGGCTCACCGTCGTGGCGCTGCATAAAAAATATCAACGGACACTTTGAGCTTCTCTACTTGTCGCAGCCATGTCATTCGTTGTGCCCTTCAATGTTGATATTGGATCTGTCAGGCGATACCTGATTCCGCCACATCCAAATCACAAAACTGGACGCCCATTAGGGAATCTACGGCTGAGTTCTATGTCAAGGTTCTACTACGGTTAAGAGCGTGCATAATTACTGACCTTTCCGCCGATGTGTCTGCCGTTGATCGAATAGAGATTGGTCAGCATTTTCCTATGGCTCAATTGAAACCACGCGAAAGAATGGTTCTGCAGGTCCTACAGCGAACTATGTCGAATATAGACAATTGGCACAAATCACCATGGAAGGTCACGTCACTAAAGAGAAAGAAAGGTGAGTGTGTCAGTCTCTTGCGTGCCCACATAGAGCGTAAAATTTCCGGGTCCAGGATATGGTCTTTCTGATCAACTCCGGTAACCACTTCGTCCGACCTCCAACATATTTGCCCGAAGATTCAGAGCAACTCAAAAATCGCCCATAGCTCGGAATAACGATTGAATGAGCGTCATTACTTGATCAAATCGTCTCGGATATACCTGGAACCACGATTGAACTCAGTGCGGCTATATTTTCACAACATCTGATTAGTAAGAAGTTCCCAGACGCTTGCTATATGATACGCGGTCTATATGTAATATAATACCTTCACTTCGGTGGTGAGGCTTAATTAAAGGTAGTGACGCCCTTCTGTCTCTGAATCAACTCTATGTTGTAGTTGGGCTGCAAGAATAATTGCAGACCATATTATCCGCAACCTACCCCATGTAGGTAGACATGATCAAAATTGAACATATACGCGTGGTTGTGATGATATAGTGTTCAGAGTTTTGACCGTCTAGCATTCTCTGCCTGGATCGAACCTTGTTTGTCAAACACAATCAAGGTGGTGAATCACCTGGAGGGAACTTGTGGCTTGAGATCGAACTCTTAGTCGAACTTGAAGAAAGGAAGGCGTTCAGTTGGACGCTCTGATCTGAAGCTACTAGATGACACACTAATGCACTGGTAGTGATTTAAGCTTGTTCGCGACAAACATCCATTTAGTCGTTTGTGATCCCTGAGCTGGACAACCCAATCAACATAGATTTGAATTTACAACTTAGTCAAAACCATGTAAACCAGTTCCGGGTGTTGATAAAAGTACGAAAGCGGGAATCTGATTAGGGCTACTGACACGTTCCTTAAGCGGCCAACGGATGATCGAGATGCAAGCGGTCTACGTACCATTCGCTGGCAAATTGTTGCCAAAAGAGTGAATCTTTAGAAGCCACAGATGTCGTAATGAAGGATATGTAATGATGTGGAGACTCTAATTAATAGTTGGGTGATATGGTTCGTCAGTTATGGTGCACAATGCATCGATCAAATTACGACGGTCTCCCTTGCTGCTTGCGCGCCCCAATTTAGCGGTCTACTACGCAACCTTCACCGTCAATCCGTGAGCTGTGAATATCTCTCTGTATCATCACTGAGAGGAGGATTTGAGGGCCAGGGGGAATATCTATGAAGTGCATGGTTTTCCAACTGCCTATCCGAGCTGCCATAATAGTATTTTGCGAGACGCGTCATCTGACAGCATCGATCCTCAGGGATGCGGGGTATAAGTATCATCGTAGACACCTTACTAATTGCAGAACTTCTCGCCGAAACGTGATCCACAGAGTCCACGATCTCGACGGACCCTGTTTTGCGTGAGAGGTCACAATCTGATGAATCGGAAGGAACCCTAGCTCGATCTAGATTCTTCTTGGATCAGTTGGGACCTGAACCCAACAGATCCGGAAAATAAGAGACGGGGCACGATAGAGACTGACCTCATAGGGAAAGGCAGTTTTGAGATTGTGCCTGTGAAGAGTGTCATAACTACTTGAAAGGTACTTCCCAATGGTAAGTAGGATGCGAGACAGCCTTGGAAGACAGTTCGTGACCATGTAGAGTAACCCATTAATCCCTCCAGCTAGTGAGCGCCTAGTGAGTGACATGTGTTCATACGTGCATTCGAGGGCATTGGCGTCCTACTGAGCTCATAATATGGATCGTACTTGTCTTTCGTGGAGGTATGAGCCGAATGGTACCTGAGTTCAATGTTTCCTTCATGTGACATTGATGCAACTCTCCATTATTTGTCACATATTACCTCTATCATGATTCCTTGTCAGCTTCGTCTCCCTTGGTATTCAAGATAGTGAACCTGCTTTTCCATGACCAACATCGTCATGTTCTCTAGAACAGGCTGTTTCCTTGTCCTTGTCGGGGTCGCATTATCTGTAAGAGAAACGACAGCGTCTTCCTTGACCGTGCACACAAACTCAGGACTGGTCCAAGGGAAATTCGCATCGGGAACGACAAATCAAGTCGAAGAGTATTTGGGCATACCTTACGTCAGGAAAACTGATCTGGTCAAACCGTAAGAATGTCGAGACTAATTCGCCACAGGCACAACCTCCAGTCGGTCAATTACGGTGGGCGCCTGCGCAGCGATTTAATGGTACCGGAATAATATATGCAACGGAATTTGTGAGTGAAGTCAATATTACATTCAATCACCCTCTTGCCCAAGGCTTACAGCTCGGTAGGGATATAGTTGTCCAACGAATGCTACGTTCGCATCTACAGAGGAACTCGAAGCTCAATTTGTGGAGTTGGGTCTCACGCCACAAGCAATTCCTATATTGGAAAATTTGTTGGAACAACCAGGGGTGCAATACAGTGAGGATTGTTTGACACTCAATATTTGGAGCAAATCAACTATCAATGACACGTTGAAGCCGGTACTGTTCTGGATCTACGGCGGAGGTTTCAATACTGGTACTACTAATAACACAGCTTATAACGGCAAACACATCGTGGATCTTGAGGACGTCATTATCGTTTCTGCAAAGTGAGTTACAATTGACGTAGTTCAATATGGATATGACAGGATGCTGAAAACAGTGCCTAAGCTATCGGTTGAATATCTTCGGCTTCCCCGGAGATCCAACAATAAGAAATAATCTAGGACTCCTTGATCAACGCCTTGCCTTAGAATGGGTTCGAGATAACATCGAAGCTTTTGGTGGAGATCCCAATCGCATTACAATCTTTGGACAGTCGGCGGGCGGAGAATCGGTTGACTTTTACACCTATGCATGGATATCTGATCCCATTGTGGCGGGATTCATCTCCCAGTCTGGCACGGTATACACCCCGGGGGCTCAAGCTGATGAAGCGACATCGGCATCCAGGTGGTACAACGTTACTGCAGCCCTCGAGTGTGGTGATGCAGCTTCAGATTCGGATACATTGCTCTCCTGTATGCGATCGAAGGATTGGCAGGATATTCAGGCCGCAATTCCAGCCAGCACAGGTATTGCAAGCGTGACCGGCCTCTTCGGCCCAACGGTCGATAACATCGTCGTCTTTAGCGATTACGTCGCTCGCTCCGCCGCAGGAAACTTTATTAAAAGGCCCCTGTTCTTGGGAAGTAACAACTACGAAGTTGGGCTATTCCGTCCAATCTTTGGTGTCGAAAACGTGACACTCACTCAGGCTCAATGGGATTATCTGAATTTTGCAATTTATACATGTCCCACAGCTTACCGAGCGGCGGCCTCGGTGAGCAATAGCGTTCCGACATGGCGATATAGATATTTTGGCGAGTTTTCGAATTTGCGCTTGACGAGTTCGCCGAATTCTGGAGCTTGGCATGGGAGTGAAGTACCTCTTATTTTTGACACGGATAATGATATTGAGGAGATTGTTGCTCGGACGCAGGAAGAAGTTGAGATTTCGGACTATTTGAGGAAAGCATGGGTGGCATTTGCTTCCGACCCAGAGAATGGTTTATCGACGTAAGTATGTCAAGTGTAATTGGACATATGAGAATGCTGACAAAAGTGTTCAGATACGGTCTTCCTAAGTATCATCTCGTGGAAGATACTCTAATACGTCTAGGATATAACAATCAAACAGGGCCGCAAGCTGTGCTTCCATCTATTTATGATACTGGATGTGTCCTTGGAACTACACTTGCAGAGATACTTTTGACATTGGAAAGTCTTGCGTGATCCTCTAGCGGATCAGCTCCCTTTTGTTGGATTATATCTCGTCTCAGTCTAAAATGAGACAGAAAACATGTGGATATATACAGCTTAAGCGGTTCCGATCGATGTACATGCGATGAGTTAGGATGATAGAACGCTTGTTCGAAAGTATTCATTTCTTGTTAGCGATATAGCAGCGTGGATCAAGTCTCTGAGGTCAACACAGTGTGTTTCACATGCCACATAGGGGAGTATCAGAGTAGAGGGCTTGTCTATTAGAAGAGGATACCAATAACAAGAAGTCGCAAGGTCAAATCTCTTTCACTTTCAACCATTGAATGTGACGATGACATTGGATGAGACGTGGCGGGCGAATGGATAAAGAATGTACATAAAGCTTGTTTCTATTGTCTGCCAGATTCAGGATACGTTAGCTCACGTAATTCGCCCTGCTCCGATGTAGTAACAGTATAGATTCGCATGGTCATCCTCATTTTTCCGACAAATGAAAACTTTTCGCAATGGCAAATACAGATCTTGTGGCGATGCGCTTATGGTGTTCGATTTCGACAACGATATGACGTCGTTTCTGTGTTACTTGGGACACGGAATCTTCCCGAAGCAAAGTCTTCATACGGATCGCAAGGTCTACATATGATGACTCGGCCATCTCGCCAGAAGCAGCGTTCTCTACTCGAATGGCGGCAGAATAGTAATCCCGTCGATGCCTCAGGAAGCGAACACTCGGCAAAGGCTCCGAGTCAACCGATTAAAGCCAAGCCAACCCATCGAAAAATCTAATTGAGGTTAGCCAATGGAGCTGCTTTCAGCTTAAGAAGTGGGGAATAAAAGTGTTCCACAAAGCCAATCATAGATTATAATCAATCACACTTTAAGGCTCTAGAATGGCTCCACCAATAGATGCTTAGACCGTTGCATTAGTCCCCGCTAGACCCAAAACTCTATTCTTCCTTCTTTTTCTTCCATGTATTTTCTTAGCACTTCTATCTGACAGGTATATCTGGGTCATGATGTAAGCTTATTCCAACCTCATAGAGCCAATCAGATGAACACAGAGAGAAAAGAGCGATTGGGTCTGAGACCCAGACTTCTTGTACACGGAAAGATCTCCGCCGGCAAAAGTCATCGGTTATCGGGTCCATTGACTCCCCCCAGCTGTTCGTCTCTTTCACCAAAGACGACAAAGCGAGCTTATGTCAGACATTGTCAAAAATTGGAATGTCATGCGACTGGTGGCAGATAGCCGGTAGCATGTTCTCGAACCCCAAGATTTCGAGCACTGTCATTCGTCGCGGATGTCATTTCTTCCAGGAGTCGTGCACTTACCTCCAATTTCTCGTCAATGACCTGGTACCTGCGTATGATATCGGATGCCAATCAAAATCAGTGCGTCGAACGCCTTAGCTTCACGTGTTCGTCCGCTTTTCTTCATATGCTGAAGCGGATGTGTTGTCCATGACTCAGTGTGCAAGATCTTATCGAGCCGATATTGAAGTGTCAAGAATGGCTTTTACGCGACCACGTATGCAACAAAGAGTACCATAATGACTTTTTCGTTTCATTGTGAAACTGACGACCCAGGAAACCGGATCCTGACCACTCGGGCGGGAGAAGGGTACGCCCCCCCTTGACACGCAACGGTCTAGAATTTATCCAAATCGCCGGAATTGGCATAACCACCGCTATCCAGATGATCGAGAGAGTGTGTGTGGAGACCGGGGACCTGAGCGAAAAACCTCGTGGGCAAACGCCACTCCGTCATTCCTCGATTTGTCATTGGATGTCAGAGACGAAGCCCTGAAGTCCCAAATCTTTGTCAGGGGGGGTTTTATGAGGCATTTCACGAGGCGAGGAACAAGTCCATAACCATGGATTCGGATTGTGGTGCTGAGTCAGAAAGAGGCCAGGATCTGAATATATAAGAGACCCCAAAGTCAAGTATCAAATCGATTCTTTTGCCTCGATCATCAACTCAAGTCATTCACTCTTGACACAGTCCTTCTCTTTCCAAAAAAGTCAATCTTTTGTACTTTCATTCCTTCGGAAGAAATTCCAAGTCTTTCCTTCACAAACAAAGATTCATTCCTTGAGAATTTGCCTCTTTTTTTTCTTTCACTACCACCACAATCTCAAAATGAAGGCTCAATTCATCGCTGCCGCTGCCGGTCTCTTCGCTGGTGCTCTCGCTGACCAGTCCATCTTCAGCGGTGCTGGATTCGGTACTTACTATTACGACGTCGAGCAAGTCGACGCCTGCGGTACATCATTTGAGTACCAGAACATGGGTCCCGTCATGTGCAACCAGGAGACCGCTTTGACCCTCGACGACATCAACTCCAACTACATCGTCGCCATGAACAACAGCCAGCTCCGCTCCGACCCCTCTCTCTACTGTGGAAAGAAGGTTGTTGTCTCCGTCAATGGTCAGGCTTCCGATCTTCCTCTCTTCATCGGTGACGGTTGCGAGCGCTGCGCTGAGGGCTCTCCCGACGCCAGCACCTGGAATGCCCAGGGTGCTCCTGGCCTTGATTTCAGTCTGTCGGTTCTCGACCAGATCACTGGCGGTAGTGCTTGTGCCGATGGTCACGCTGACATCACCTGGGAGATTGTCGATGAGACTCTCTACAACTTCGATACCAATGCCCCTGGTGAGGCTACCGGTCCTGTTTCCTCATAAGTCAACGACTCTTATGATATGACTATATGATATTAGAATGCCTTGATGGCAGGACACTTTCGTTGCATTGGAGTTTGATTTTGGTTTTTCACTTCTCAATAGCACTATGTACTTTCATATTCTTGTCTGCGCCACAGGTGGTGCAACTGGAGTATGTTCACGTTCTGTGTATACACATTTTCTTCTCTTCTTATCCAGACAGTGTGTCTGGATCATTTTATAGATATCCACAATTCTTACTTTTGATTCCATGATCATCTTTCATCTGAAAACCTATTTGCTCAGGATACACGGTATAGTTCAATAACCATCACATGAGGTGATAAGAAAAAATGAGTACATCTTTCATATTAGTATCAACACGCCTATAATAGTTCCGGAACATTTGGCCGAGGTCTTTCCTGGACTTGTAGGATCAAACAGTTTGTAAGCGGGCGATATTCGGAGATAAAGCAAGACGGTTTCATTACTGCACTTAATCTATATGCTCGAATTGACCCTGGAGAAAATGAATACCCCTCTCTTGAATCTAGCAAACAGCCACGCGACTCATTATTATGAAAACATCAACTCAAAGAGCGCGCCCGAACTGATGGGGTACCGAAACCTTTACACCAAGTTCTTTAGCAACATTCAAAACCCACGCTGGATCACGCAAGAATTGACGTGCAACAAAAACAGCATCCGCCTTTGGTTCAGAGCCGCTGACAAGAGACTCGGCAGCTCGAGCTTCATGTTTGAGGATATCCGGGTGCGAATCGGCACCCTCGACGATATCCTTAGCTTGAGAAGATGTAGTGACCAAACCAACTGCACCGACTAGCAGGTTGTGAACACCCGACTTGTGCAATTCTTTGCGCACCTGAGCAGCAAGGTCAATCTGATACGATGTATGTGGGTCGATTTTCTGATCTTTGTGATTTGCGCCAGAGCTCACGTCAATGAGATCAACACCCAGGCTAGGAAGTTCTTTAGCCAACTTGATTGTGGATTCAGGCTCCCAAGTGCCAAATTCCTTCGCGACATCCGTACCCTCGAGCCATTCTGTTGCACTGACTCGCAAGAACAGTGGAACTCCGGCCGGAATCACTTCGCGAATCGCTGCTGCAATTTCTCGGACTATCCGTGTACGATTCTCAAATGACCCACCATAATCATCAGTTCGCTTATTGGTAACAGGACTTAGAAACTGATGAACGAGATAACCGTGCGCTCCATGTATTTCGACGACGTCAACACCGGCCTTGACTGCTGTCGCAGCAGATGCAGCAAAAGCCTTCACAACTTCCCTCACCTCATCCGTCGACAATGTTCGTGGAACATGGTATTGTTTATCCTCCACACCACCACCGGACCATACCATATCTGGCCCTCCTGTCGGCGCAATAATATTGCCAGGCCATCCAAACTGTGAACTTTCCGCCCGCAAACTCCGCATCCCTTGCGCAGCAGCTACCCAGGGTGGCATGACGCTCGCTTTGCGTCCTGCATGCGCCAATTGCACAGCAACTTTTGCGCCCTGCGCATGCGCGAAATCAACTACACGTTTGAGACCAAGGAATTGAGCGGAAGCTGTATCATGATCCCAGATTCCCGCATCGTTGGGTGAGATGCGTCCATTGGGCTGTACGGCCTGCGCTTCAATGATGATCAACGAAGCACCTTTGAGCGCGAGATGGCCCAGGTGCGCAATATGGTAGTCCGTCAGAGCTCCAAAGGCAGATGATTCTGGATCCGGATCGGCGGAGTACATGCACATTGGCGATACGACAATGCGATGCTTGAGAGTCACGTCGCGTATTTTGAGCGGACGGAAGAGCGTGGGTACAGAGTTGGCATCTTGGCCAAGTGCGACTCCAGCATTGTTGGCCGGCGTGAAATATGTCAGGCCATCGGCTTTGACGACTTTGACGTCGGACGCGTTGATTGAGCCCATCTTACTTGAGTCGATTGACCGAGGAGGGGTTGATTGTGGGAGTTGATGAAGATCGGAAAGAATTCCGAATGAGGATTGGCGATGTTATCGATACCCCGCCTGTACAGGGTCAACAATTCAGCAATATGATAAAGAGCAAAATATAAAATCACTACTTGACACAGACCCTTCGACTCTTATATGACCTTCCACAAAGAGATAGAAAGATGGAAAGAAAGAAAGAAAGAAAGACAGTCTATGGAAATGTCAACATTCGAATGCCACAGAAGTTTACATTGCCCCCGCTCTAAACGGAGTGTATTATAAATCAATGCCTGAGAGTATCGTCGCCCTGAAAATTGATCGAGAGGGGTTTGGATATAGTGGACCAACGTTGGATGCGTGTTTTAACAATCAAGAAAGAAATCATATGTATATAAGGTAGGATTCTTAGGTAGGTCATTCCCTTGACTCTCATTGATTACATTCAGAAGTGCGTAACTATATCATAATCGGACTTGACAAAAAGATACAATGACCCATTTAGACCAAATGAAGGCTTTCGAAACACGATTGTATAATATTATTAGTCTGAAAGTTTACCAAATAAGGGAATCGTGGAGGGTTCATAATTGCTTGTATTATATGAGGCTCCGGCCACCCTTGCCCGGCTACCTAGTAATGGATTTTTACTATATTTCCTTATCATCTTTCCCAGGTTTACCTTTTAGTCTCGCAGAGTATCAAGTCTATAAAGCCATAAACGTTTTTCCTAGAAGGTTCTCGATCAAACCCCGCTATAGGATACTTAATATCTCCAATGTTGACTCGCCATTTTATCTTCCTTAGCTGTGCCCTTCGTGAAGAACGAGCCTATTATTGACTGAAAGGATCAAATGCTCAAAACAGCGCAATCTAAAGCTCCATGAAAATCATGAAGGTCTGTTTCATGCATAGGGAGACAAGTTACTGTCCTTGGCCTGAGTCTACCACTAGTACAGCATGCTATATCGAGATTTTTGTTCACTTGAAGGCACACTTGATAGCGTAAATTTTTCAAAAATAATGACGTCTTTGATGCAAAAAAAAAAAAAAAAAAAAAACCGACTGAGAATTCTAATTCTCTTATCTATGTTTCGAGCCAAATGAAACCATTCGTCATCACAGCAGTCACTGAGTCTGGTATATCCGAGCCGGGTAGGTCCTCTCTAACCTTAAATCCTCCTTGAGCGAGGATCCAGGACAGACATTTGTAGCTTTTTCGGCTGTGCCTTCCATCAACTGAAATAACAACGGGCTGTGCCATTGGGACAACTGGCACGATGCTATCTCTGTCATAAATGGCCTCCAAGGAGACAAGCTTCCATGAATCATTGACTTTCTCAAGTCGCGATACGAATCGCGCGTACGAAACACATTCAAAGTCAATCCCTTCATAGGGAAAACGCATCAAGATACTGCCACTTGATTCCGAGAGCGCTTTGTCGCCCTTGATGTAGACTTCAACGGGGCTAATGGTGTGCATAGAATTCGTTGCTCCATTACTCATCTTTTGTGAGCCACTGATGAACCCGTCGACGTCCCCTTGATACCTGTAAAATCATGTAAATCGAGCATCTACATGTGATACAAGTATGGGACAGAGAAAGTGAGTTGTCGTGCGAGCGAACGGATCTCAAATACCCGTTATCCAGCTTGCTGAGACTTACCAGGAAATGTTCACCCAAGTCTTCAACAAATCAGGGTGCCAAGCGGCTCGTAGCTTCTCCCATTGCAAGGTATCCCTATAATAGCGCTCGCGAACGACGAGAGATTTAATCTGAAGTTCTGCAAGAATCTCCTCTGTCGTCATTGTCGTCGATGCGGGACGTATACAGTAAGGCTGTAGTTTTGCCAATGAAGGGGCGAAGGGCTGAATGGGGCAAGGTGGAATATTTTCAGAACGACGAAATAGTACTTCCCAGCTCATATGTTGATGAGGAATGTTCTTGATTTTCAAGGACGTCCAGCGCTTTGTTCTCCAGCTATAGCATGACCCGCTGAACATTCTGGGAAAGTGTCACCATCAGCTTCCTCTAAGTACATCTGGCGGGGCAAGTATCACCATAGTGATTGCAGACCATGATTATGGCCGAAATGCATGATACCAATATGAACTAGATAATAAGACCTCTGAGCAGAAGAGCCTTTCCCGCCTTACTTGGAGAGTGATATTACTTCCCCGCGAATTTTCCTTCACATGTTGATCGACGCCGACAAAAATTGCTGTCTTGGAGAAAACCTTTACTGAGACTGGTAAAGACTATTATTACACGTGAAAGTAGCTCAGTGGGAAAATGTCCCGCCTTCTTTTGCATGTTCCAGTAAATTGCTACATTGAAGCAATGGTGATTATTTGTATTGTAAACCCCAGGTATTATCTCCTCGCGGGGCCATTCCCCACGTTTATACGGATTGATCACTTTCGCACCGACGCTCCGATGTAATACCGTACCGAATGACTTATAGGGTCTTGAAATTTGTCCCAAGGCTATTCATTTTGTCTTCCTTCAATAATCAGCGATAGTCTTCTAGTAGAAAAGAGAAACAGCGCTCAAAGTCGATAAGTGCATATCATGGCAGCTGAAGAAACTCAGCTCGAAGTAGTGCCTCTCCTGATCGACGGAAAGCCCACTACAGCGAAGTTTTCCGCCCAGTTCTCTATTTTCAATATTGAAGAACAGAAAGAAGTATATCTAGCAGAGTCTGCGGATGTAGATGCTGCCAGCCGCGCAGCAGAGGCGTCATGGCGCTCTTTCCAGACCTGGAAGAAGACATCTGGACGTGAACGCCGGAGGATACTCGCTCGTTATGCAGATCTGCTGCGCGAGCATGAGGAGGAGCTTGTCGCCACCCAGGTTCGGGAGACGAGTGTGATAGAGATGTGGGCGCGGAAAAATGTACATTTGGCAGCAGATCTAATTGAGGAAATTGCGGCTTGCGTGACGCGTTTGGGCGGGGAGATCCCCCAAACACAAACAGAGTCAAGCATAGCTCTTGCTCTTACAGTCCCAGTTGGACCTGTGTTATCCATTGCACCGTAAGACCTCTTTTGATTTTCCACTCGCCTGGAAGATTGCAGGCTGATTTGCTATGGGTACAGCTGGAACTCCAGCGTGATTCTAGGAGCTAGGTCTATTGCTACGCCAGTGGCAGCTGGCTGTACGGTGGTGTTCAAGGCATCAGAAGCATGTCCAAAGACCCATCATCTATTGGTGGAGATATTCAAAGAAGCTGGATTACCTGACGGCATTATTAACGTCATCCAAACTCGACGCGAGGATGCTGCAGCGGTAACTGAAGCTCTCATCGCCCATCCGGCTGTTCGAAAAATTGAATTTATTGGTAGTGCATCTGTCGGCAAGATTATAGGACAATTGGGTGGTAAATACCTCAAGCCAGTCCTGATGGAATTGGGAGGCAAAGGTCCAGCGATTGTTTTGGAAGATGCGGATCTTGAAGATGCCGCAGGCAAATGTGTAGCCGGCGGTAGGTCCAAAGTGAAAACGTCTACATCCACAAGCAAAAATGCTAATCAGACCACTAGCATTTTTACACCATGGACAGCTGTGCTTCTCCACGGAAAGAGTGATTGTCCTCGAGTCCGTTGCCGAAAAGTTCAAGGAATTGCTCAAGGAAAAAGCATCCAACTTCAAAACAGGAAGCGGTATCTCGGAGAGGATCATTGAGTCATCATTGAACAAGCTTACCGACGCTGAACAGAAGGGCGCCCAATTCCTGGTAGGCGGCCCTAAGAAAGCATCTAACCACGCATTGGAGCCTACCATCGTAACTGGCGTGACCAAGGACATGCAAATCAGCGACGAAGAAGCCTTTGGACCCTCGTTCTCACTTTATATTGCTAAAAATGACGTTGAAGCAATTGAAATAGCCAATGACACAAAGTACGGTTTGAACGCTGCGGTCCACTCCACGAATATGCAGCATGCTCTTGATGTTGCAAAGGAGATTGACACGGCGCAAATCCACGTCAATAGCATGACAGCACATGACGAACGTGAGTTATTTTTTACTCTATCGCAGCATTTGTCCGGGTTCATTTTGACAGACTAATATTTTGTATAGCTACTCTCCCCGTTGGAGGCATGAAGGGCAGTGGTTGGGGCCGAAATAATGCATTATGGGGTCTGAAGGAATTTTCGGAGATTAAGCTGATCACACTCAGTATGAAAGGCAACAAATTTATCTGAGTAGTATTTCAGGACGAAATAGAATGACTAGTCTCAATACGACTCATTCAAATTGCATTGTCAGTAATGCCTTACATCTTGGATAATCTAGCCCGTCGTTGTCTTCACAACTTCTTCATTCTCTGCAGCGTATCCTCTTGTATTTCATCCTGTGTAATAGGTAGACTGTATTTGTTTTTGATGATACGAATCTTACGAAATGCCGCCATGATAGTGAACGGCGCGTTTTTGCTTGAAATTTTTGGTGTTCACTCAGGATACGAATTGATAAGTAGCTTCCCCACGGGGCCGTTGTCAGACTGGTCCAAATGCGATGGGTCAATGAGGGATATCAGGCCATTGTCTCGCTTTAGACCCACTGTCGTGGTCCTCGATATGCATGGGACGTCGATTTGATCATACAGTCTAGAATGGGGGACGCGGGGAAAAATAGTATCGGAATCGGTCTGCTTAATTGCGAGTCTCCTTTTCTGATATTGATCTATCTAGTCTAGCGCTGGCGCGTGACATTTCAAGCAGAGCATGGCTTGCCGTACGTTGACCATGTCAATCGATTTAAATGAGTCGCTTTTTCTTTGATGATTTTCAATCCCTATCAATCACTTTCCGTACAAAATGGATAGCTGGAAATTTCACTATCTTCGCAAGGGCCAGCCAGGTTATGCGGAAGCCCGCTGTGCCTCTGTCTGGAATGGGCATGTTCCCGACAGATACCCGGCATTGATTGTCTACCCAGAGTGTGATGAGGACGTACGAAATATTGTTCTTTACGCTAAAAGGAATGGAATGAGTATCGGTACCAAGTCCGGTGGTCATTCATGGACCGCCTCGTTTTTGCGCGATGACGGGATATTCGTCGACCTGACAAAAATGAACCATTTCAGCTTCGATATCGAAGCTCGCACGGCTGAAGCCCAACCTGCCGCGTACGGATCCGATCTCAACGCGGCCCTTGTTGAACATGGTCTCATGTTTCCCGCCGGCCATTGTCCCACAGTCGGTCTCGGCGGCTTTCTGCTCCAGGGAGGCTTTGGATGGAATTCTCGAAAATGGGGCGTCGCCTGCGAGAGTGTGACGGCGATTGACGTTGTTAATGCGCGAGGGGAGATACTTCATGCCAGCCCGACTGAAAACTCAGAATTCTTTTGGGCGGCTCGTGGCGCTGGATGTGGTTATTTTGGATTGATCGTTAAATTCTATCTCAAATTACACGACCTCCCACGTGGCATCATGACTGCGCGATACGTCTTTGAAATTAGCGATTTCGATGAGGCTGTCACTGCCATCGACACTGTCTCGGAACAGGTGTCGCCGGATCTGGAGATAGGCTTTTTCGTGGCCCATGATCAGGATGGGTTTGAGGGCCGACCCACCGTTGCAATCACTGCGGACGCACTGTCCGAAACTGAGGAGCAGGCAAGGAAGGCTTTGGATCTACTTCATAATCTACCTGTGATGAGCAAAAACATCAAGTCATATCCATACGTTAGTTGTACGTTGAAGGAGTTGCTACAGCGTTTTGACGATATTCTTGACAATCGAGGAAGGCGATACGAGGCGAACAATCTGTGGACCGACGAGCCGGTCCAGAAGTTGTTGCCCAGTTTTCATCAGATCATCGAGAATCTTCCTCCAGCACCGTCGCATCTATACATGATGTGGTGGTTACCGGTTCGTGACAGGCAGGAAATGGTATTTTCAATGGAGGCTCGCCTTTACGTGGCACTGTACGCCATTACTACTGACCCCTCAAGAGACTCGCAGCACTCTGACTATGTCGTTCACTCCATGAAACTCATGGACAACTACACAAAAGGTATACAGTTGGCGGATGAAAATCTTCCCGTGAACCCTGGAAAATTCATGTCAACGCAAAAGTATACAAAGTTGGAAAGACTTAGAGCGAAGCATGATCCAGACGGCCGATTCTTCAGCTACATTAGGGTGCCACCGGAATTCGAAACGGCTCGTTCATCACTGTAATGTTGCTGACACTACTGACGCACGGAAATTTGATCCTGTCTATTATTCATCCGATATCTTCAATATACTTAGCTAGAATCTTGCACTATTCTTCACGTACAGGATACTCCCAACGATGATAAACCCTCTCCTCAAAAGGTCACATGATTTGCGTAGCTATAAAAACTCTCAAGAACAGATGAAATATTTCGAACGTGGATACAGACGACTTCCCGTGTTACTAATCTTCAAGCGCTGTTTTGGAGATCGCAAGAGATATACGACTTCCCATTGAACGGAAGCTCAAAGTTACATGACGGATCATTGGTTTCAGGGCCCAGTGGATCCTTTTCCTGTGCAGCTACACCGATTACACATTGTCAAATTATACACCACATTGAATGTGAGCAGCCAAAGAGCCCACATGGAATGGTCGTAAACAGTCCGGGGGTCTCAAGAACGCTCTGTCTGTGGCTTTGCAGACTTGATTCATCGCGGGGCCGCATTGAATGGATTGGTTCTTTTACGCCCCGCGCCCCACGTATATGCGAGTATCGTCTCGTCCTATCCAGGCAAGTCGAAAAGACTTAATTAAAGCGATTAATGGAGTGACCGGAGCGAAGGAGAAGACGTCCCGCCTTACACTGACCACCAAGTGCCCCTGGCTTGCAGAGAGCTGGCTTACACAATGTCTGCTAACGGCCAAAGGTACTCCGAGAAAAACACAGCTTCCCCCCATCTGAATCGAAGTGGAAATGAGCGATATGTACCATAACAAAACACCAACAAAGAAAAGACAATCAATATCATTGCACTAAGCAAGCCCTTTCTCTCACCATGAGTTCATCCGAGACTTTGGCTCTTGTTGCCAGGGGTCCAGCAAGCAATGGTCAATGGAAGCTAGAATCAGTCGTACCTCGTCCGATCAAAAACCATGAGTTGCTCGTACGGATCGTCGCCAGCGGCATCTGCTTGGCTGATGTACATTTTGGTGATGTGAAGGAGAACGCCAGTAACCCGGCGATATGGTATCCGAGAGTCCTCGGTCACGAAGGTGAGATTACCTCTCAACTGCTTTTGTTTATCCGGACGAAGATGTTGTCAGAATCGTGAGACGATCAGCTCACATAAGCCTACGTGGCATGCTAGGTTCTGGCTATGTTGAACAAGTTGGCAGTGCGGTAACTGTTGCCAAACCCGGTGACCCGGTTCTTCTCTCCTACATGTCTTGCGGCACCTGCTACAACTGTCAAGATTCGCACCCAGCATATTGCACAGAAGTTTTTAATTGCAATTTCATTGGCGAAAGAGGAATTTATGCGCCCGAAAATAGTCAAGATCACAATATCGGAGGTTCGTTCTTTGGTCAATCTAGTTTTGCGAGTAGAGCTGTTGTCCAAGAGCGAACTGTTGTCAATCTCAAAAGTGTTGGTGTTAGTGAACAGGAACTCCAACTTTTCGCACCACTAGGTTGCGGGATCCAAACAGGAAGCGGTGCATTTGTGAACATTGCCAATGTTCAGGCTAAAGATGAAGTGGCCGTGCTGGGCGTGGGTGGTGTCGGACAGAGCGCTATCATGGTGAGTCGGCCATTGCTACGTGCATGCCCCGACTTCATAGCAACCGTTCTAACGTGGTTTCTCCTTTCTATAGGCTGCGGCAATGCAAAATTGCAAAAGTATCATAGCAATCGATCGCAGCCGGACTCGTCTACAACTAGCTAAAAGTCTAGGAGCCACACATACAATTGACACATCTGATGCATCAGTCAATTTGATCTCAGAGGTTCTAAAGATCACTGAGGGCCGAGGAGTACATGTATCGCTTGATACGACCGGCGTGCAAGCCCTGGCACGGCAGTCGTGGCACTTTGTCCGATGCTATGGAAAGGTTCTTCAGGTTGGCTTAGCGAATCCAAGTGACAAATGGGATATCTCGATGGCAGACCACATGAATTCTGGTAAGCAAATCATTGGCTGTGTACAAGGGGATTCCATTCCGCAAACATACGCCTTGGAAATGATAGAGTGGTATCGTGAAGGAAAGTTTCCTATCGATAAAATTATAAAGCTATATCCTGCGGACAAATATCAACAGGCATTGGAGGACATGCGTGCTGGAACGACTATCAAGCCGGTCCTATTATGGTCAGCTCCAAGACCGTCTCGGATATAATTGAATGATAAGCATGAGTAATGATTATTGTTTGAGATTGATTTCATTTCTCATACATTCTCATTCCATTTCTGCAGTGGTAACTGGTGTTTTGACTGTCGCGTAGTTGTACGCAAACGTTTGTTTATAACGCCATTTGTGGCCTACAGTAGAGACCTTTCTGAATTATTTTCTTTCTCAATTTACAGCAACTGTAAGACGACTTACTTGTTTTCGAGACGATCATCAGAAGTTTCCAAGCAGGTTGGAGGTGGAATCAAGTGCACCGCCCATCTGGATCAGTGCTCCAGCCAAGTGCTCGGACGATCCGGATGCGGATACCCAAGCCCATGGAAACGACTAGTCAATTATACACATACTGGTAAGTTTGCACAGTGTGGTTACCGGGGTGCAGCTGACTCAATGCAAATCTTGACTCCGCAACCTAGAATTGTATTTATGAAATGTTATTTACCCCACACTTCGCAGCCGGGGTTTCATCTTTCTCCTCAACTAGTTACAGGCTAAGCCTCCAATTCCATCACGATTTTTCATTCATCATTCCAGGCCTCAATACAACCACCGGGCCGGAAAACCGAAACAATCTCTAAAAATACAATGGAGGTGGCATCGAGCACAGGGCCGACTCAATTGCCGCAACGCTTGCCAGACAGACCCTTCCAGTGCCGTTTATGTGGGAAGAGCTTTCTGAAAAATGAGCACCTTGTACGCCATATACGAACACACACAAAAGAAAGGCCCTTCCCATGCCCAGACTGTGGAGTCAAGTTTAGTCGACTGTAAGCATTGATAATCTGCTGTATTGGGCTTTGGCGTCTCTGATGGGTGCAAAGGGATGTTCTGAGACGTCACCGGCGTGACGTGAAGTGCAAGAGACCCCCTGCTCGGGACTACGCGAGTCAGAATGATAGTGCAAAGGCATGTTCGGCACCATTACAGACGCCTACAGTATGCAGTAGCAGCCCCCCAAGTGCCACCGGTCAAGCGATGGCGCCCGGACCGGGGGAGCAACCTACCCAGACAGAGTTAACATGGCAATGCCCGGTGGATAATATGCTTCAATTTGCCAATCCCAAAAGCAACTCAGTTGGGACTGGAATTTATGTTCAGTCACAATGGCAAACTGACTCTATGTTTCCATCTGGTATTGTTAGCTTTGACGAACAGTTTCCATCATGGGTTATTGATCCAGATCTTCATGATGACATCCTCGAGATGAACTTTTCCCCTCTTGTTAACAATGCTCTATCGCAGACTGAGATACCGGACTTAGAAGTCATGCAAGCAGAGACCATTCAACGCTTATGGTTCAGTCATCTTCCAGAAACCCCGACCCATGCCCTATACCCGGAGGACGTGTATGGAGACGCATCGAATCCCGTCTCAGAACCAACATCGCCCCGTCCTGGCAGCACAGAGATCGATGACCAGTATCGTCAAAGTATTCGCAAGCATCTACATATCATGTCATATGAGCCGACTGTTCCTTCGGTGAATCAACTGAATATCTTGGTCCGATTATACTTTAGTAGAATCCATGCCATTTTCCCAATCATACATTATCCGACATTTCGGCCAAAAAAGTCAAATTCTCATCTACTAATCGCCATGTGTGCCATGGGCAGTCTCTTGACTGGCTCCGAACAGGGACTTCAGCAGGGGATACATCTTTTTGAGCGGATTCACAAATCCACGCTCGTCAACTGGGAGCGATTGATGGCAAAACATCAAGATAATATGGTAACAATTATTCAGTGCGCAATACTCGCTCAAGTGTTTGGCCTTCTCTCAGGTAGCCCCCATCTTTTACTCACGGTTGATGCGTTTCACGGGCCACCAATCGCCTGGGCGAGACATATGCGCTTGCATCGAAGTCGCCCAACCGTTTCTCTGAATCCGGATGATGATGATCGCAATCTGGATGAGACGTGGAGAATTTGGGCACACAACGAGGAACTACTTCGTGTTGCGCACGGTTTATATATCGTTGACGTCGAATTGGCGAGCATGCTACGTCACGAGCCTTTTCAGAATTTTGAGTCCTACAGCTTTTCGTTCGCATCCTCCGACAGGACGTTTGCGGCCCTGAACGCTCGGGACTGGAAAGGGAAGTATCTCTCAGAGATGCAACAACGACAGCATCATAGTTCCTCAGCAACGTGTGGACTCGTCTTATCCGAGCATGGTGGAATCTCTCAGGTGCCTGAAACCAGCCGCTTTACCGCTTACTCCGTGTTAGAAGGCATATCCATGGAGATTGCGCGATGTCGAGCCAGATTTGGCAAAGCTGCGAGACCGATAGAGCACTTCGGTCGGCCACTTTCTGATTTACGTGAACGGTTTTTGAACCGCCCTAATCAACACGAACAAGACCCTTTTCAGCTGCACGTTCTATGGCATGCGGTCTATATGGATGCCTTGACTGATTTTGACCTGTTGGAAAAGGCTATAGGCCGTGATGGTGTTAAGCTTTCGACTGGGGAACGCTCCATTGTAGTAGACTGGGCAAATTCAAACGAAGGTGGAATATGTGCGTTCCACAGTCTGATGATAAAGAAACACGTGCAGAGAGTGAATCTGCTATCCGAGCTTTCTGTTCATACTCCGCGAGCTATTTTCCAGTCTGCAATCGTTCTGCTCTGCTATGTTAATTTCGGTCTCCCGGATAGATTGCCATACTCTTTATTAGAGAGTCGCAGTGGTGGTAACTTCGAGCACTTGCTAACCGGTGTGGATCGGTCTCTACTCCTATTTGAACTGAAGGAGTGTGGCACTGGTAACAGCTTGGCACTGAAGATGAAACTATTTGTGTTGGAAATGATCGATCTACTGCAACATACGGGTCACTGGGAGATCGCTCGGAAATATGCATCAATACTAACGGCAGCCTGCACCTTTGCATTTGAGCACGTTTCATAGCTGGTCTGGTATGTGGTTTTAAGATGATTACGGATTGACTTATGAGGGTGGACATTCCATTGAGGTTCGATGCATTTTTGGCTTTAGGGGTTCGGCACCGATTTACTTAATTTGCATCCAGATCACCTTGGCCGTTATGGTGTTCTTAGGACTATGCGGCATCCTTTTCTTCTAATGGACGGCATATGGGAGCGCAGTTCATACTAATTTCGTTCTTATATATCATCAGTGTGGACACAAGGGAAGTAAGTGAAATAATTACCTTACCAAGATACCCAGCACATTGAATTTAGGGAGGTACAGTCTCCACCTACACATCCTCTACTCTTAATTTCTTCACCAGTAATTGAACGTTTGTCCACAGGTTTCTGCTTTCATACCATGTATGCGGTTGCGAAGTATAGTGTTATCAATGCTTCATGCATCATCCCTGAATGTGGCACTTCAAGCCTAAGCCTTTAACTAGATACCAAATTACGTCCGCAAAGTCGGACAAGTGGTCTGATATTGATTCAATCGGTAGTTACAAGGAATGATTATGAAAACCTTCCACCATCTTTCCGGTGCGTGATTCATTAATGAAATCTTCCGATCAGTGCGTTGCTTTGATGACGAAAGTGTTTGGACATCGTATGACAGCACCCTACAAGCGTATTAGATGACCAACATTCTTTGCTTTACTACTCATTTCATCATGGATCTCAAATACCGGAAGAGGCTCCGAAATTTGAGTATCACGGCTCTGATCTCACAAGCAAGCTCCTTCAGAATCTATACTAACCTGTACTGAATTCCCAGGGATAATCTAGTACACACCGATAGAGTCCCAAACACATAAAAATATAATCATGAATGTCACCCCGCGACTCGTCTATATAATGGCGGAGAGCTGAAGAGAAACAGAATGCGGGCCGAAAGATCAATGGCTTTTGACCCACGTGCACGCACGATCAAGAAGTGGATGCTGGTATAACGCGAGCCCGCCAGTATGACTCGACTGATCGCTCATACCAGGTTAGAAAGATCTCTTCTCGTCGATGCGACAGTTTTTATATACCCCAGGTAATGAGTTATCCGCGGGAAAAGGGCCAGGTTCCGAAAGGCGGAGATGCCAATGTGGCGGAATTCACATGGAGTCATGCGGGGAGGCCATGGGGCAATTAAACTTTTGCGGGGAAAGGCATACAAAGTATGTATCACATACAATTGCTGTTGCCCTTTTCATGGTTAAAAAGCCACACAATGCTCCCCAATAAGATGCAATTTAAATAATGCTCCCCAATAAGATGCAATTTAAATAATATCCCTGATACTACCAAGACTCCCTAGCCAGGCTACTGGAAAGATCGAGAAAATTTTACCTAATTATGGATACGGAAACAACTCAGAAGGTCAGGGCACAGTTTCCAGACCTGGTCTTCAGCAAGCTGAAATCCGTGCATGAACATCCTCTTTACGCACCGCTCAACCTTAGCACGGAACCAAATGAGCGAATCCACCTTTCAAAAGGCCATCGCAAGGAGGGGAGGAAGGCCTTCGATGTGGATACGGTCCTCGAGCGGAACACCACAGTCCCTTTACGAGATGGACTCAAGTTGTACATAGATGTCTTCAGGCCTGGGTCTTCCGATGAGAGAAAAGTCCCTGCAATCATTGCCTGGAGTCCCTACGGCAAAGGCGGGTCGTTGGCTTGGAATTTAGACATGCTTGCACATCGACAAGGAGTCCCTGCTGATCGGACATCTGGTTATGAGACATGGGAAGGTCCTGACCCGGCGGATTGGTGTCGTCGCGACTATGCTGTGGTCAATGCAGATGCCAGAGGCTCTCAGTTCTCAGAGGGCTCTCTGTTCGTATGGGGCCAGCAGGAGTCCGAAGACATCTATGATACGATCGATTTCTTATCCAAACAGCCCTGGTGCAATGGCTCCGTTACAATGGCTGGAAACTCTTACTTGGCCAAAGCCCAGCTTGTCTTTGGCTCACGTCAGTCTCATCCTGCATTGAAGGCACTCGCACCTTGGGAAGGCTTCGTCGACCTATACAAGGACCTTTTTGTTCGTGGAGGAATACCCACCCACGTCGGCTTTCGCAAAATGTTCGTCGGTGCCTTCGCTGGTAACAATGAAATAGAGGATATTAATGCAATGGTCATACAACGGCCACTTTATGATGATTACTGGCAAGATAAGGCAGAAAAGGTTGAGAACATCGAGGTTCCCCTGTATCTTACGGCCTCATTCAGTAATCCTTACCATACTCATGGATCTTTTGACACATTCCGCCGTGCAAAATCTACGCAGAAGTGGCTGCGAGTCATCAATACCTTTGAATGGTATGATTTATATCGCCCAGAGTCCAACAATGACCTGCAGAGGTTTTACGATCGATACTGTAAGGGCATTTTGAACGGCTGGGAACACGACACACCACCGTTGCGTCTGTCTCTCATTGGAATGAGGTCCATTCCTGATGTTGTAGAAAGGCCAGAGAGGGAATTTCCATTGAGCCGGCAACTGTTGAAAACGTTTTATCTTGATTCCCACACGAGCAAACTTGAAACTTTACCAGTGGATCACGAAGGATCGGTTTCCCATGAAGCTCATAGTCTTGATGCCTCCTCCGTAAGTCTTTTTGATGCTAGATATGGTAATGTTGCTAATCAATCCAGGATTTTTCCCTATACTTCGACGAATACACCGAGATTGCCGGATATGCCAAGGTTCGGCTCTGGGTGTCGTGCAAGGAGAAAGACGATTTGGATGTCATCGTTCAAATTCGAAAGGTCGACAAGTCTGGGAAGCCTTTACTGGGACTCAATTTCCCCGCTCCCGTGCCAGAAAGCGAAGTCCCAGATACATGTCTGCTCAAAATCTGGGGACCAGAAGGCTACCTACGGGCATCTCACCTGCCGTCGCGAGACGATGCTAGGTCCAGTTCTGATAGGCAAGAAGTGTTTTACCGACATGATCGCCAGGAGAAAATCCAGCCAGGCACTCCGATTCCTTTGGATATAACCCTGTGGCCTATGGGCCTGGTGTTTGCACCGGGTGAGGGAATCATGCTGCGTATAGCCGGTCATGCCATGAACGGACCTGAATTCGAAGTTCTGGCTATCACAGAGCCCGACGATGAGAATTTGGGGACACATACTGTACATACGGGGGGCAAGTACGATTCGCATCTTATTCTCCCGGTGATTCCTACCAAATAAGGGCTTATATTAGAGCTCTAATGAAATCCAGTCGTGTGTTATCTTTTGAGATCGATGATGAAAATATCAAGCTATGGCAATTCAAGTTTTCTTTGGATTATTACATTTTTCTTTTAACGCCAATACAAATTTATCTTAAGAGCTTCCTGATAGTTCCGTAATTACTAGCCGAGAGAATAAAAGCCATGACATTCTTTGCTTGTTGAATGCCCCTTTTGATTCTCTGCGAGTGAGTAAAAGGCTATAAATAGTCGACGGGCGGATATAACGTGAGTTCATCACGAGCCTTGACAAATCCTGCTTGATAAATTCATAATCTTAGGGCTGTCTCCGGATTGTTACCGAAGTACCTCATATTGAGACTAGGTTCTAGGACAGAGAGTCGTTGCCCGAGACTTATAAGTCTTCACAGTCAATTACATTTCACCCTCAATAGCTGAAGATCCTTGTCCTCATTACTACAGTAAACGGAAAGGTTTATAGCATATGCCAGGCTCTGGTCAGTCTAATAGCCAGACCGCTTGCCCGCAGCAGAATCAAATAGTCCTAACGAACAAAGTGCAGTGACAGACTGACAAATACAGGCTCGAAAAAAATGAGCAGTGACATTACCGGGGTTGTCAGAAATGGTTGCGGGGGCGGGACCCTATAAAAGTTAATCCCTGCGCAAGGTCTCCGCCTGAATCCTGACTTTCAACACGACCACGACGGATAAGCAAATTTGGTGTCCCGCAATGAGCGTTGTGGTAAATACTCCTAAAGAGGGGGGCGGGGACTCGAAGGTGATGGCCGTGAATGGTCACTACGAGCTGGGTCCGTCGATGTCCCGCACATTGCAACTAGCACTATCGCCAATATCACAAGGTCAGACGCAAGGACATGAACCAACCGCAAATGAAAACGGATATCTATCTTACAATTTCCCTGGATGTTGCTCTGAAGTATATTATGGCTTATTCCCAAGTGTAGTTCCCATTGGGAAGTGCTTCTTCCGGCCCCTTCCTTCAGAATCGAATTATTTTAGGTTGAACCAACTCTAAGATGGAAAAGATCAAACAGACTGTTGGCCCTTCATTTTATGGGGACCTTCTTACGCGGCACGTTGCGACCATACTTGCCTTCACACTTCTGTTCAAATTACTGTATGCCCGATATGTGACCAAGCTTCGCAAGATCCCGGGTCCGTTCCTCGCATCTTTCACGAGGCTTTGGCAAGGTATGTCTCTCAGGGTTTACTGTGTCAACAAATCGCTAACAACACTAGTTTGGGTTGCCTGGAGTGGCAGAGGAGAAGAATACTACCTAGAAGTACATCGTAAATACGGTATGTCACGAAACGCTCAACATGCCAAAGGATACGTTGACTAAAAATTGAAAACAGGCCCAGTGGCTAGAATCGGTCCAAATGAAGTGTCGTTTGCCTCCCCTGCGGCTGGAAGAACTATTTTCAAGACCGGAAAAGGTTTCCACAAGACAGAATTTTACACAGTTTTCTTACCAAACAACATCAAAGACATATTTACGGAGATTCGAGAAGATGTTCACGCTATCAAGAAACGGCTTACTCTTCCGTCGTATGGCATAGCGGCTGTTCAGTCCCATGGTGACCAAGTTGAGGCATTAATGAGCAAATTTCAGCAGAAGCTAGACGCATATGCTGTTCCGGGAGAAAACTTGGAATGTGATTTGGGGAACTGGTTGCATTTTCTTGCTTTTGATGTAAGGCTTCTAATACCATCGTCACTAAGTCAAAAATCTGACTTGCATGTTCTATAGGTATTGGGAGAATTTGCGTTTGCGCAGCCCTTCGGCTTCCTCGATGCTGGTCACGACATGAAAAATACTATTTCGACAATTAGTAGATCGACATATGAGAGTGCACTAATCGCACAGATTCCAATCCTGGAGAAGTTTACCCGTTCTAATCCCGTATGGAAATATTTGCCCACCACAGAGAACAAGCTCTTTCTGCTTGTCAACACGGCAGTTGAGGTTCTCAAGCGATTTCAGGAGAATACCTCAGATGAAAAGGAATCATGTCTTCTTAAATCACTATTAGAAGCCCACCAGTCCCAACCAGACAAGTTCACTATAGATGATGTACTAGCAATTTCCATGGGAGCAATGTAAGTGCCGCATCAGTGATAACATGAGATATAGATCAGAAAAATCGGCGATGAATGTTAACACATTACTTCGCAGCGGGGCTGGATCAGATAGTACAGCTTCTACGATGACTAGCTTTTGCTGGCATGTGCTGTCTAATCCTGACGTCCATGAAAAGCTAGTGGCAGAGCTCCTCGAATCTCCACTCTCGGATATTGTGAAATACCAAGAAGCACTCAAACTTCCATATTTCCAGGCTTGCTTGAAAGAGACGATGCGGTTACAGCCTGCTGTTGGCATGAATATCACGCGTGTCGTCCCTAAGGGAGGTGCAGAAATCGACGGGATATTTTTGGACGAGGGAACCCAGGTTGCCCTCAATGGGTGGGTACTCCACCGTGACCGCGAAACATTTGGAAGTGAGCCAGGTGTATTCAAGCCGGAGAGATGGCTTGAAGCGTCCGAGGAAGAGCTGAAGCTGATGGAGCGATCTATGTTCCAGGTATGTGCTTGTCATTTTTAACCACAGTTGCCCACGAGTTTCAGGGCATATAACCAGAATACGTGCTGACTACTGCCATAATAGTTTGGCGGAGGTTCTCATCTATGTATTGGTAGGCATCTAGCTCTGTTTGAGATGAACAAAATTCTGCCACAGACTTTTCGGAGGTACAAGATTCAGCTTGTAGACCCGACAAAGCCCCCAAACCACATGACAGGATTCTTTTATGTTCCGGAAGGTGTACGCGTATATCTAGAGAAGCGGTAGCGTCTTCAACAAAACGTTAGAATGGATCAGTTGATCTTATTGTTGAACTTATTTGGAATCAAACGAAAAAGAACGGGATAGGTGGAGATTGCAGTTGCTACGTAGCTTGATGCTCAGTGGCAAATATACAATGATCGATATGATCAGAATGTCGTACTGCTCCGCAGTGTTTTCACCCGACTGGGCAATAACCCCAAAGGGGAGCAAACGCCCCTTCAAGGACATGATGTACGTTTTATTAAAATTGTGATTTTAGTGAGGGGCCGATCAACCGGGTCGTGTAAATTCTAGCCCACGCAACCAGATGGGAGAAGTTAATCACTAAGGGCCGGCTCATAACTAATAACAGATATCTGGAGGACCAAATTACTGAGCATGCCCGCTCTTCCGAGGCCTTAGACCTAATCATCACTCTTCTTCCTCAACCTCATGGTTTCAAGAGCGTCATCTTAGAGCTGAGGATATATTACGAATAATTCACATTCCCCTTACTTTCTTTCCAATGCCTTCTATAACTAACATTTACAGCAGGAGCCCGGCAATGGACCCGGGAACGGTCGTTTCTAGTCATATCGGGAGACCATCCTTCCACTCACTGCGTCGAATACAAGATCCCTAGCGTTGGATTTCATATTTAAGCCTCTTTGGTCATGTCGGGCATGAGAGCATATAAGCATGCGATAGTCATTATTGTTATCTCGAGCACAACATACGTCAAATGGTTCTTAGAGCACTCACTACATGTAATTCCAGCTTCATACAAGCAGCTATACAAACGCAGAGCATGTACAAAATTTGTTTTTGGTACCCATAGCACGTCACTAAGTCAAATCAGACCTCTGAATCCTCAACATGAGCGCCTTTGCTTGCTACAGGCACATTTTCAATGTGAGCTGATCCCTGCAACTTGCCCTCCGCCAACATGTTCTCACCCTGGACAGTGTGGTTGGCACCGCCGAACAAAACATCAATCTCTTCCAAAGGCACATTCTTGGTCTCGGGGATAAAAAAGAAGACGAAGGCGGCAAGAAGAATGTTGATCCCGGCAAAGAAGTAGAACGCGTAGAATCCGTCGTGACTGAGGAAGGTTGGGAAGAATTGTTGGAAGATAGTGTTGGCGACGTTTTGGGTCTGCGAAGCCATTCCAACCGCTTGAGCACGAACATTCATGGAGAAGATTTCTGATGTCCAGATCCAGACTGTGGCGCCCCAGGATGGCTTGTCTGTAGTACGTTGTTAGTATTTTTGTCTGAAGACAAAAAGGAAGAGTACAAACTCACAGAAGAATATGAAAAAGAATAGCAAAAACACTAATGCGATGCCAACAGATTCTGTCTTGGCTCCTGTAGGCGTGTTTGGTGTTTGCGTTTCAACTGATGCCACAATGACCATGATCAGACCCATACCAATACCACCAACGATTAGAAGGAATTTGCGACCAAATCGATCAACCATCCAGATGGCGTTGAGCGTGAATAAGATACCGAATGTGGCGTTCAACGCATTGATCAAGGCGATCTGGCTAGAAGAGGTGAAGACCTTTTGGTAGATGATGGTAGAGTAGGAGTTCAAAGATCCCTGTCCAGTCAACTGCTGACCGGCGTTGATCACCAAAGCCAATAGAAGACGCTTGCGGATAGACTTGTCCTTCCATAGAGCACTATATGTGCTAGAAATAGCCTCCTTTTCGTACTCCAGAGCTCCGCGAATGTGCGTAAGTTCTTCCTCGACTTCCTCCTCGGTCTCGCGGACGCGGCGCAATGCGTCCCGGGCTTTGTCGATATCATTGTGTCGCTGTATATACCAACGGGGTGTTCCAGGGATGGTGGGCAGTAGGGCGAGGATGAGAATGGGAACCAATAGCTGGAAAATGACAACCATCTTCCAATCCCATTCACCGAGGCTCTCGGTGTGCTTTGTGCAACCATAGTTCACCCAAAAGCAGATGAATGATCCGACAGAGTAGAAGGTCTGCCATAGGGTCATAATTTTACCGCGGATATGAGGAGGAGCAAGTTCTCCTATGTAGATTGGACCGGAAGCTATAAGCAAAATCTATATTAGCAAACCACTCTGGAATCTCGCTCATCGGTAGAGAAAAGAACCACTCACTCAATGCGACACCCTGACCGATACCGATAAGGCATCGGCCGGCCAAGAAACATCCAATGCTATGATACGGGGCAAAGCATTGCAAGAAAGTGGCGACGATAACAAACACACAACCAATACCCATACCGACTTTACGACCGAAATAATCGGCAACGGGTCCTCCGAAGAAGAAACCGCCGACGATGGCACCGACCGAGTAAACGGTGGTGATTGTGCCGATAAGATTGGTACTAGGGTGGTTAAACCATGCTTTCCAGTTGGCCGAACCTTGGACTGAGTTGAAAACAGAGGCGTCGTAGCCGTATAACACCATACACGCAGCGGCGACGATTGAGATGTACCTAAGCACGTAAGCACAGGGCCCTATCGACGACGTGGGAAATACGGTTCTTACCAATTGTACAGTCTCTTCGAGCCAAACACGTTGACCGCCATCTTTGCCACGATGGTTATCAACTGAAAAGACGTATGAATGTCTTTACTATTCCGGGTCCTCGATCGATCAGCTCTTCAGTCACGAAGCAATGGGCTTGATGGAAAGAAGAACTTTGCCAACCTGCGGTCAGCGACAAGGTATTTAACATTCGTTATTATCATCTTATCATGCATGGGACGACTCACCAAACACGTGCTAGAACATTATTTCGCAGTATTATACTTCGGACGATGGCTTGCGCGACCGAAATATTTTCCACCACTCACATCGACCCCAGATTTGGGGCCCCTTGTTTTTCCCACACTCCGCAAACCCCAACATGGGGGAATCGCACTAATCAGCGTTGGAGATGGATTTTGCCTGAATTCCATGCTTCACCGGTGATAGGTCCGGATCTTTGGCTCGTATACTGTGCTTGGGATATGTCGCGTTTCTTATTGCATTGATGGATTGCTAACGCTAGTGGCATGATCTAAAAAGTCCAAAACAGGTATAGCTAAGAACGTGATTGTTGGTGAAGGGTTAATTATATCAATAATTCCGAGAACACGTCGTAGGGTCTATAAGACTTGACCTATGGGGAGGTATTGGTCACTTGTACATAGTGAAAATCCGCCGGCATCGAGCAGGGATGATAGGTGCCAAACGCGTATAGACCCAACATAATCCCAGTAAACTGAAGGCCAATTGGTGGTGGCCTCGTCATCAGCTCATTAGCCACCTCCCCTACGCATTGAAGTTGTTCCTGAGCTGCTGTATCGCTATGAGCGATCTCCGTGAAGCTGAATCGATACCCGTTGCCACAGCTGATTTTCAGAATGACATCGGAGTCCAGGCCTCTCAATTCGTGCTCAATACTGTCGGCGCCGCTTCCAATTGGAGGAGTAAATTGAACTATTCTTCGCAAACCTTGTTTGTGAGGAGCCTCAGTACTGTCGTGAACGTTACGATCCCTTAGTCGAATGCCAATAGTACTGAATGTAAAATAGTCCATCCACACCACTATTCCAGCTTCTGTATACGGCGATGAAGGAGTGAACGATAAACGGGTTTCCCACGTACAGAAACGCTCGGATTGTTTGCGCAAGAAAAGAGTTGGGCATGCTGGATCAGATAATCTGTAGGGCCCTCCACGAAGGCGGAGATAATTCGGGCGTTCGGTCAAGGAGTAGTCTCGCTTTTTGGGCGTGTCTATAACAAAGATCGGAAAATCAACCTTCAGTTGTCTTTATGAATGCTTATATTGTTAGAATAGGAGCAGATGGACCTTGACTTACTTTTGCGATACCATCCGAGCTGAAGCTCTGAGTTTTGGAAATCATCGCGCCAGATAGTCACTTTCCTCTGCGCATCGGCCGGCTCGCCAGACTGAAGAGAGATTTTCTGACCTCCATTGAACTTAGGCCAATCATTCTCCCAATCAACGGGAACCAGAAAAGTTTCACGACCTTTTTTTCATCAGAGATACGAAATGTTGTGGCGAAGGTTACTAACTCACCAAATACAGATGTCTCCCACTTCCCATCCGTCCTCCTCACAGGACGAACAGCTAGAAGAACTGCCCACCAATTGCCGTCACCATCCTCGACAAAATCCGCATGGCCGATATTCTGAACATCGTCTTGGGCACCATTGTGACAAAGTGGGTTGTTTGGCCCTACCTCCCAGGGCCCGAAAGGACTTTTGTCGCTTCGACAAACCCATTCACTATGTCCGCTTTCGGTACCTCCTTCTGCTGTGAAAAGGTAGTAGTATTTTCCTCGCTTGAAGATGTGTGATCCTTCGGATACACCAGACGTGGATTCCCTGATGAGAGTCGGTTCCGAGGTAGAATTTCCTGTCTCGAGGTCGACGGTGCAAATATGGATAGCGAAATCTTTCAAATTGACGCCCGGCGTGCGGTGAAGCTTTCGGCGGGTTGTAGAGAGGTATACCGTTCCATCGTCGTCCCAGAAAAGCTATATAGATCATTAGAACCTACTGCAGATTGATTTGTCATATACTAAGCAACGGGAATCGAACAAGCATACATCTTGGTCAAATCCTACTTCATCAAAATAAATCGGATCCGACCAAGAAGTTGAGTCCCAAATATTGTCGGTCTTCACATAGAATCCTTGGGGCCACACTCGGTCATCATCCTGGGGACGATAACGTTCAAAGCTTGCAGTGATTACATAAAATGTGTCATTATGGTAACGGATAGTTGTAGCCCAGACGCCACTACCTGGTTCCGGGGTATGTATCTGCAGCTGACTTGGTCGTGTCAGAGCATGGCCAATCAACCTCCATGAAACTAAATCTGTGCTATGATATATTGGCGCCCCTGGGAAATATTCAAATGTCGACGTGACTAGGAAATAATCCTGGCCGACACGAATTATTGATGGGTCCGGGTTGAATCCGGTTATGACAGGGTTCGTATAGGCCTTTGCCACGCGGTGAGAACTCATCATTGCTCTCTTTGCAGTCAATTGTTCCACGCGAGGTTCGAGCTGATGTACGTGTACGTACTTCTTGGTTTGTTGCCATGTATTCATGCAAACTTTTATAGCAATACTAACAAAACGCGTGAGGTGATTGATGGAAAGAGATTGGGTTGATTGGTGGATAAATTATCGGACTCGAAATACTTGTTCCCCGCATCTACACTAACACGGGGGTGGTCCCGAGCTGTTCATGCGAATGACTCGTACGCCGCCGGGAATCGCCATCGGGACGTGGCGATAAAAGCAGGTTCTTGATGCGCTTGCGTGTCTCGATCATGCTTTTAGCCGGAAGGAAGCATATGTTGCCTTGTCCTCGTCGTCAATTATAGCCAAGGATGGAAGGACCGCGATAACATGGTTTGCACATTGTCATCCCAGCGCTAAGCATAGACTCGGGAATCTCGTATCTCGAATCTTGGATGTTACATGGACATGCTGGAGGAAAGACGAGGGTGAAGAGGAACTCCTCGGTCATGGCATCCATTGTGACCAAGCTCATACTGTAGAAATCTTATTATTCCTGGACCATTATAATCCTTCTTGGCGCTTTTCATAATAGCTTTCTGACAATGAGCACACCGTCGACGCTCTATCTCTGCGGCAGTATTGAATAGATCAACAATTCGAGAGGTAGCTCGGCGTAGCGAACCAACAGTCTATGGTCACACGATCACCAGTGTCCAGCCGTGTAATGCTATTAACCGCCATCATGGGAAGATCGACCTGTGCAGAAAATGCATCGTAAGGATACCAACATCCAACAGGTCATAACTGGTCGCGTGCTTCTGGTGTCTCATCACGGTCAGTACGTGGTATATTGAAGTGAAGTTCAAAGTGTTGATCATTTCAAGTATTGTGCTTTTAATACTGAATAGCAGGAATTTGTGCCGGACCGAAGTAAGTCGGCAAGCCGCACCTAGTCAAATATTACCCGTACTATCACGGAAGAAAATCCCAACGAGACACGACAGTCTTTGGGAGAGATTTAGATCTTGATCGGGGCAAAGAGACCTCCTGTATTTACACAATGTCTTTTCAAGATTTCACTTTGTGGTCAACACACAAAGTAAGACCTGATCATTCTTTATCGTAGACAACATGGTTCTTCTGATCACTTTGAAGGGAATCATCAGTGGGAAACTTATTCGCCGATTTCGTATCAGACAAGCTACCTTGAAGTGCCTCTGGGGTTATCACCTAAGGTCACACGCTTATCAAAGAAACACTTGGAGGGAAAAGACCCGGAAGGATGCAGATCTTAGCGCTGCGTTTTTCTAGCTAAGCAACCGATGAGAAGGACATACCCACGCGCATGCTTTTACGCATTTTGACACTGAGCATATCATGCCGAGAATTCGAGATGAAGCAGCCAAGCTTCATGTCTAAGTCTAGATTCTTGTGAGCCTTGCGGTTCCATGCACCTCCCATCGGACTCGGAGGTTTAAGGTCTTTGGGCATGAATGAGATCAGTGACGGATATCAGTACAAACGATATACGGCCGTGGAAAGGCCATTGCATGCTTCCAAGAATCCTTTGAAATTGATGCACTGATTGCCCCATCGGCCCCTTCTAGAAATGAGGTCAATCACACAGATAACTGAGGGTTATCCATAATGTCGAATTGTACGCACATTTTGAGCATGCACAATACATCAATAGGAACCTGTGTAATGTAATTGGACAGCATGATTGGCTGCGTATATGGAGTGATGCGCAGAGCAAGCGGATTATTTTTGAGATATGTCTATCGTGGCCTCTGGCATCGCAACACAAGTTGACAGGTGCCTCGACGCATGAGTCTGCTACATGCACATATTTGCGACGTTGTTCAACATGAAAAGTATTTTCTTATTTTTTCTAAGCTCTAAAAACATCCAAAAGAAGGATAAGTATATACAATAATTTTTCTTTCAGGAATAAGACCTCATGCTATGGTGTGAAATCTTATTAGCCCTGTGCTGTCGTGATCGTCTCATTACAAGCCGTCAACGTCGCCGCATCAGGTCCAGTAGTAATAGTTTGACATCCCGGAAGTGCTGAGAGAACTCCTCCGTAGGTCAACGCCCCTCCTTCAGGGTTATCAATCTCCGGATAGGTCCACCCAGTCGCTTCAGTGGTCACAGGCTCCAAAATGCAAGCAGCAATCTCCTCATCCGTGTAGATACCTCCGTGACTTCCAAAGCAGGTATCATCCGACAAAGGTGGGTTACCGGTGTTTCCAGGAATACATGTGGGCATTGTGGCATTCAGGACGCCGGATTCCCAACCATTCAAAAAGTCGACGTGAAAGCCATACCCAGTAGCGTCACCCATGGTCAACACGAATGGGCTGTCATCAGCTGTATACAAGCCATCAAAAGTGTCAACATTAAGCCAGTATTCGATGAAGATCTGTGGGAAACGGGCGACATTGTGAGTGTCAGGACATCCAGCAATACCGTCACCAACCGGGTATGCCATGTGCGCAGAGGGACTTGATACATTGAAGTCTTCTCCGTTCCAGCAGGAAGGCATAGTAATAGATGCAGCGAAGCCGTTGGGGCATGCTGTGAATCCTGTGGGAAAGCCGACGGATTCAAAATCCGGGAAATCTGTCGTCCCATTGCCGTGGCAGTACCAGCTTAGTCCATTGCCATATGGGCCCATGAGAGTGTCATTCTCGGCACGCAGCGTTGCATCGCCAGCCATCATTCGGAACTCCTGGGGAAACTCTTGAATGTCCTCATCGTAAGTGTTTGAGCCGGTGCCATATTTGTCTTTTGTAAGGTCAGTAAGTTCGATCGATATTATCCCTGCCAGGTAGAAAACGAACAGTAAATCTTGTGATACGGCTGCTCAGGGACGCGGATGAACGATCCGTTGTTGGGATCTTGGAAATACAAGTTCGGCATCCACTGAAGATTGTTAGTTCATATATAGCATACTTCGTTTGTTCTAGAAGACATACATAGTTCGATTTATCAGCCACTGGTTGCACGGTAGAACATGTAGACGTCTGAGTTTGGGCGAAGTCCATGGTTGCTGCGAAACCATTACCTCCAACGACACTGTGTACATGCTGAGAAGGGACCTTTCCTGCACTGAGAATTGGGTCAAGACGTTCAATCGTAACTGGCATCCCGGTGTTCAGGACAAAGTAGTAGCCTTGCTGAGCAGCCGCGGGGACAGCCAGCACGCCGAGAATATGGCTGATGCGAGACAGCATTGTGATGATACACAATCAATCGACGAAAGCTTTGGAACAGAAATTCTTATTGAATTCAGGATTTCAGGAGTAGAATCGAGGCGTCGAATGGCGAATTTTTATATCAGGGCCAGATCGCACATTGGGAATGATGCGATCCATGCCCCAGTGGTTGCCGGTGGTATCCTCAGCATTCTATGAACTAGGTCTGTACGAACCTATTCTAACAGGTTCGCGTCAGCAATTGAAACCTTTCACACCTCGCTAAAAAGCTTAGCTTGGCCAAGCTTACATTTAAGAAACAATTTGGAGATACAAATACCCGAACCTGATTTGTCGGATGTATCTCGAACATGTCAATTGTGAGGTAAAGGCGCGAAAGAGTAGCTCGTTTGGTGATCGTTCGTTCTGAGGTCACATCCACGTCCTGCTGATTCAGAATACCTTTCCGTAAGTGTGCTAGCTGATATTCTAGAATGAGAACCTAGGAAGTTTCAGGTACTCGATAGCGGCTTCTAAAGTTCTTAGTTCCCCCTGTTTTCATTTCGGTTGTGGGTCGAATGAGAAAGTGCTACGTACAAGTTGGGGCCAAGTTGCGATCATCGTTTTTGCTACTAGATGAAACGTTGTTAAAGGTCTCGAATCAAGATAAGTATGTTCCAGACCCTTATCCTTTGTCTGGCCTACAATTTCGGGCCTTGAAGATGAGAGTTACAGATCCCATTATCTATGCCTTCCTTTCTATGGTGAGGGAGATTTGAAGGTTTACTTATCTCTCGGAAGAATTTAAAAATAGTAGATCTACGTGCTACTGTTTGAGCTCCATGAAACGGTTCAGAAAATGTTCCATTCATGTAGAAGCTCAAATCTCACTGACACCTCTCATCTCGGATATCAAAAAATTACATAGAATCAATTACATATCTGGAGAAAATTGGACACTGTTCCATGACAGAGAACTCGATGCGGATAAGTTTCCGAGCACGGCGAGACAAATCAATTCCTCTTCTTCTTTCCCATCCAGAGAATTTTCAGTTCGTAAGAAACACCAAGCAGCAGGACTTTGCAAAATTTCAAAGATAGACTGCATAACACCTTTGAGAACAAAGACGTAGAAGTCACACGGGGTATATCACGAAGAAGAAGTGGTACATGCACTAGACGGGCAGTACCCATGGTTGCAACAAAAACTGCACAGACCTAGATACGAGTCATCTTCGCTCGACAGCGGTATACCATTGATACCTTGAGTTGCAGGCGTTGGAACCGGTGTGCCGGACGAAGTACAAGTACAAGGCCCTGCAGGACAATATCCATAGCTGCAGGCAAACGAGCATAGACCGACGTAGTTCCCTTGTCCGTAGCCTCCCACACAGACTGCAGTAGTAGTCACTGCTGCCGCAAATGTCTCTGATGCTGCTGATGTGCTTGTTTTGGTCGGCGTATATGTGACCGTAACGATTGCCGTTACTGTGGACACTGCTGCTTTCTGGGTTCCCCCAACGGCGCCTCCGACAATCACGCCAATAGCCAAAAGACTGGCGATAACCCCAAATACTATCCAAAATGCCCTTTGCGGCATGCCGCATATTGTGATTCGGGTGGCGGATCTGTTGATTTGGCCAGGCGTTGTGATTGGATTATCAGAACCCGAGCCTGTAGAGGTATAGTTTCGCGCATCACCTGTACCTAAGATATCATCAATCAAGTCGGTTCACATGCAAATCAGGTCTATTATTTAGGTTATGGTTAACCTACCATAACCCGAGGACATCCAATTGGGGTAGAACGACCTCCGAACTTCCGATACCCTTCTATAATGCTCAAGGTTGCTCGGAGGAACGACCTCTAGAGTACTGAAACCATTTCCCGACTTCTCATCAATACTGTAACCATGGCTACCATCAAATGAGGGTGAGGAAGGCGAGTAAGTCTCGGAAGATTCGGAGGGAGACATTTTCGGGCTCTTTGTATCCTTCGTGAATATCGTAAGAGCAACAGGAGTGAGTCGTTCAACTCAAATTGTGATTAAGAGTTGCGAATACGGTCGTAGGAACATAGTTGAGTTGTTTTCGCAACGGAGAGAACTATAAAAGGTCTCAAGAGGAATGTAGATGAAAAACAATCTTCACCTTGCCAACACCAACCCATCATGTGACAAATAATGCTGGCAATTGGTTCTTCTGAGCAGAATGGTTGTCCCTCTACCGGGGTATATGAGCAACATTAATTGTATTGACAATATATTTCTGACAGGCAAAGTCGGAGAACTAGACCAGAAAGATACAGTGCCTCTCATCAAGGCTGACTGTGGACTCCTGGAATTGGCTTGGTTAAGTGAGGTTATGGACCCCAAAACCAACGGGCTCTTAGTGAATGCCATTTTATAGTCATCTTTATCTGTCTCGCCAATCATAATATTCCCACTCGCACTAGATAGATTGAAAATGAACGCCAAACACAATTGGTGTGAGACCCTTTCGCCACGATAGTGCAAGTTGCGGTATTAGTTCGCGACTCTACCAATTAATTAAGAAAGATCTACCTTTTCAATAAGACGGGCGCCAGGACGGTGAAAATCGAAGAGTCAGCGTGCCATGCAACAATTTAAAGTATGTAGCCTCAAGGCATGTACGTACTTGAAAACCCACAAGCTGAGGCTCTTGCGATTCCGGACTCTCTCTGTACTTAGCCTCGTGTCAAAACTCTAGTAGATCACGGCCCCTCTCCTTTGTTTGCCAGACCGTCTTGTAAACAATTTGCTATTGCATCGTAGAGTGAAAATGATGGACCCAGGTCAAGAACCCGGAGTATAGGACAATGATTCGTAGTAAAAGTGACATTCAGTGGGAGAACTAAACGCCACATTGATCATCCGAACTGTATGAGATGCTCATGAAAGGTCAGTATCTCTGGTATTAGGTAGGTGGAAGATCAATGAAAGCCCACGAAAATGGTTCCGAGAACAAAAGCGATGATTGGTATCACGAGGAATGCCTCTCGGCCTTAGCCCATCGTTGCTAACAGCAGAATTGATCAGCCTTTCAGTCTTTTACCATTGAAATGTTCGCTGGTAAAATGGAAAAGCCGAGGAAGCAAACGACGGAGTGGAGGCAATTTGGAGGAGATGTGTACCGACAGAAAGTACAACGTCATGCGGAAGAGAAAATACGAATTTGACTGAAAATCGAGCCGGAATAGTTGCATATCAAATATATTTATATTGAACTCTTGTTAAAATTTCCTCTTTCTATGAAAATTGGACTTAATTCGATGCTGAAGCTTCCCAAAGTGGCAATTTAGCCCTCATTCGGGAACCTTGAAACCATGCACCTCAACTGTCTCGAACAGTACCATTCAATCCAGTACATGCTGCAATAATCAGATGAATGGACATGATGAGTTATGAGAACCTTCAAGGGTGGAAATGATATGCACCGGCAGGAAAGGGTTGTGCTCGTGAGGGTTATCGCAAGTAGCCCGCGATGCATTACAAGATCTTATTCGAGCAATTCCGAATTCACCCCATCGTCCTTCTCCTTCACCTCCATTCCGGTGCTTTTGAAAGGCCTTTAGAGTGAATTGCATTTCATTTATTGTCTACGGGACTGATGACCTGGTGGGGTATTGGTTTGAAGATGGAATTAGACTAAATTGCTTCATATTACCTCTTTCTGCACCAAACACTTTTTTGTATATTATTAGCTAACGCTTAAATGCCATAAACACCGATAAATAGACATGACTGTAAATCCAAGAAAACCAGTCCCACTTTGAACCCGTATCACATTCCAACCTTAAATTTGCTGAGATATAATGATGCGATGCTGAGTGTGTCGTAAATAACATCGTGATTCGTAAAATGTGTAGAGATTATGTACTCTTTAATCGCTCTGAGCGATAGCAACGGTCTGATTAAGGTACTCAATCAAAGGGTACGTGCTTGCCTATGGGCGCAATGTGATGTTAGTAATTACAGTCGCAAATATTGATCGAATATCATGTAGAGATTGTGACGGGCTTGTTGAACTTACGCCGACAAGAGAAAAGTGCGCAACGGTCACAAGTCCTGTGTTGGTTGCAACTCCCTCTGGAATTTCCAAGGTAAAGTTCTGGTAAGGGGGCAAGTAGGTTTCGTGAAACTGGGGGTCGAATGGTCCATTGTACAGTACAGTGCCCATGCTGTCCTCCGGTGAGGTGCAGCCAGCGCCGGAGCCGCACCTGTTGATACCGATGACAACGGCGATTTCTTCAGAGCCGGTCAATGAATCCTATATAATAGAAGATGATTAAGATCTGCCCAAACAGTTCCATCGCAATGAGTCTGCATACCGGTCGCTGGATCTGAAATGTGGCATTCGTGGAAGTGTAGAGCTGAGCACCTGCTGCAGGCAATCCAATGGAAACAGATTGGGCGAGCGCAGTGCTTGCAATGAGCCCGAGCGACAAGATAGACTTGTACATTTTGATTTGTATGGAAGGTTTCTATTTTCGTGTAGGGAAATTTGCCGGAGCCCTCAAGGGCTAGGATATGAGATGTGCTTCGAAGTGAGAGGAAATGGTCAACGTGATGGTTGATGCTCTCAGATTTGGAACGACGAAGGTGTGGTTATAGGTATTTATACTAATTGCTTCATGTGGATCGAGTCATGCGAATTACTCGGAGCCAATAAAGTAGCAATACAATTGAGACGGGATACGAGCGGCTGTTGTCCCCTATGGAGTATGTTTAAGACAAAAGAGAAAAGCGGAGTAGCGAGATGTGATTTTACATCCGTAGGATTTTTCCTTTTTTTTTTCTTCTTTGTGCTGTCCTGTCTTACTACGTGGATGTCTTATTCTTTAACATCTAAGTGCTCTCCATAAATGACGTGTTGACGGTTGACCCAGCAAGGATCGACCTTGCAGCTAGATCTGAGACATGCCCAGCTCTTCCCTCTCCATACAACGCGGGAACATTTGCGGAGGATTTGCGACTTCGACCATTCGGAGCCGACAGGTCATGGATAGATGGACCAATATTGTCCATTAATTACCTAATAGACTGTGTTCCGACCTGTGAGCGGTCTCCCGCACCTTAATCACAGAGCATGACACGGAAATATGCACATATCACTCCGAAAATCTCAAGCGCTGATCGGCTGATTGTTCAACAATGTCCTGAAACCAGTACGGAGTCAGAAAGTGTGTTCAAGCATAAGTGCTGCTTGTTACCACGATTTATCAAAGAATAGTAAGAATCCGGGAAGAAAAAAGAAAACCAGAAATAAGCAACATGATCTGCAAGCCACTCAGCCATTCCGATGTCCCGGAATCGCTAACCATAAGCCACTAAGAGCTCGGCAGTCAATATCCACTCGCAGAATGTCTTAGCTATTTTTATTTGTACGTAGCGAATTGGCCGTTGTTAGCCGCCACGGTTTGTAATGGGACAGCATGACTTCGACGGCATATCCAGCCTTACCCTCAGGTTACAGCAAATACCCAGCCAATCCCATGCGAGACTGGATCTACCTTGACCGCGCCACGAGAATATGCTAGGAATGAGACAATGAAGCAAGGAATACGCTAACTTGAGTGGTATAGTTGTTGCGCTTACTTGACTAGGAAGCATTTACCTAGAAACATTGGGCGACAGGTCAGGGAGTAATGACTGGTTTTAAGGTTCCATCAGGGTGACAGAAAAGTGCTTCATGTGGTCATATTATTACATACACCCTAGCATCATGATGGCCAAGCAAATTTTGCTGGTCGACCTGGATTTATACGAACATCCTCCTACCATTTAGTCGGAGGATTATTGACCTCGGTAGCGCTCTTTGGCTACTTATGTTACGTGTTAGTGTACCGTAAGCAATCACAGCAATAGTTTCCTTTCTCTGTTTCAATCAAGTTATCTTGGTCATGATCCGAATCATTTCCTCATCCTCGTATTTGGTTTGTAAAGTTGATTTCTCCTCCAATGTTCTTTCCAAGATGAGGAGCAGCTTCCATCTTGCCACTGACAACGCGGATTGATCCACCATGATCAGTAAAAAGCCATGCTACGCCGAAAGCCTGGTGCGCAAAAATATCGGATACAAGGTATACCTTTGCATTCACAATGACTTTCTCGAGCCTACTCAACAAACCCTAAACCTTTCTGACCCTAATCTAGAATTCCCTTTGACGTCATTTCCGGATCCGGACCGGTACCGGCAGACAAACATATCGTTCATGTTAAGTTAGCATCGAGAATGAAAACGATCCTCATTTTATACAACACATAACCCCAGGAGGCATTTCTGTGACTGTATATAGACCAAGATGCATGATACCGCCCTAGCAGACTTCTCTTTGGATATTCTGGGCCAGCAATCACGAATAAACAGGCTTTATACTCAGATCACGTTCTGCTATCTACTGGCTGAAGACGATTTGTGTCGACAATCTGAAATTTTAAACACGCTAGAGAATGGGCTACAACGTCTCTCGGAGGCATTTCCATGGATCTCAGGAAAAATAACACACGAACATGGAATTTTCAAAATCAAGTCCAGTCACGGCAGCCCTCACATTATCGTCAAGGATTATACAAAGGATCCGTCGGTGCCGGGCTGGGATACACTTGAACAAGCAAAGTTTCCATTCAGCATGCTAGACGAGTCTACCTTCGCACCCTGCTCAACATTGGAGACTTCTTCGGAGGGACTTCTCGTATTTCTTGTTCAGGCCAATTTTGTCCGCGGGAAAGGGCTGTTGTTGACCTTGAGCGGTCAACACGGTGCAATGGATATGGCTGGGCTCACGCAAGCGATGTATCTGTTCTCAAAGGCTTGCGGAAATAAATATTATACGGTAAATGAATTATCTATTGGTAATATGGATAGGTGGAACGTCATTCCTCTCTTTGGCGATGATGAACATGACACTTCCAATGATGACGACAGTCCGTCAGTTGGTGATGAAAATTCCCAGCAAGACGAAGTGCACAATTCCAACACACCTTGCATTTGGGCGTACTTTAGCTTCAGCCATGACAAGCTGGCGAATATTAAATCGCAAGCAACGACCACCCTATCCGAGGGAACAAGCAGGTACATCTCCACAGACGATGCCCTCAGCGCATTCATCTGGCAATCTATCAGTCGTATCAGAATGCGAAGTGATAGGAAACTCAGTCAGTCCATGACAAATGTCAAAACAACACTTTCACGAAATGTTGATGTCCGTCGCCATCTCGGCATTCCCTCTACGTATCCTGGTCTCGTCACTGGTCAAACGGTGCACACCTTGCCACTAGAAGAAGTCGCGAATCAATCTTTGGGATTTTTATCGAGTGCATTGCGATCTGCTCTTGCTCCCGAGTCGCTCAGCCGGCAGACTCGTCAAGTAGCAACTCGCATCAACCAGGAAATGAAGTCAAAGAAAGAAAGCAGTGTGCCAAAGAGTCATCCTGAGTGTGAAGTTCGACTGAGCTCTTGGGCGAAAGAGAAGTGTTATGAACTGGATTTCGGTTTTGGTTCACCGGTTGCAATTCGCAGGCCATGGTTTGATGATGGTTCTAGAGACGGATTGGTATACTTACTACCCAGAAGCCCGGATGGCGACATTGCGGTTGGTATTTGTTTAGACTGCGATGGAATGGATCTTTTGAGGAAAGATGAGCTGTTCAATTTTTACGGCGACCATATAGGTTAGATATATAGCGACAGCATTGATGGCGATGAACACAACGGAACAGTGTAGCCCACGCACACTGGAACTGCCCGTAACCATGTGAAGATTAAAGCAAAAGGTCGCCTCCGCTATTATTGATGCACAGACCATTTGCTGTTGTATCCTTCATGAAGTATATATATGCTTCAGCCGTCTCCTCCGGTGTACCTATTCTACCCATGAAGGATTTTCGCGCAACCGCCTCAATATGGCTTTCTGCTCCTTCTCCCCAGATTTCGGTATGGACTGCACCCGGACTCACTTGATTGACACGGATGGGTTTTAGATCTAAAGCCAAATTCCGAACAGCACCGGCGAGGCCTGCCGCGTAGGCAGCGAACACCGTGAACTGGGGCAATGGCTTCTTGGCGACTCTGCCACTTGTAAAGGTGATGGATGACTTCCAATGCGACTTAATGAATTGTGGTGCAAGCTTTCCAATTAGAAGCGGAGCAGCAAAGCGAATCTGGCCAGATCGGTGAACGAAATCGAGATCAATATTGCTAGTTGCTCGAAGCTCGATCGGGCCTCCCGCTGTGAAGACGAGGTGATCAAGTAATTCGGGCTCATTGTCACTGCCAAATGCAGTAGTGACATCGGTGAGAAGCTTTTCAAGTTGAGACTCAACGTCGTGCTGGCTGAGATCGACGGTGTATCCATGGACTGTGCCGTCGGGTGATGAATTCTTGAGTCGTTCAACTGCTTTGGCTACTCGTTCTGGGTTGGATGAGGCAATCGCCACATTCATACCTTCAGTGAGTGCACACTTTGCGACGCCAAACCCAATGCCGGAAGAGCCCCCAATGACTAGGAGAGTTTGGCCGGAGATGGAAGGCATACTTTGTGCGGATAAATTGTGCCAGTGAAGTTGAGTATGGCAATAGTGCCTCAATTGTCGACCACTATCAGATGTAGGTTGAAATGCCTGTTAAGAGTATATCGAGTAAATGGGTGGAAGGACAGGATCTTATATGTGAGGGAGTCGGAGATTAGAAAATTGCAGTCAATCGGCGTTAGCATACGCATAGACTAGGTGGAATGCTCCGAAGCGTAATATGCTGATACTTCACATGTCACAGTTCATGTCACTACTTGAACTACCATGTAATACGAAAGCCCCATACTTACAGATCAAAGGATAGCTTTACAAACGTCAATAATACAATTTTGGCTTTTACGTCCCGACCCTCCGACCCTCCGAGGCAGCCGGTACGTATCGTAGCGGATTTAGGGCGGGGATATGAATATCATCAGCTCAAAGAGAGGTCCACATCAGCAGAACAGGAGATAGCCATCCGATATCCAACTTCAAGATTCGAAAATTGTTTCCCGGGTAAAAAGATGGGGTCAGGGTCGATTAATGATATGCTACGCCCATTTATGCAGCAGCCTCGGATCTGCACTTGCTTTCTTGGGCGTGGCGCTGGATTGAATTTGGGTCTAGATATCGTTTGACAATCATTTCAGAGCTTTCCGCAATCCGGAACACAGTCCACATGAATTTCAGGAAGAACCACATACCTGAACTTCGCAAAGGTGTCCGAACTTCTTCACGCAGGAGAGGATGTCCATGCTGTTGGTAGTGAAGAGAGAAGCGCAATACAAGCTGCGGGGTACTTTGAACACAGCTTTATCCAAGGTATACTTCGTAATGACCACGCGGATGTCGATACCATAAATGATGGAAAGCAGAATCCTCATTGACAAACAGCATTGTCGTTAGCCGCGGGTACCGAGCAGAGTCGTATTGTCAAGCAGCTTATAGGTAGGATGTCTTCTTGCACTATGGTAAAACGAATGTGTTTGTCAGGCAATTCTGACCATGCCCAGTATCACCGGTCCCTAGAACAGGAACCCATTTATCATCAGCTCAGTCATTGTGGGCTTCATGTCCTTTAACCTGGAAGAATCTCAGGACACTCTTCAGGAAATCGTACCAAGTCTGGAGAGCTAGATGAAGAGCTAGAAATGTGAAAAATATGCAATTTGTCACCAATGGCCAATGAAGCGAAAGAGGAAACAGATTGGTATCAACCACCAATCCTGGCTGAAGCTTTACTCCTGAACGGTGGCTCATTGGATACTGGTCTTAGAGGTTTGGAGTCAATGTTCAGTCTTGATATAATTGAAAAGCCTTTTGACAGACGTATCAAGAATCCGGAACTTGGAATACCGAATGACTCGATAAACCAATGAAGATATCATAACGGATCGACGTCGATCTAACGTGCGATGTTGGCAGCGTCTAATTTCAAATTTTTCTATTCAATCCTACATGATGTTTTTGGTGTGTGCAGGTAGACGTACATATCCGTATCTTATGTGATTCATAATGATAGCGTTATGTAAAATTTAAAGCTTGACAAATGGGCTCTAGACTATGACTAGAGCAAGACTTCCTCACAGTGCTCGCCCCCAAACACGCGCTGGTATTAACTAATTTGTACCCCTGTTTCTGGTTGGTCTACGCCCTTTATCCTCTATAAATTATGTTCAATCTTCAATCTTTCGGAGTAAAATCTTCGGGAGCAACTCATATGGTAGTCTTTTTCCATTATTAAAGCAGCGACTACACTAGTTTCAGCCTTGATGGCCAGATGTAAAACAGAAAGTTGTTGAGAGTGGCAATAATTGTCTCTCGATTCTACCAAATTGGTCAGATGTCATACATATTCCTCAGGCATAATCTTACTCACTAAGGCCGCCGTTCATTGGTTTGCCACTAATGACGGACAGTATGGGGTGATTCTACTATTCGTTTTTAGTAATAATATCCTCGAGACCAATTTATATCATATACAGCCTTGTCGTAGATGCACACCAACACGCTCCACGAAGTTTCAGTGGAAAACCTTCGATTAGTTGCGTATTCTGCTTGGACTTGTATATTGATCTGATATTGTCATTTATGGTTCAGGGAAAGAAGCCTGAATCAACCCTTTACTTCAATATCCGTATTTGAAGGGAATGGTACGCAGCGAGTATATAGTCACTGACTCGAGTGTTCTTTTGACGGCGATACCATTACTACCATAATCCGAGTCCTTGAGAAGATTGATCCCTGTCGCCGACATTGGTCTAATGTTCCGTCTTATTGAACACGCAGCCTGATATTGGTCAAGGGTGCATAGAAGCGGGGATATGGCGAAAGACAAGGATCTGATGCACGTGAGTTGGTCAAGATACAGGCAGTTGGACTTCCAAAGTATCTCTGATCAAAAGTGGTCAAGAATTTCTACCTCGCGTGATTGATGATTCAGACACGGTGATATATGAATACATCACAGTCTCGGATTGAGTGGCAGCATGATATCTTGTTGGCTCCGCTGATCTTTACTTTTGATTGGTTTGCGATTCATGTACATAGGAAGACACTTGCTGATGATAGACGGATTTCAAATTGGACCAGGCTCTCCAGAGATGCCTGCCTCCACTTACATGTACACTAGAAAAAGGCATGGTATGGCCCCTACGCCGGCTCGTGACGTGTCACTTGTGCCGATCAGCAGCTTTACACTTTCTACACATTTATTCAATATACAGCCTTGCCAGAGCCTCATTTCCCTTCCTTGGAACGTCCTCAATGATCCTGTCCTACATGATAATAGGCATATTAGCGACTTCGGTGCTTGTGAGTTTGGATGAAGTCCATTAGCAGCTCGTTTCATTTTACACTGAGTTCTAAGTAAGCTGTCGGGGCATGACTTCCAGATAGGATGTGTGCTGTGCCAAGTGACATCGCCGTAGCAAAGAAATGCTTCAGGATAATTTTAAGATTCTTGAGGAACGAGATAGCGACGGTAGTAATTCACGACTCCCGGGGACTCAAATTAAAGAACACAATGCTATACTTCTTGGTCTTCCGGGAGGCGACAATAGTTCCTAGTCGTCCAATGCAGTTACGATTTATACGATGCGACTCAAACTCACATATGATGTCCTCATGCATTGCCTAAACTTTTGTGATAGGCAATGAGCTGAATAGGTTCGGGCAAGCCGATAACAGTAATAGTCGACGTGTGATTGTACTAAAGTGGTGCATTCATGAGATCCGATTTCCAGCTGAGATTGGACTGAGTTTTGTTCAACTTCAATCCTTAACTCTACGAGGCAATGATATAAAGGGGTAAAGAGGCAAAATTATAGATCCTCAGCTCGGCAGATTATCACCACGGTGTTTTATGTAAGTCATTTTCCAGATCAGGTCAATCAAAGGTGTCGATCTACTATCGAGGGTGATTTTGGGTTGCCGGAAAACAAGCAGCAACGAAGAAATCAGGAAGGGCTCGGGCCGCGATGGCTTGTGCAAAAAGAGCCTGCCTTGTTTCGCATGGATTTGAGTACCGTGATCTACGTTTAAAAGAGGGGGCCAACGGTCCCAGTCTCCTCCATCATTCTCTACATCGTATAAGCTCTTCATCTACTCATAAAACTCTTCTTCAACTAGTCTCCTCCAGCTTGTTGCCCTTACTCTAGTCAGCAGTAATGAGGCTCATACACCCAATTTCGATCTTGCTTATCTTGTTCGCGGAAACGCATTCCCAGACCGTTCAAAATGACTGGAAATTTCCATCGCTTCCGGATAGGTCTTCCAGCGTAAACTTAGGGCAGAATATCACTATAACCTGGACAATGGATTTGATGTCCTTCTTCTCATACTACTGCTCAAAATGCGATGTCACAAATGTAGATTTGTGGACTATGGGCGGCAGCTTTTACCAAAAGATAGCAGGTATGTGGTTTTGATCATGAGCAAGATTCAATGTCCACCTATTGTCCCTAGGTCAAACGCTTCTGCGTGAGTGTATGGAGTTCTTTGGGATGGCCATTCTTATCTGTCAGGTTTCCAAGCTCAAGTCTCCCCTTGATGCCCTCGCCCGTGCTCCAAGATGCTCAACATATCGGTCAATATCTATCGCTTACCACTTTACTTATTGATATGGTCTGTAGCCGCCGTCAGCGTACAATCCTCTACCTCATATTCATGGACTGTGGATATACCTGCCGCCGAATTGATGGATGCCAATGTTTGGGTGTTCCGATTCTTGCCTTCTGGCACAATATATACAGGCAATTCCAGCGACGACCAGCAAATTGCAAGCCCTCTCTTTTACGTCCAATCAGAAAGCAACAGTACAGTCACAACTGCTGCCATCACCACCTCGAGTGCTATTATTACAACCTCCAGCTTCAGTACGGCTCAACATACTACGCCACCAATTGGGACATCCCATACAGATCACACAGCGCAGAGTACATTGCCAAGCTCCGTCTCTTTTACGTCTGACTCGACCGTTGCCATCTCTCCTTCATCAGGCTCAAATTCGACGTCAGCTACACCAGACACGGGATTATCAACAGGCGCAAAAGCTGGTATTGGAGTTGGCGCGGCAGTCGGTGCAATAGCATTATTTACTCTTGGATGGTTGCTATCAAGACGACACAGATCTTCTACCCAACAACATGGACGACAGGGTATGCGTCCTGCATCTGAAAGAGGTCCCGGGTTTTTATATAATTATCATGATAGGACCCTCCCGATCTCGAACACCAGCGGGGGACCAACGTCTGCAAACATTTCAGAACTTGAGAATCGCGGTATTTCTAGGATGCAATCTCACGCCGAGCTTGAAGCGCATGTAAGAGCATGAGAAGCAAGAGGATATTTGACAATATGTGAGGAGCTGTTAGATAAAGAAATTGAGTAACAACTTATTGGATAGTCTCTTACAATGGACTCTTGATCGTTCGTCAGTGAGGACGAGGTAGGACCAATAAGAAAAGTCGATCATTGTCCTCTATGATAGACTCTGAATTTTGAATCCATCATAGCCCTGATGCATATCTCCTGGGACTGAGTCTTAAATCTATCCAGCTTGGGGGATTGTAATCACCAGAGAAGCAGTATGCTTCCATTTTGAGTCCATTATCATTCTCGAACGACCCGTATCTGTCTCTACCAGGCTCAGATAGAAAAAAGACCACACACCGGTGTGCCATAAGGCTTGATAAATTAGAATTCTACTCAGAGCATGCTAAGTTTTGATTTTTTCGCAAAAGATTGGCAATGACGAACGCCTGCTGTATTCCAGTCAACTGTCCAAGGATGCTACTGCTATGAATGATCCAGTCCCGTTGAAAATCGGGTGCCATCATTCCCGCAAGTAGTAATGGACAAATAAAAAAGTAGACACCAGTGGGCAGCGACACATCACCAAAGCATTGTCCATCATAGCTTGTATACTCTGGCGATATATGTCCATGTGCCTCTGCAGGAGGACCTCTCGGCTTAGACACGTGGTTGGTGTAGTTAGGCAGAGAGGCGCAAATATTGGAGATCAACCGGTGTCGATTGTCAACTAGTAGTCCACAGTCTATAGCCTCAATTGAAAGCATCTGATGCGGGAATCTCGACATCTCCATTATTCCATTGCAAATGTCCTGTTGCACGAGCAGTCGGCCGGTGCGAAGGGTATTCCAGATGTGTGTTACCCAGAGATCTGGATAGATGTGATAATATGACCCATACGCCAATTTTGACGTCTCTTTGGTATCAACAATAGTATACTGCCATTCTATCGGCATATTCTCTTCGAGCGACGAGAACTCAAGATCTATTCTCAGAGCTCCCTCAACCCTAGTGAAGGGATTATTCAGGCTGTTGTCTTTGGCATCAGCGCGAAGCTCTGCTAGTCTGGTAAAAATTCCGAACAACTTCCATGCCGGATCCTCAATATCCAAAAGGGTACCAGCACGCTTTCGCAGCACAAGCAGATCCCTGGGGACCGGATTGAGTGATAGATGCAGCTATGAATAATGGTTGAAAATAGATGTGAAAATAACTGTAATCCGCTACGAGATAGTACTTGTCGACGTCCCCGAAGCTTGACGATCGCTATCATACCATCCAAATGAGATTTGCATTCTTTCAGTGAGTCTTCATTCTCGCACGTGATAGCAGTGAAAGTGCTAAGCAGCAATGCGGAAGTAATTGTGCTATCTTCAGTAGCCTCTTCATGAGATGACAATGCTTTGTTGACCAAGCAAAGAGCAGATCCGAAGTACTTCTTCGCTCTAGTTGACAACTCGGGATGCTGGAATTTTTGCGCATATGCTGCGAGTGCGACGGCGGTCAACGCTGTCGATAGTGTGCTGCCTGGTTTGGCGCAGTGGTTTAATACGGGCAGATATTCATAATAACCTCGGATCGCGCCCGAGTCACGCAAGATATGAGTCGCGAGAAAATAGTCTACCGCTCGGTCACTCACAGTTTGACTGAGGTCTTGGGAAACATTTGATGACTGCGAAATAGTGTCGAGGCTCGTTGGGCTTGCGGCTCGAGAGAAGTGTGACGCATCTCGGTATTGAAACATTCTGTCTACAGAATCTGTGTATTGTGGGCATCTCCAACCGCCCTTGAGACATTGGCTACAAGCTGGGCTTCCTTGATCACACTAAACCTTCAATCAGTCCATGTTACGAGCTTAGTAGGCTCATACACTCTGTGTTTTCAGTCAACGTACTTTTATCTTTCGTTTCCTACAGGGCTGGCATCCTTTCGAAAGTCTCCCGCGACGATCCATGGTGCAGTGCCGAAGTCTCAAGAGAAAATGTTCTATAGAGAGTCAAAATTACATAGTGCAATTACTGAATTAAAATTGACCTTCAAGTAGACAAAGCAACGGTCTAATAAATGAAGAGTCTATGCGGTAAAGTGACATCGGTGCGTGCGGCTGAAAGCTGTATCGTTACCAATCTCTAGACGGATACGAAGCGCATAAACCCACCTTACGAAATTTATATATAGCTATCATTGGCCATCCCGCAATAAATCCTTTATATAGCTAGTTTATATATTGCAATTAAATGCTAGGGCGTATTATGGCATTGTAGTCTAGTCATCCTTCACCTAGAGATGATAAACTCCAGCCTCCAGCCTCATATTCAGAAGTTACTGCGAGTTGGCCAATTCGAGTGCCAGGTAAATGGCTGGAAAACGCGGACATAAGATATGCATTTGCAAGGTTGAAAAGCTCAAGCAATGAACCATCTTTTGCGGGAGGAGAAATCCTTATATACATGAGCTGTGCCACCCAGTACCTGAATATTGATTATTCTGAGCTCATGGATAAATGCAAGAAAAAAAAGAGTAGCGATAAGTAATCATTGCTTCAAGTCCAATTTAACATTACTCATCATCCTTATCAAAATGTCTTTGAACTCATTTGCAAACCTATACGAAGAGGCAACCATTGATGTTGGACGGCATATGATACAGGAAATCCTTGACATTCACCTGCCTCCTCTTCAACCTGAAATGATCATTCTTGACTTGGCTTGCGGTACCGGCTCAGTTACAAGAATCATTCACGAGCACTGCGAGGCACGAGGTCTTCAACCACCTTAGATAGTCGGGGTTGATATCGGTTCAAATTTCATTGATGCTTTCAACGAGAACAAAGCCAGAAGATCCTGGCACACGGCAGAGGCGCTCGTCGCCGACGCTTCTCATTTGGATACTTTCCTCGATAGCACTTTTGATATGATAATAATGTCGTTTGGACTTTTCGCCGTGAAAGATACTGTTGCCGACAAGGTGGCTGCAGAAACGCACCGTATTTTGAAACCACAAGGATACGCAGTATTCACGACGTGGAGAGAGACCTGGGTCGAGCGTATGTTGACAGGCGCTAGTGCAGCTGTCGGGCGTCCTCAGGAGGAGATTAAGCAATTCAAGATTGGAAAATGGCTCAAACAAGAGACTGCACAAGATGTTCTTCTTGCAGGAGGATTTGAGCTAGAAAAGTTACAGCATAGCAGACTCGACTGTTACCTTCGTTTTGATAGACTTGAGGATATTTTGGACCGATTCGACACGCCATTCTGGCGAGGGCTGGGCACGAAAAATTGGGCTGACGACCAGAAACCACGATGGAGAGATGAGATTGAAAAGTTGATCACGAATCTGGAAAAGTCAAAAGGAACACTGCCGGTACATGCATGGCTCTTCATTGCAAGAAAGTAAGATTACTCGCTTTCTGCAACACCAGATATTGATTTCATGCAATTCATGAAGAGAAATATCTTTCGGAGAAATCTTACCCGAGAGCGAACTATTTTCGGAAACAGCATCCAGTCAATGCTTATACTTATTTCTGTAGCCAATTGCCGTTCGTAGCCTTGACGTATTTCTAGTACTCAAGACTCTCAAAAAGACGCCGCCTATGCAAGGAGGGTTCTAGTGAGGCGCAGTGCTGCGTACAAGTATTCCGGGCTCTGTATCTAGACACCGATTTATAGCGCCGTGTATCTATGCAGACAGAGACATCACGAAAGAAATTCATTGATGATGGGCGATTGTCATTCTTTCGGCTCTTCGACACCATTCCACATCCAAGTCCTCAAGAGAAGCCATGCTCAAGTTGCTGGTCGAGATAATGGGCCCTTTGACGAGATAAGTAACGTCTCCATGCGGCCATCTCCCTTCAAGAATGAATTATTGTCGTCATGTATCTTAGAGTGACGTCGTCGACGGTGGCATGTCTCCAGGTCCGTTCAATCACTATGCAACGCGGCGATTCTACCTATGAAGTGCAAATTCCTGCTATCATCTAATGAAGAAACGTCGAAAATTCTAATATGAGCACCTTGGATGAAGACCTAGATACAGCTAGCTAGAAGAACCGGAAAAGACTCTGGATGAGATGAGCACATTGTTGCTATGGATATTTGGTAGTTAACGTATCAAAGTATAAGATTTATACATGTGTATGAGGTACCCCCATCTACATCTTCCCTGACGATGAGAGTCGTGACCTCGATGTGCTAAGTGATATCCAATAATATGTGAGCCTACGCCTTTCTGAGCTGGCGTTTAAGATATATATACACCACGGACGGCGTCTTAGACTTTATCCATTGATCAATCCATAGAAGATAGATCAAATGTGGTCCACCAGTCTGGTCCATTCATAAAGTTTTGGTGGCTCATTATCGCCGAAATATCGACGTCCCAATCCTGCTAGGTATTACTGTCAGTAATACTTCATTATCACGTTAGACATGACGTACCATAATTTGTTGATTGTTGTTATTTTGCATGCTGTTGAGTATGGTATTGAAGTCTCCAAGGTTATATTGGGACATGTTGACAGTGTAATTCTCGCAAGAAATGGCTCCGCCATCATGACTGGACAGGGCAGCATCTGTGATGTAGAATCTTCAATTAGTTTATTGAACTGGGGAAATTTTTGATTCCAGGATACCTATCATATGAGCTGGCATTGGGGTGTCTTCATTCTCAAGACCGGCAGCATCTGTCAATATATGATCAAGTCTCCCCGATTTATACGCCTTATCGAGTATCAATCTTAACATTGCGACAGCCTTTTGCGATTCGCGAGATTTGTCAACGGATTCCAACCATATGTTATAACAACCTTGCAAGGCTTGAACAATCTTGGGAAATGTGTCCTTGCCAAGCCGGCGTTTGCTCTGTACTTCGGACAACTCGTAGTTCAAATCCACGCACAGGATGGTAGCTGCCAAGTAAAAGACATGTTTGACAGAGGCCTCAAATTTCCAGTGTTCGTGAGATAGGCGTCTTCCAATTTGGCACTCTTCCCTGATACTTTCTTGGATGCGTAGTAATTCCAGCGCGGATTCAAGACATACCTTACGAGAATAGCGATATCGATCGTCGGTGCGGGCAGCTATTAGGTAATGTTGATGAAGTATACATCGTGATTTGTAACTGACCAACGCCAGAAATATGCGATTTGCAATCACACCGCTGCTGTCGGTGAGTGATTTGCTCATGGGACGCATTTTGAGAGGACCGGGAATATTTTGAAATTGATCCTTCACAATTTTGTCCAGTTTGAGAATCTCCTTGTAGGAAACAGACTTGTTCGGATAGCTTGTCAGATCTGTGATGATATTTCTGGTTGATAGCAGTCTATTCTTGATGGCTAGAAACCCGACGAGAGTTGTCTCGTGGTCCGGACGTGCACGGGGGAGACTTTCCATCTGCGGGCTGATATCTTCGTCTAAAAGATTCAATGGTCCATACGCATCCACGAGTGCCTCATTCACCATGCGTGGAAGACCGTACTGGTCGGCGGCTGCTGAGTCGAGCATAAATAAAGCCGCCCAGTTCCGGCGACGCATTTCAGCTTGGAATGGCGACAGATGAGTCGAGCCAGAGGCCTCTCGGTGGTACCCCATTCGTACTGCCAACCGAATGACGGTGCCTAATAATAACCAGAGCCCAGTTTGATTGTTTGGAACTTTTGCATACTCTATTGACAAGTAGAATGTCAATGTCTCTATCGTGTACGGTCCACACTTTGTATAGTCAGCCAATGTCAGACACTGTACAACTTTCTCACGATATATCTGTATCCTCTGATTTGCGTGTTCTGTCGCTTCGATAGCTCCTGGTAGGGTTGAATGTGCCGTGGAACTTCTTGAACAACTGGATGCCATGCACATGATCGAGAAAAGCAGGCCAACCCACATGACGGAAGCTTTCTCAGGGCATTTCCAAAAACGGTCATACTAATACATGTCTATGTAAGCTGATGTTCTGCGACAACCAAAAAAAACAACAAAAAGAAAAGAAAACTTCGTTTCTCACCTCCTCAAGGAAAGATGGGCCATGTATACAGACTAATGAGAAGAGTTAGCCGTGTGTATCATTGACTAGGAAAAATTCGTATTTACCAAGGTATAGAGACGCGGTGTTGAAGAATACTGAAACGAGGTTATCAACTTCCGGTTTCGGCGGTATGGTAGCTAGGATTTGATGCTGATCTAGCTTCTCAAAGTTTCCAAGCAGAAGTGCTGGTCCTGGTGGAGAGATTTTGCGATCGTCGATTATCTGTTCAATGGATTGTGTGCTATCGTCAAAACAATCCTTCAACTCGGCAATCTATGGATCCATCAGCATAGAACGCTTGAAGTTCGCTTACAACATAAATGGATATACCCCATCCAATACTGCCGTCCAATGTGAGTTTTCAACGTAACTGGTTTCGGTATTCTCCAAGCCGATTTTCCCAAAGCTTGCATGCAATTTAACGGGATCATCAACAATAATGGACTCTGCCCTATTCTTGGTCTCTTTGACACCAGAACTATCGGTCTGATTGGTCATAGACACCACTAACTTTTCCAACTGAGCAATTCTCTTATGGAGGACAGTTGACGACGGGTCAATCAGTCTCTTGCCGCTCTGAAGAGGCGTCGAGGCCGGGTATGTGCAAGACAAAGAAAGTCCCCGACGAGCGCATGTTTCGCATGGCAGGCCGCGGTCACACTTGAGCCTGTGACCACTTGTCAGGTACGGTGTAAAATGAGCTGCACGTATGGTTTGGCTTACTTCCGTCTACGACAAAGATTACAGGACAGTTGCGGCTTGTCTCTACGCCGGCTCGATGGCGGAAGGGGAGACGATGCAGGTGACGAAGAGACCATGGCGTTGAGTCAAGTATCCGCCAGTATTACAGTGATGCCGTTCGATTGATCTGGATATACTCACTCGCCTTTATTTGTTTCTGAGCAGTGTATAGCTTTTAATAATTGCAGGAAGAGTCGCTGTTATCTCCGACGCGCCGACCATCCGAGCTGTACTATTCCTGACTTGGTATAGCTTTAGCATCTGAGCCAATCAACAGACCAACGCTTGTCCAGAAATAGCCAAATAGGGTTAGGGCCAAGGCCGTGTTCGTGCTTGTTTCACTATCCAATCACAATACAGAATACCACTCGCAATTGGTAGAACTATGCTAGTCTCATCACTCTTCAGCAATTCAAAGGCGAGAATTGGATAATGTATTTACGTCTGTAGAGTCTTCACTTTCTGGCGTTCAAGTCGGAGTGGTTGGTTCCGGTGTGGCATCCAGGGATCAAAGTCCGGTAGTTAATTAAGTTACATTCTCCTACCTTGCTTACTAATCAGCCTGGACAGCTCGAATGTTGGACACATAAACATGACTACATGCCACAACACATTCAGTGATTTCTTCATACTATTTGCTTTGATTCACTTGATACAATCATGGGTTTTTTGGGTCCGTTTCTGTACTCGCAGCTTTTTATCACCCCGGAATATCCAAATAAGTCGTTTGCCGGACACACTGTCATCGTCACAGGGTCAAACACAGGACTTGGTTTCGAAGCCGCTCGACATTTTGTACGCCTCGACGCCGAAAAGGTGATACTCGCTGTCCGCAACTTGGCTGCCGGCGAGAAAGCTAAGATCGATATCGAAGAATCGACAGGTAAAAAGGATGTATGCGAAGTTTGGGAGTTAGATCTCGCATCATATGCTTCTGTACAGGCGTTTGCAAAACGAGCTTTGTCCGAGCTTTCCAATATAGACGTTCTCCTTCAAAATGCTGGTATCGCAACCAAAAACTTTGAGCTGGCGGAGAATCACGAACGAACAATAACGGTAAACGTCATTAGTACGTTCTTGCTCGGGCTGCTTCTTTTACCGAAGTTAGAGGAAACAGCGACGAAGAATGCCCCCAGAAAGCCTAGATGGAGCATCGTTACTAGCGAAGTACATGCCCTCACGGACCTGCCGGAGTCTAAGGACGGAAACACATTCGTCAACCTCGATAATGCACAAATTTCAGACATGGATCAGCGCTATCCAACCTCGAAGCTATTAGAGGTGCTAGTTGTGCGTGAACTCGCCCAAAAGATCACAAATGAAAATGTTATTCTCAATATGCTCAATCCAGGATTGTGCCAATCAACGTTATGGCGCGAAAAAAATTGGGCGCTATATATTATGTCCCTGCTTCTTGAAAGAAAAACCGAGGTTGGTGCTCGGTGTCTAGTAGCTGGCGCAGCTGTGGGAGACGAAAGTCACGGTGCCTACATGACTAACGGTAAGGTAAGTAACGGTCATCTGTCAGAGTTTGTGATCAGCAACGAAGGAAGCGAAATACAGAAGAAAGTTTGGTCAGAACTCAAGCGGATACTGGAAGACATTGTACCAGGGGTTACAAGATCTTATTAGGGCGCTGATCATCTTGAGTATTTTCTATCGTCAACTTGTGGCGCATTGTGGTCTAGTAAAAACAACACTTTGGCTGAGGACATCGTATTTACAACGAGTATTCGAGTGTAGTCTCTCTGATGGAGAACATCCACACGGTCGATACATCTCAAGTGCTTTGGAATCAATGAACCACGTTAACAATTTCAAATCACAAGTATGTACTTAGCACGTGATTTCGTTCCTATGAGTCACTTTGGTATACGAGGTATTCCTTTTGAACAATTCGCATATCATCGATCACAATAAACACTCGGACTCCGACGGAAGTTTTCAAAATCCAGTGAAAAGTCGCTTCAACTCCATCAACCCTGCTACCCATTTTCCAGCTATCTATACATCTAATGTGAATAAAGCGCTCTTCAGAAGACGTTCACTTCGCCAAGCAGTCCGATATTACACGGTGTAATATGCACACTGCTTCAGTCAACAAATCCTCATCCACACATGCAAAGCATAGTCTTAACATATCCTTGTATTCATTGTGACGAGTATTACCACGCGGCAAACACGAAGAGCTTCCCTCGCCAATAATCACACCTGCTGCTTTTGCAGCTATGGCAACTTCCCTGGCTGTCAGAGGCGAGGGGAGCTGAAGCCATACAAAAAATCCGCCACCAATAGATACGTCGTTGACTTGCGGTGTGGAAATCAGAGTTAGACCGAGGGGAATCAGATGCTGTTTGACTGCATGAGAAATCTGAAGTAGTCGTCTCTTGTAAGCTGGCAATAATGTTTGTCGGATATGCCGCGATATACTTCCTGTTTGAAGCATTTCGTTGATGAATGTCGATGTGAGTTGAGACGGTGCGCCACCTGAACGTGTAGAGCCTCTATATTGGTGATTAGACCTTCAAATGCAGATTCTAGTCAAGCGGCATTGCTCGAGTGACTCACGCTTGTGATAGGCCGTAGATAAAAGCAGACGTTGCTTCCGCCCATCCAACTCGACATCCCGGGCCGACGATTTTGCTGAAACTGCCATTACTGACAGCATTACCGAATTCGTCAATCGGACCTCCATTTAGTGTCCGGTCAATATCGACCAAACGTGGCAATACCGATCTGGATGTTGTATATGAAGTAGGTGTTTGGAGCGATGATGTAGACGAGACGAATGAAGGTTCTTCTGATAGGGGTGATTCTGTATATGAAGAATCGGAAGGTGATATGACATATTCGTCCGGCTCTATCTCCCAGTGAACAAAATCGTAGACATCATCAGCAATTATAAGAGCATCGTAATTTCTAGCAAGTTGGATGAGTTTCTCGCGCCGAGCGAGACTCATTATCCTGCCTGAAGGATTAGAGAATGTTGGAACACAGTAGATAATATATCTGTATAGTTTTCTGTATGACTTTGACTCTTTCAAGGACTGCAGCTTTCGATTAGTTCTCGTCACGTGGTTGCTGGACATGTTTGGAGACGCACCACCGGATTGTCAAATCCTATGACTTCCTTTTTAGCTTCATCTTGTAGACACCGTTCCAAAATCTCAGTATCAATACCCTCTTCATCCTCAGGTATTCCCCTGAGTTTACCATCAAACCCGGCATCTGTGAAAACCCTAAATGACAAGAAATATGCAGGTTCAACCACAAATATGGCCTTGGTATATACTGGATCTGAGAACAGCTGCAGTATGCATGCCAAATTCTGGCTCGCTCCACCGGTCACACATATTCTTTCAGCATCTGGTTGTTGACATTCGTTTGTAGATGACTTCGCGCTACCGTCTTGATAGAACTCTGTAAGCCATCGAGCAAGGTTATGTCGTAGAAGAAGATATCCTGCATCGGCGCCGTAGTTTAATCCCTCGTGCCATACAGAAGGTGTTGTCAGCACGGTATTTGCTGCATTATGGATATCTTGAACTGGGATGAGTGCGGGTGATGGTGAACCACTGGCGAGATTGATAACGCGCGTGTTCATGTTTTTAGATCATAATTCAGTAGAGTACTCTCATAGCGTCTGAAATATGTATTCTTTTCCCAAGTTCAAGCGACTTCAAGAGCAAATTACGCTGTATAGGGGTTGTTATTCCACCTATACAAAGCGGCTGGGTTAGACACGGACGAACACTGATAAGTTGACAAATGTCTATCAATAATAACGAAACAGAGTTGGCTGCCTATCTTGGATTTCTCATCACCAAAGAGACAATAAAAAAATCGAAAACACGTCGTGGTGTCTCGAGACATTTATTGGGTATTTCCCATTTCGGCGAAATTGGCGATCCAACCAATCAAAGCTTAAATATAGTGTCGGGTAAACCCCGACCCGCTTCTGCTTCTTCGCCGTGCTCGGCGATAAGTTTACGGCGACTTCAACCTCATTTCTCGGATGTGATATGCTCGTATCGGTCGTTATACTAGTGAAGTTCATGGCTGTATTTCGTTGCCCGAGAGAGGCTTAGTCAAATCTCAACTTGCGAAGCGCTTCCAGTTATTTCGCCAAAGTTGGGATATGGTAAAGAACTATCTACAACACGGCCTACCTGTATATATTGAATGAGCTTGGCCATAACTTCCATTTCGAAAGGAGTTCAACATCAAGACAGTCGTTCTCGAGCCATCCGAATTCTCGATCTGAAAAGTTTCCCGTAATGGCGACACCGACTGTCCAACGAATCCCGTACTCTGCCCCCCGTGAAGATTTTACAAATGCATTGAAGAGGGACGGATGTGTGATTGTTCAGAACTTCACAAACCTAGAGACCCTCGAACAAGCCAGGCTTGAAGTTGAGCCTTGGCTGAACAAAGCTGACAACAGCCAGGTTGGAGGTGAGTATACATGTCACGCAACACTGCAATTTCACGAGCACATACTAACGCGTGTTATAGCTCTAAATGGAGGCACAAAAACATGTACTCGTTTGATCGGGCGGAGTAAGACTGTTCGCGAGAAGTTCTTCTCCGACCCGTTGTATCAGGTAATTCTCTTGATGTTTCGATCGAGATTTGAATTATCTTTGCTAACATGAACTGCAGGATCTTGGTGAAGAATTCTTGGGCATCACCACAACTAATTGGTACAATGAAGAGCCCTCGACAAACACAACACACCCTCTTCTTTCTATTGCCATAACCATGGATACCCGCCCTGGTGCTCAAGCACAAAAGCTGCATCGTGATGACAAGAATCATCATGCACGACACCAAAAAGTTGACGCTTATCATACCAACCGTGACATGCTCCTTGGTCTATTTGTGCCTGGTTGTGATACGACTCGTGAAATTGGCGCCACAAGAATCGTCCCCGGAAGTCATCTCTGGGGCGATGAGCAACCGGACTTTGGACCAAATGGCGACAAAGGCGTCATCGATGCCGAGCTCAAGGCCGGCGAAGCTTTCATTATGCTTGGAAGCCTTTACCATGGGGCTGGGCAGTACTATAAGTCTACAGGCAATCGTATGGTCCATATCATGTTCATGTGTGGTGGTATCTATCGACAAGAGGCGAGTCCCTGCCCTCTTACGTTTACTAACTCACCAAGATGGTCTGGCTAATTATTGAATTTTAGGAGATCTCATATCTGTCATACCCCATTGAAGATGTCAAAACGTATTCCAAGCTTGTGCAGCAAAGACTGGGATGGAATCAATCCGAGCCGAATCTCGGTTGGGTAGATCTTGTGTCTCCCGAGGCTCTACTCAAATAATGTACTTAATTTAACCAGAAATGGCATCTATACATTAACCACTTTATGATCGGTTTCAGATTCATACGTCTGGTAACCTTCATTATGTGAGTACATATGCGTGAGACTACAGCTCTCCTCATTCCTTCCCATTGAATTTGAAAGACATCGCTTTCTTATCTTTTCCACCATTAAAATACAGAAATTCAGATCTCGCTTCTTTTTCCTATAGAGTGAGTACATATCATATCTCCCTCATAAAAGTCATTGCATGACTCTTTCAAATGCCGATCCCGGAGAAGGTTGAGGTTCCATATTTCCGTTCCTTGGTACCGGCAGATTTAAAGCTTTCTGGAAATTATTCTTATCGCTGCAATCCAATTTGTTCAGTCGCCTATGTCCCCGAACTTGGTTAGCGTATTTCGGTCGTCGTTTATCGTTGGGACTTGCTCCGAGCCTCCGTACGAAATTTTTGGAGACACGAAAAGTTTGTAAAGTGCATGGAATCATGAGGGAGAAAGACTAGACTCTACTCTTATCTATGAAGGTTCAACGATAGCTCCCTCGAAGACAACATCCGTGCTGAACTATATCTGATCATGGATGCTATATATCTTCATCTCTTCTCCCCGTTGCTCTCCTGGGGTTGCTCAGAATAAATTAGACAAAATCGCCTTTCAACATGGGCACTGAGAAAGAAATGAACGTCTCTTCAGACGTTGAGCCAGCCAGACCTGACGTCAAGACTGGTGAGGCCACCAAGCGTGGTCTCAAGTCAAGACATGCTCAAATGTTGGCACTAGGAGGCACGATTGGGACGGCACTTTTTGTCAGCACAGGACAGACATTAGCAAAAGGTGGTCCTGCTTTCCTTTTGGGGACATTCCTTTTCATGTCCGTCGTCGTGTATACTGTCGTCACCGCTCTAACGGAAATTGCTACTTGGATGCCTGTGTCTGGTAGTTCGGTCAGTTATTATGCGAACAGAGTTGTTTCGCCTTCTTTTGGATTTGCGACTGGATGGCTGTGAGTATTACGTCTGATGCTCTGCTATATACTATGCTGACATTATAAAAAGTTATGTGTATTGCCTCGGTATCCTCGCCCCGTATGAGGTTACGGCGGCTTCCTTGGTCATCAGCTATTGGCATAGTACAATCAACATTGGAGTTTGGATTACCGTCATGATTGTTGTCGTGGTCGCATTGAATTCCTTGCCCGTCCGATTCTATGGTGAATCTGAGTTCTGGTTCGCGTCACTGAAAGTCATCATGATGGCTGGGCTCTTGATTGTATCGGTGGTCATTTTTTTCGGCGGCGGTCCAGATCATGATAGGCTCGGCTTCCGATACTGGCATCACCCTGGAGCTGCAAACGAGTGAGTCAATATTCTTTTTCAGGCTTCTCATTCATAAATCTAATATGCCACCTTACAGATATATACTAGATGGCAATACCGGTCGATTTATCGCTTTACTGGCAACGCTTGTCCTCGCATCACTTCCATTCACATTCGCTCCCGAGTTTTTGATCCTGACCACAGGAGAAATGGCCGCACCCCGCCAAACTCTGCCCAAGGCCGCACGCCGCTACATTTACCGTATTTTGTTCTTCTACATTTCCTCTGTCCTGGCAATCAGTGTCATATGCCCTTCCAATGATCCAGCTTTGACCAGTGGCGGCAAAGGAGCCGGTGCTTCTCCTTTCGTTGTGGCCATCAAGAACGCCGGCATACCCGTCCTCGATAGTGTCATCAACGCCGGTATCCTCATCTCAGCTTGGTCTTCCGGCAATTCTTTTTTCTACATGGCGACTCGTTCTCTGTATTCTCAAGCTTTGGCTGGTAATGCACCTTCTTGGTTCCTAGCATGCACCAGAGGCGGAGTTCCATATCGCTGCGTTATGGCGATTGCCCTCTTCTGTCCTCTCGCATACCTCAACTTGGGTAGCAGCAGTGCAGTTGTGTTTAACTGGTTCATCAACTTCACAAACGAATCCGCATTTATCTCCTGGACATGCTGCTGCATTGTTCATTTGCGCTTCCGCAAGGCTTGCAAAGCTCAAAACATTACCAACCTACCGTACTCATCCAAGCTTCAACCGTGGGGATCGTACTTTGGCCTTGTCTTTTTCCCATTTCTGGCCCTTCTTAATGGATTTGATGTTTTCTTCCCTGAGAATTGGAGCACCTCCTCATTTTTCACTGCGTATGTGGGAATTCCGTTGTTTCTGGCATTCTATGTGGGACATAGAACCTACAACTGGCGCGATCCTTGGCTGTATGATCCGGCCACTGTAGATCTTAGCGTTGATGAAGTCGAGGGCATCATTGAAGAAGTGCCGAGAACGGTTGATGGAAACCGGAAATGGTGGCAATTTGTCACTTTGCTATGGGAATAATGTCAAGATTATGACGTGCTATATCGTATAATGTATATTAGCGGTGTATGTAGTTATAACCACAAGAAATTATGTTCATTTCAAGAGAGCAAGAGTAGCAACATCAGACGAGGGTATAGTTGCGCATAATCATGACGACATTAGTTGCTCGACTTCAGTTCATCAACTTGAGAAGTCCGTTCAAAATTCTCCGCTTGAGTACTCGCCAGTAATTTCCGTATCGACCAACACGCAGGATGACGCAAATACTCCGCAAACAAGCCTCTCTCCTTCGACATGCTATTTGTAGGCATACCGGCAAGGTATACCATCACAATAGACATTGGAAACGTCACAAGATGAACGCGGAAGATTCCAGCTGCTGGCCTAAAGAACACGGGAAGAACCTCGAGAATCCTCCCGCAATAGATTCCAGGATCAATATACCTGCCTTTAAGATCTTCGCCTTCTTCCTCCAGAAGTACTTTTCCGATCATGGTGTAGACAATCAGACATGCTGTCCAGTACAAGGTCGAGATATGGGTCGTGGCCAGTAGTTGAGGTGTGATTATCTCTGTGTTGACGTATTCTTTCCCGTTATGAATGAGTACTCGCTTGAAAGTCTTTCGCCACTGAATCAGACTCGCGTTGAGTCTAAAGTAGCCTTTGACAATTGCGTCCCGGCACCTCGATTTCTGATCAGGTGACCCGCAGAGTTTCATGAAATCAATGGCCTCGAACAAGGACGGTACTTCGGCCAGAATATCAAGTACAAAGTCTTTGGGTGATTTCATTGTATTGCTCCATGGGATAGTCTTCCACGAGCGATCGGCAAGGAATGACTTTTTCCTAGCTTTTAAAGAAGTAATGATCTTCGAGAAGGTCGTTTATGTTTAGCCAAGATCAGGAAGCATATTTCCACACGGGATATGACTTACTAGGTGTAATCTGCCATCAACAAATAGTCTATGAGAAAAACCATTGATGAAAGTCAATGGACCTCTTCCAGTGACGAGGGTCATATCACCAAAGTTATGCGACATCCACCCATCAGACTGTGTTAGCTGACCGTCACCGTCCTCACCATAAATGACCTTTCGTGATTTGTGGATCAGTACGCGTCACTTGGCTGTGTAGCATACGTGTTCCTACAATTACATGCATGATAAACGTACCTCGAATAAACTGAAAAGCCTGACAACAGACAGTAATTCATTTCCCTGCCTTTTCTGCGGGTTACGCAGCATGAGCACTGCATCCTGCAACGCATCAACATAGAGCCCACGCCCCGCTTTCTTCATCCACTGAGAACCGCCATTATTCATATCAATCGTTGACATGGCTATAGCGAGCATGGCTTTCCGCAGGGTGTCTTCATTAGTATATATGGCTTGGATACCATGCATCCATCCTCCGAGTTCGCCATGTATGACTTCCGGCAGGGCTTCACCGTTCGGGAAATATAACTGCCAGAACTGACCCAATAGACCGATCTCGTTTCCAGATCCTACTAGTTTGCTCAAAGTATCTATGTTTAAGTGACCTTGAATTGGTGTTGTCCTCTTTTGTGATTCGTCGTGAACAAAGTTATTGACGAATGTACGCGGCCTGTCGTAGCCCTGACATGGGACACAAGCTTTGCGACACTGGCCACATGTAGGCTTTTGCTTGTCACACTTTATTATTACATCAATGCAATGTCAATATCACTCTTGTAGTAGAGGTTTTCCAGCCTATACTCACACCTTTTTTTCGCCGAATGCAAGTAATGCAAGCTTTTGATCGTGGAACTCCGACCATGACAATCCAAGGCAGTCGAATACTGCACTTCCTTAATTGCTAAAGTTGAATTCGTGTATCAAATGACAGAATTTCTGCTTGTTTGTGGCAGAAATTTGATAGCTCTAGAAGACAAAAAGAGTTTCAAACACCGCGGTCTTGATATTCCATTTTTGGCCCCCAAAAGTGGTGAGATATGGAGCGACTAGACTGAATCAGGTCACATCACCCGCCAGCTACAGGCCACTAAGTATGTGGCAGTCAATTGTCGGTCTCGAGGCTGTGAAAGACATCATTTACAGCTGAATTCTAGGTTTGAGATTGGTCTCCTAGCCTCTTAATGCGGCGAAAATGAATTTGGTGCCAAAATTACAGCATACAATCACCTGGATTGTCATGAAGCAGGAAGTACGAGATAATACATATATGCAAACAGCTTTGTTCAATCGCATGAGAACGTGTTGATTTTTGATATTGCATACACTCAGTACACCTTAATAGGCCATCTACCTTTACAAATTCTCGAATATGACCGAAAATCAAGGAGACCGCAAGATCGGAACCCCCAACCACCTTGAGATTGTACTCAACAATTATCTCAAGATATGGGACGGAGATTTGTCATTGATTGACTCAACACTGGCTCCCACACTGTTTTTTTCTGCCGATCGCTTCCCTGCAGCAAATGGCGGTAGTCAGCCCATGGAAATCAGAACAGCCGAAGATTTCCGTGCATTCGTTTTCCGTTCAAGGAGAGGATGGGAGAAGTACCAGTCCAAAATACACGCCTGGACTGGTAATGGAAATAAGCTCTCAGTGCGTTGGAGGTTGGAGGCTGTTATGGGTTCAGATTTCGATATTGTGCCAACGTGAGTACTATTATATTTTAATCCTAACCACGAATGCATGAACTAAAGTCATTTCCAGAACACTGAAAGAAGGAGATCCAGTCACTTACAATGGCACCGACTTCCTTATTCTGAACAAAAAGACGGGCTTGATCGAGGAGATCAGTAGCGCACAAGATCTGATCACCCTCTTTCATAATCTCGGCTTGACAGGGATTACCGTATGAGTTGTGGCGATTGGTACCGGATCTCCCGAGACTGTGACCAGACCAACAATGTATGGGCATATTCCAGATTGTCATCGCAATGAATAGAGACGTCTGTATTGTAGGAAGGTATCTGTATCCGTATCTAGGTACCTAACGTTGAATCGCAGGCTAATTATTCAAGTTCGTACACATGTACCAATTTGGGATTCAATGAGCAACCCCAGTACGCCCGACTATGTAAAGCAAGTATCATCGTTAACGCCCTGCCGTCTATGTCAGCAATTCGAATATATGCCCTGCCAAGATATTCAGAGCAACATTTTTCCTAACTGAAATAAAGTCAGCAGTTCAGCATTCAATCAACTTGCGTCTAAGCTGAGATTAGCGCATTGTAGATACTTAAGGCCTTGCTGATGCTTTTGTTGACCATCAGCTGTTCGAAGCTGCGGTCAAGACGAGACTTTGGGGTGGGCCTCGCTAAGCCCTAAACGTAGTCAATTCGCGCCCCCTGCAGCGTCCATCAGGGTGCTTGTAACCCAAAGAACTAATTTTATAATCATAATAAGGAAGCTTCGAGACTTTTTGGAAAACGGTCAGATTCCGTATAAGGCTCTCGATACGGCCGAATGATGATGACTTTACTGCGCCTATCCTCTTTACTGACTATATAAAGCAACCCTAGGAGCAGAAAGGCTTGTCGATAGACATCGACCACGAATATCGATACCCAGCTTATTGTAACCGGCAGAGCAAGATATTGAGTTTGAGGAGGTAACAAGTTCAGAATGTATAACAATCTTCCCACCATTGCATTCTTCGGCGCAACAGGCGGTTCCATCCTCGCTTGTTTGGTCATGGCACTGCAGAATGGCTATCACTGCAATGCATGTAGGTCATAACTTCCTCAAAACTCGTTTGCTACCACTAAATGGTGTTCTTAGTGGTTCGTAACCCAGACAAGCTGAGAAACCTCCTTACCGATCGCGGCATCTACGACTCGGCGATTGCAAACAACCTCACAGTCACGAGAGGTAGTGTTTCTGAGAAAGACCTCGTTCAAAAAGTACTACTTTGCGCCAATAACCCGGTCGAGATCATCATATTCGGTATTGGCGGCAAAATGAGCTTCGAAAATCCCCTAAAACCGACGCTCGACAACCCCACTGTCTGTCAGGATGGCATCCGCGTCGTCTTCAAAGCAGCAAGAACATTGGATCCTGCAGATGACGAAGCTTTAAGCAATGATAATCGCAAGCCACTTCTTGCGGTACTCAGCACAACGGGTATCAGTGAGAAACGCGATTTGCCTATTTTGATGATGCCGATGTATAAATGGATGCTAAAAGTTCCTCACATCGACAAGAAAGCTATGGAGGACTTGATTACCAAGGAGATGGAACTTGATAGAGCAGAGAGGGGAATTGAGAACTATATCATTGTGCGGCCGAGCTTTTTAACAGACGCGAAGAGCGAGGGATTGGCGAACATCAAGGTAGGGACTGAGATGAAGCCGGCTGTCGGTTATACAATTGCAAGAAAGGATGTGGGCCTTTGGTTGTTCCAGAATGCGGTGCGGAACGGTCTTAAGGAAGAGAATCCGTATCTGCGGAAAATAGTGACTCTTACTACGTAAAGCGAAATCCAAGCCGCACTACTCATCGAGTCAGTAAGAGGAACATTTTACAGGGTACACTCAACTTATATAGCTCATTAATCAATATGTAGGCGGAACTTGAATGTGATGTTTCTGCATCTACCTTGAGGAGTGCTCATCGCCCGCTAGGATTAATGTCGCCACTTTGACCTTGCAATACTTGGTCATGGAATACAACTCTGCGTTGGGTTCTGGTTTTTCATCTAAGGTCATCGACGGACAGATGAAAAATAGCCAAACATATCTTCAACGAGTCACCTGGGCATAACCACCTCGTTTGGCCATATAGAGAAAGAAATATCCCTACTGTCTATGCGGCCATAGCTCTTACTTACAGCAACGTGGATCTTCCAAAGGCATCATCCGCGTCGTAACATCGCAAAGTGCTGAGCTGATTGTCATGGCCGGGGAACAATCGCGGCAATTGTTGTACTAAATCGTCTCGTCAATCTCTCTCGGAACAGGAACCAGAATCGTATTTGCGTGGTATATGGAGAACAATTAACTAGGCACCTAGCATCTGGTGAGGTCATCCGCTGTAGAAAGGTTTGCTCAAATTGGACTTGGACCCCCTAATACGGCTCTGTTCTGAGATTCTCAAGAACAGCCCTGAAACCCACATTGGAACTGCAATATTGGTATATCGCAGTATGTATTTTCAGATTCCGACATGCGAGGAATAGTCACACTATCCGAAAACCTTCTGGCCGAGAACCTCCTTTACGAGCCTCCTTGTAAAGCTAAACATAGCTTGGATCCGATAGCTCGCATAAGGGCCATCCTGATCGGTCTGTACCATAATCATAGTCTTGAAATGAGATTGTCAATCACCTAGGAAGCGAGGAAAAGCTGGATGAGGTTCGACAAATGGAGAGCTTCGGTTGATACAAAGTTCTGCGCGAACTATGGAACGCCTGGAATCCCCTCCGCTTCCCCAGTCCGATTTGACCGAACCCCGCAAACTGAACTTTGGGTGTTTTTCGGAACGATTCCGTTTCTACTTCGGCTGTTCAAAGCGGCTATAATTTCGCCAACGAAGACGGTAAGCATGAACCATACCAGGGAAAAGCTATCCTGCACCTGCCTGATGTTGAATGTATACATTCATCGACAGGCTCGATTGATGTCACATAATGGATATATAAAGCCGGACAGAACCCCCAGTCAAATAGAGATAAGAATACAGTTTTGTCTTTTCAGATGTCCCAATTTCTGGTATTTCCTCTCTTTTGACGAATTCTTTTCCTTGCCCTAGATAAGTCGTCCACCGAAGAAAGAAGAAATATAATAGAAAAATGGATTCTGAAAGCATTTTTGCTGCAAAAGGCCATCATGGCCAAGTTGGCGTTATGCCTCCATTGACACAAGTTCCAACTTCTGTGACTTTGTCCCCAGAGCAGTTTGAGAAGCTCTACTTGAGCCCTATGCTCCATCGCCAGACGGCACTTACAAGGGCTCTAGGCAACCCAACCCCACTGTAAGGATTTCCTTGTGTGCTACCATATCAACCAAATATTGAATGTTGTGTGATTATAGCGGGATCGGGGCTTTCGTGTTAACTGCTACTCCGCTATCGTGTTGCTTGATGGGCTGGCGAGGTGCCAGTGGAGAGGGTGCCGCGTTCTCGTAAGAAAAGCCTCTTCAAAAATCCACTGAGAAACTTTACTGATCTTCCAATTTGGATAGCGGAGTTTTGATTCTGCTTGGCGGATTGATCCTGGTCATTGCCAGTATTCTTGAATTCGTTCTTGGAAATACATTTTCCTCCGTTGTGTTTGGTCACTTAGGTGTGTGAGAACTTCGAAAGAGGTTGATCATTGAAGACAACGAATTGACTTCTTTATAGGGGCATTCTGTTTAGCTTTCGGTGCTAGCCTTACGCCAGCATTTAATGCTGCAGGTATTTATTGAAAGCCAATACCCTCTTGCCATGTCCATATCCTGACCCAAGTCTCAATAGCTCCCTACTCTCAATCGACAACGGATACTATAGCAGGACTTCACAGCCCGGGGTTCGTAAACACTTTTGGTATGTGTGCTTCTTGTCATTCCAAATCTCTTTCTTTTGTAAATTAACCACGGTTCTATAGCGTTCTTCTTCTTATTCTTAGGCCTCTTGATGGTTATCTACACCATATGTGCCACTCGCACGAATGTTGTATACGTGGGCATATTCACATGTTTGATTATGTTTTTCTCATTCGTTGCTGCCGCTTACTGGCGGGTGGGCCTTGGCGATGCAAAGAATGGGAATCGCTTGACAGTGGTAAGTTCTGTTGCCGTTGGCAGTCTTTACACCTAGCTACTCGAGCAAAAATGCTAACGTGTCAATTTTCCAGGGGAGTGGTGCTGTCTTGTTTGTGGCTAGCATGCTCGGCTTTTACTTGTTGGCTGCACAACTACTTGAATCTGTTGGGTTTCCCCTCTCTTTGCCTATTGGAGATCTGAGCAGACTCTGGACCAATTCCAAGAATAGGTAGGTTCTATCGTTGCCATGTCTGCGTCACTTTCATTCCTCGCGTCCTAATAAGCTTCCAGCGTTGCTTCAACAGACCTAGAGTCAACGGCAGGCTAAAAAGATACGCAATAACTCTGCCTAAAATGCTGCACGAACTCTTTGAATTCGAGTGCTTTTTTCGCATGACTACACGAGTCTTGCCACCAAATAGGAATCAGCCACTCCGTAATATTCCTTTGCACGGGCCGGAGCGTGAAGTCAGTGTGGTTGGGGATTGTCGTTCAGTTTGGGCCTCATGTATACTAGTCCAGATGACGGATCTATGTTTGATCGCTATCAGCACTGCTTACTTCCCTCATAAGTCAGCTGCTATTACATGCACTGTGAAGATTGTCTACGAGAAATATGATCTGATCAAAAACAGAAAAGTCAAGCTTCATGCAGCGAATTTTATAATTCGATGATGCAAGATTGGCTGGTTTCGACTAGGTGATCTTATCCTTTGAAGTATGTGCTTGTTTGAGGTTTCTGCTTTGAGTTTTTTTCCACAAATTAATCTATAAACCAGTGACTTCCTTCAATACCACCAGCTGTTTGGTGCATGAAAGGTCTCAAATGAAGTGTTACACGCTGTAGCTTATGTCGGATATGATGTTAGGGCTAAGTAGGGTATTTCAAGCAGGGTTATCGGAACTGATGCCGAAGTATCCACATGCTGACCCACGTGAAGCGATAAGAAACAAATCTCTCCCATTCAGCTTTAAAATCAATCTCATCCAAGTATCATTTTTGACGTTGATCTCAAGTCCGTGGTCACAATGGCTGATTCATTACAAATGAATACCCCGCTAAGACGAAGAAAAAACGGGTGCACAGAATGCAAGCGGAAAAAGGTCAAGGTATGAAGAGCGGCCTTCCGATTTTGATTCAATGCGATGACCCTCTGATAGCGATGACAGTGCGATTTACGCATCCCGGTCTGCACAAGATGCACTCGTTTTCCCAACCAATGTATATATGAGTCGAAATTTATTCATATGCATGGCCAACAAGCAGAGCCAAGCCGGAAAGGAAGTAATACTCAAAAGGTTGTCAAGAACGCCAATTCGATTAGTCGGGCATCCAGAACCACCGTGTCATCACTACCGTCACCACGTGCAAGGACTCCAAGTCAGCTTGTACTATGTCACAGAGAATGTCCCTCCGTGCCATCACCATACCTCGTCAACGCCCATTCCCGGCTGGAAATGCACCACCTAATCGCCAAAACCGCAACAACCGTGTTTCCATTGGCATCCCAATCCTTTGTCGACAGACTAATGCTCTCGGCCATGGGAACACCACCCTTACTCTATGCACTTCTGGCATCTTTCGGAAGCCATCATGCGCGACGCATGACGTCTTCTTCATCCGAGTCTGAGAAGACAACGCTAATGTTCACTAATCAAGCCATTTCCGGCCTCAGGGCTGCTCTGGCACATGATGATGCCGGACATACACTCAAAGCAGAAACGCTCATGACGGCCATGGCGTTATGTACGAATGACGTGTGTAATGGCAACTTGGATGTGTTCAGGATGCATATGAAAGCGATCCGACAAATGCTGTTGTCCTTCATAAGGTCGTTACCGTCGCGTGATAAAAGTCTCAATGAGGATTTGCTAAATGTTTATCTGATCAAGTGGTTTGCAGCGCTCGATGTTTCAGCGAGTCTGTCGTTGTTCAACCGGGGTGAACAAGAACAAATGGACGATGCCAATTACTGGACAAATCACAGAATATTCAATCCGTCGGAGGATGTTGTGGATGACATATGTGGTTACTCGTTGAATCTCGTCCCTATATTTTCGGAAATTGGAAGTTTGGCTCGAGTTCAACACGAAAGTCTCTTGACTGGTAGAAATTATAAGAGCGAGATCGATGGACACTGTACGACATCCAAATCTCACACCCTTGAACTACGCCTCGAATCCTTGCCTTCTCCTAAAATCTCGACTGGCATCTGGACAGATCAACAACGCCAACTCGTCGAAGAATTACGCGACACTCACCCAGCTTTTGTCTACACCGCTTTGTTGCACCTCCATCGTCGCGTGCAACTTTTACCGAAGAGTCACCCAAAGGTCCGGAACGACGTTACTAACATCTTAAGTGTTGTCAAAAACGTGCGACCATTCTCACCGGCGAACGTATTGCTTATATGGCCCCTGTTCAGTGCCGGATGCGAGACGGATAGTACACCCGAGAGGGCAGTGATTGATGAGAGGATGTCTATTATGCAGTCTTTAGGAATGGGGAACTTTACGAGAGGACGAGACGCGCTCCATCGGGTCTGGGATTCCGGGACGGACTTGAGATGGGATATTTATCTGAGTCGGTCTGGAGTTGACTTGGTACTTTTTTAATACGCAGGCCTCTTATTGTGTACAGGTGAGCAGATGGAAGCTTGTACATGATTTTCCCAGTCTCGAAGTAATGCCTCTGTGACCGAAATGCTCGTGGGCCGACGGCTACGCATACAACAAATCTTCAATGATCTAGCTACACTGGATCGCTAGGTACTGAAGTAATCCAAAAAATCCCTGTGAGCCTGCCACAGCACGTTCTCCACAGCACGTTCAGCTTGTGCCCATAAATCCAAAAAGTCTGTATTGCCGATCAATCTCGAATTGCCTCAAATCCTCAAAGTCACATTGCTTAGGCGACCTTAATTGACTAATTACGTACGCATATTTGGTTGACTAGTTGACTTAGTCATTTTAGCGCCATGGTACTTAAACCACTACCTAACGGTTTTTCTGGGGTAGGTATGTATGATAAAGGTGGCGTGCTAAGTGTTGGCTACAAAATAGTGAGATACCATGAGATTCAAGCACACTCGTCGCAAAAGAAAATTTAACACTGATGTTAGTGCTTTTTATTCACGCTGATAAATTAAAAGCGTTCTAGAAGTCAGATTATGACATGCGATGCCGGATGGAGTTGCTTCCAATTCCCGAGATCCACTACTTCAAGACATTTAAAGGACGGAAGTCTCGGGTCACCAGTCCATTTTGCCAGATCAGAAAGTTTTTTCAAATCATTATCGTCGACAGATCATGTCTAAAAACATAGTTCTCTTCACTTATCCTGGTTCCCCTTGGGGGACAAAGGTCGCCAACTACCTTGCGCTTCGCGACATTGAATACTTTGAGTGCCACCAACCCATGACCTGGCCTCGACCGGACCTGAACTTACTCGGTATCAAATATCGGCGCATCCCCCTCCTGGCGATCGGCAAAGACATCTACTACGACTCTTTGTTGATTTTCGAGAAGCTCGAGGCCTTTAATCCTGAAAATGCCTTCGGCGCAAAGGAATGCTCGGCAAAAGCGTTTGAAAAACTAATGGAAAAGTGGGCGGAGGGCACTGTCTTGAAATCTGTCCTGTGCTTGTTACCCAAGAATCTACCTTTTTTGACAGACGCGAAGTTTCTACGCGACAGGGAGGATCTTTGGGGAATGAATTTCAGCCCCGAAGCATTGGAGAAAGGCGTTTCAAAATCATTGGTGGAGGTTCGAGAACAATTTGCTCTTCTGGAAGATCTGTTGAAGGATGGGAGATCCTGGTTGCTCGATACCGATCGAGCTGGTCTGATTGATATTCACGGTGAGTAAGGAAAAGGGTCATCTCCCTTGAAGTGTCTGTGGGCTCATTATACATCAGCTGCGTTTTGTTTTGACTGGATACTGAATATCCCCGGTGTGCTTCCAAACGATTTCCTTGCACCAGATAGATTCCCGAACACATTTAAGTGGCTCGAGAGATACGCATACGCAATTTCGCTAGCGAAGACACAACGATCTGCACCACCACCGCTATTGACGGGCACTCAAACGGCAAAAATGATCGTGGAATCCGACTTCTTTGAGTCCGAGGGTCCTGTGCTGAAAGACCCCACTGGTCTTCAGAAGGGCCAGAGAGTTGCTCTCTACCGTACTGATGACATTATCTCCGCCTCTCAGCATCAAGACGTAGGGAGCTTAGTCACGTTGACGGAGCATGAAATTGCCGTTGAGATCGAAGAGACAGCAAACCAAGTCAGACTTCGAATCCACGCTCCACGTTGGCAATTTGCGATAGAAGCAATGAATACTTAATCAGAACCAAATATCATACCACGGTGTCGTTTCAACGTCGCTGCGTAACAGAATTGTACCTCGATGGTTTACATAATTTTGACATTGTCGGCTCACTTTACATTTCTACCGAAATCTCACATGTGATACTACTTGATCTGGTAGTATGACTAGGCTACCTGTTATTGAGACAGGCTCTACCTAACATTCAACATTTCCATCCAGGCGGGCGCCTGGAATCACTAATCAGACATCGTCGCGCCATAAAGAATAGCGATTACGAAGTATGTAACGGTCCGTAGATATCACCGTAATAGAAGCTGCCGCAGCGAGGACTATCTCGGCCAAAGCTTAGTACACGGATTGATCTTTATTCTATCTATTCAGATATCAGTGCTGAACTCAAACCAACCTTGGAAGACTCGGGAGCTTCGTCGAAGAGTACCATTTTGCTACACCAAGTGGACAATCGTGTATAGATCAATACTTCATGCTCGAGTGTAATGTCTTACTATGATATATTGCCGGAAACATATGCACCAGGTGGCCGGGATTCTCTATTACCATGATAGAGCGGAAAATGCAATGCTAAATTATCGCGGCTACCGTACTCGGCGAACGTTTCAAGATCCAACTAACGTCGGCCGTCAGCTCGTTCCTCAGCTTAGTGGATACCAGAAACTAACAAATTGACATAAGACATAATTTGCCAAATATAGATGAAGTTAATTCAAAGATAGTTACGTGCACATGTAGATTATCTCAGCTTTATAAAGCAGCAAGTAATTCCCGTTCTTCCCACTCGATTTTTCCAAGTTCGATCGTCTATAGAAACAACGATATCAAAAACATGGCTCAATCAACTAAACCAACAATACTTCTTGTCCATGGCGCGTTCCACGGCCCCGAGTGCTTTGATGCATTAATTGCACCGTTGAAAGCAGCCGACTATACTTCAGTCAAAAACGATTTGAAACTTCCGAGCGCAGAGTTAAACTCATCAAGTACTTTGCAACAAGACATCGACCTTCTCCGAGAGACAGTCTTGCGCATATTAGACGGGGAGAATGGCGCACCAGGCTCGAATTGCATCGTGGTAATGCATTCATACGGCGCCGTCCCGGCCGCCGAAGCTCTTCACGACCTTGGTCACAGCGAAAGAGGCGACAAACCTACTGCCGTCATGAAGATGGTCTACCTGTCATGCAACATCCCCAAAGTCGGGGATAGCCATATGAGTCAAATGATGAAGTGGATTGAGGAGATGGGGCTATCGGTTGATTTGCCTGTTGAGGCTTCTGTATGTTTACGCCACTCGTATGTCAAGGGCAATCGACTGATGTGAGAAGAATGACGGGGTGCTGAAATTCACCGGTGATGCCGAAGTATTCTACAATGGACTTCCGGAAGAGCAGCAGGCGATTCTACAAGCGGGGTTGAGTACACAGTCGGCTGCGTACGTGAATATTCGTCTGATGAATACTGTTAGAATTTCTCGTGCTGATATCGAATAGGGCATTCACCACGCCGTTAAAGGGGACAATGGCATATGAGAAGATTCCGGGATGGTATCTCGTCTCAAAAAAGGATAACATTCTACCCGAGGCGTTCCAGCAGGTTTGTATTGGTGTTGTCGGAAATATGATGGAGAATGTTGAGGAGGTGGACCTCGGTCATAGCAGCTTTCTGGTCAAGCCGGATGTCGTCGCTGATTTCATTGTGCGGGCTGCAAAAAGTGTATCATAAATTCAGTCAACATATATATACAATTACGCCACAACGCATGCTCTCAAAACATCTTTAACTAGCCGCCACAGCGTTCGAAACCAGCACATACTCCAAAATCGCCGCCCCAGTAACCACGACCTCCTCCACCAACTTCTGATCGTTACACGCATCCCCAAAAAATTCAACTTGACTCATCTTCTTCCACTTGAAGTTACTCGCCTTGATCCGCGCAAGCATCACACCGGCTGAGTTCCTCCATTCAAGGTCCATCGTTTTCCAGTGATACGTCGTCTTCCAGGTTGCCATCTCGCCCCGTAACGCCGGTGAAGGGTACGATACCTCATAGTTCATCTTCGCCTTGACTCCCATCGTGAACATGGGCGTATCTGGAAGCGAAACGTCCATTTTCATGGATAGTTTGTGGAACTTGACGGATGCGAATTCCTGTTTTGTATCGGCCCGGAAAAAATTCAAGTTCATGTTCCAGCCGTTGACTTTGACGTTGAAGATGTCTTGTGACGGGTTGGCGAGATCGTAAATGCGTAGGGCTGTGCCTAGGAGTTTGGTGTTTTCGGTTTGGAGCGTCAGGGTTGGGGACTGGATGTGGTGGGCTTGTGGGGGGTATTTTGATGTTGCATCATTGTTGAGCGGTTGTTGTTGTTGTTGCTGGGTAGAGTAAGCTGGTGGAGGAGGTTGATATTGTTCTGTATTTTGTTGCTCGTGCTAATCTCTTAATGTTAGCGCTGATTTGACTACACAACGTGTTCCGAACAGGATCATACCTCGAGCTTCTTGGATTTGGATGAGAGGAAGGTCATTTTGGAAGTCTGGAAGGTCGTCAAGTTCTCCTTCGTATTCTCGGCCGGCTTATTGGTATTTCTGCTCAAGTACATGGGTTGGGTGAGCTATCAGGTCTTTATACTCTTCAACTTCATACATTCTTTGGCATTTGATGTATGACGTGGGCCTTAACCCGATTAGGTCTCATGTACCGCTTGCTCATTTTTATTGGCTGGCTAGTGAGGAGTGGGCCTGTCTGACCAATCAAGAAAAGAGTAACCAAGCCACAGCCTCAGGCACACAGCCCCACTGCAAAGAGCCGCCCCCAAAAGTCGAGCATCGCCAACTCACGATCTTCACGCGTTTTGTCAGTGATTTGAAGTTTGCTTTGACAAGATCGACTGGCTGAGCTAGGCTTGGCACATACGCCATCGTCTGTGCCATGTCAATACTTAGCTGGCATCAGTCTACTATAATCAATTACAAAAGTCATCGAGATGATCCCTTCTGACTGAGGTGTGATAGAGCGACTGACTAAGAGTGTAGCTATTTGCTTACGTGAGATACACTTGTCAAGCATGGCTGTTTTAGGCAAAAACTTACAGCACAATGTACCGGGTCTGTCATTGTTGTTGACTATGCGTTGCCCAAGTAGCTTGGCCTTGAGAAAGCAAAGGTGTAGGAATACACAATACAATGCCTTCCGATCATGGATTGCAAAACCGCATATTTCGGAGCAGTCAAGTATACTCTGCTTCTGACAAACAAGTCTCTCTTGATTGAAGCTTCCGACTGAATCTGTTGACCTAAAAATTGGAAGCCACGGATGTCTTCTAGAAAACACACATATTCCTGCCGATATAGCACTTGATCAACCCTTGACGTGTTTCTAGCGTCAACGAGCACTTCGAGAGAATAAAAACGTCGGCTCATCCACATTCAGTACGGACATAGTATCTAATGCACATTCGTTCTCTCCCTCGGAGGACACTGGCTAGACACTCACTAGATTACATACGGAGCGGACCAGAATATGCTTCTGACCACCAAAACTAAGATATTTATGCATCAAAGACCGTCATACATCGCCTCTCCAACTGCGTTTCGCTCACTACTCAGTCAGCATCCATTCAACTCAAACCAAAGCCCCTTTTCCCTTCCTCCCCATCATAACAGCTCCCTCCCTCACATCCGCACACGCCATTACTCTCATCCCCATCCTTCTCTCGTACGCATCTTTACTTTTTGTTTCCGCCGTCCTCAGCATACACCACCTCAAATACGGCAGTTCCTTCAACAACTCATCCACACAATCCAACAACCACCCGCCCAAACCGTGACCCTGATACTCAGGTAGAACGTAGACATCCGTCAGATACGCGAATGTGACGTCGTCGGTTATGAGGCGCGCGAAGCCGATTTGTTCAACTCTATGACCCCCCGCAAGGTCTTCTTCCGGGAAGGACTCCTGATGCTGTTTGTATAGTCCGAAACAAAAGGAATTCTCGATGATATGCTCCAATACCGCCTCTGGGAACGAGGTGGTCCAGTACATAAATTCCGCGCTAAAAGCGGCATTGATACACGCGATAGACAGCAAGCTTTTATCCGTGGAGATGAAAAAAGTGTCGTCGTCTCCGTGCCAGGTCCGGGGTTCGATTGGGAGGGCCATTGCGGGGTCAATTGGCGGGTGCAAGCCGGACTTGTTCTGGCTCTTTGGAAATAACAACGGCGTATGTAGGTCAGATGTAGGGAAGAGGTAAATTGTCTGTCCGTGGGAAGTTGGTCCTAGACGCGACGAAAAAAGAATGAAGGAAATGATTGATGAGGCGAGCCTGTATACTTGTCGATGGACTGGGAGCCGCATATGATTGGCTGCGAATACCGAGGACCGGCGACTCCTTAGGGTTTGTCTATTGAGCTACACACGTGAGGTAATCACGATGTGAGATGACTCGTGTCAGGTATACGAATAGATAAATATAGGAAGCAAAAGGCAGATATGGAGAATGCGAGAAGCGATAATCATTGCCTGGGCTCTTCGAATCAACGGACGAAAGGCCATGTCTCAGTGCGGGATGTATGATGCGCTTCGAACGGACCATTCTATTTCGACATCATTGACGCAGAAAATTATACCAGCCTCTTTTCCTTTCTGAACATACTGCTTGGAATTACGTTTCTGTGATCGTATCTCGCTCGATGTTCACTGTACATGGGAAATGCTCTACAGAATGACTATCCATACCAGTGGGTGCATCACCATGTCGCACCGAGTAACACGGTCCATGAGGAACAGGCTCAACCGATCACGGACAAAAGTCATAGTTCCCGTTGACGTTATTCCCCCACCACGCCGGAAACGGCTTGGAAGGACCACCGGCGCCAAATACAGCAAACGAAAGGATGAACAGGACCAGCAAACTTGCACCGTCAAAGGCACCCGTAATCAGATACGAGTAGTCCCTGAAGATGCGCGGGTGATAGTTGCGCAGATAGTATTGCACGAAGAAGCCAGATGCGACTTGGTTGAAGATGACGCAGGTTTGCGGTGAGTTGTAGGGGATGTAGCCGGCGTACTGGATGAATTGCGGGAAGTTGAACTCGGACAGAGAGACGCCGCGGATCTTGGGAATTAGCTATCGATCGTCAGTATGACAAACTCGGGCGAGAAAGAGGGTACAGACTTTTGCCACAAGCCAGTGGACGACGACACATCCAGCGCCAATTGCTAGACCGATGGGCACGATCGCATAAGTGGTGCCCGATTTGTATAGGTACTTGGCCAGTGCCCATGAAGTAGCGTTGGTGTTGTACGATTGAATAGTAGCTCCACTCCAGGAAGCATCACCGTTCCCATTGACTAGAAGATCTCGGTTGCCAGTGACGATTCCTATCATCACCGCGTAATTCACGAAACTACCCAAGACTGTACCATAAATTTGTGTGATGAACATGACGCGAGGGGGGATTTTGACTATCGATGCATCAGTTGAGGTAGGGAAACGGCAGCCAAGGCTAGAACACTTACGATATTCGCCCATTTTCAGGTCGTTACAAAGATTCACAGTATTCGCAACGACGTTGTGCGACCAAGCAGCGAAGTACATGTTGCCGACGGGGCGGCCAGGAACCAAAAGACCCCCCACCAATTTTGACAGATTGTTTGTAGCGATACCGTTTCCGAATCGTGCATACAAAAGAGTGCTCTAGACAATTACACATGAGTATGCTTAGGTTGAAAATCACCGTCTTGGATCACTTACAAATGGTCCAAACGCTATCCCGAGAATCAGGGAGATGATGTAGGCCCAAACTGGGAGGGTGATATTTTCCTTGAGAACGACGACGAGACCGAGAATAAAACTGAAGAGGAGAATGGCTCCGTACCACCATGCCGGTGTTTCCTTGTAGTGTTTAACCATGTGCTGGTGATGACGGTCGTCGGAATGTCCTTGCCTCGTGCTTCTGTATGCTTGGATGACATCCTTGCCCCAGAAGAGGATACAGTGTGCAACCATAGCTCCGATCTATTATGTCAGTCTCTGTCTAATGACCATTCAGTGAGTCAGAAACGTACAGCCGCATTTGCCATGAACATGGCGTAAGCAAATGTCCCCGCAAGTTTAGGGGTTCCATATGTTGCCAAGGCATCTTCGTTGAGCACGCCTTGATCGAAGACCTCTGCGACTGGATAGGATGTTCCGTTGGCGGTAAGAAGACGTGTCGACATAAACGGCAACGATTTCGAGCCCCAAGCATTACCATAGTAAAGTGCAATCATGACTATGTAACATGTCAAGAAGCCAAATGCTGAATTGACTTGCAACTTTAAAGGCAGCGATGTCTGGAAGGAAGTGATCTAGTATTTTGATTAGTTCGTGAATCACCATAATCATGCCGCATTACTTACATATTGCCAGTCAAATCCGAAATTGAACAGGCCTAGTCCCTCATTGGGAAGGGAACCGCCAAATATGTTGGTGAGCACAGCTGCCGTATCTCCGGTGGCATGCATAGATGCCAGACACGGGATCGAGATCGAATTGAGCCAAGGCCATATGTATGCTGGAAACCACTCATACGTAAACATTCCCCCAAACGCGTACCAAAAGTAGCGAAGAGGCTTAGAGTTTTTCACCTCTTGCCAGTGCATTCCTTGCAAGACCTTGACGATCGGCAGTGTGCCCCAAAAGACCGACTCGACGTGCCACACCGCAAAAGGACGGATGATACCTGCCATACCGTAGCCAAAAAGACCGATGGACAGGGTACTCAGAATCACCGTGGTTGTACTGATAGGCAAGTTGTAGAAAAGATTTTGGGCTGCAAACACCACTGTACTCGCCATTCCATTTGACGCAGAGTTGGCAGTGATGGCGCATACGGCGTGCTCTTTCAGGTTCCAAGGTCCGTAGTTGAGAAAGGAGATGATCCTGATCCAGAGCGGTAGTTTGCCTTGACCTCCTTTGTTTCTCCATCTAGTCTCGAAATGATCACCGCGGGGAAGCAATTTGGCCCAGGCATTGCCGGCGAAGTAGGCAATGATGACGATGAAGGTTCCTTGGATGGTGACAAAGGTCGGTTTGAACTGTCTGTGTCAGTGAGTTTTGATGTCTCAGAGACTGGAGAGACTCACTTCATATATTTGGGACATGACAGCCTGAAAGCCAGAAAGAATCGTTGCCAGAAAAATGCTTCGAAAGGTTAGCGATGGCTGGCCGTCATCTCGCAATGGCAGGAGATGCCTGGCAGCATCAGCGCCTGTGACGATGATCGTGTCGTGCCTGGTCTCATCGTTCTCATAGTCTTCAGCGGCGTTGTACACTGGCGGGATGTCTTTAATCTCAGCGTCTGCTTCCTTTTTGACAGTCGTCGTTTCACCATGCGTTGAGCAAAGTTCCTTGCTGATCGCGCTATCACCGGACGGCACAGCGCTGGCACTGGCCTTGCGTTCAACCACGGCAGCGGACATGGGGTTCAGTGCCGTCGTGAGTGTATTCGGAGGGGTAAGTGGAAAATGCCAGCTGTTGAGGGCGCAGACAAGTCTTGAGCCGCACCCAGCCCTTTATAGACGGTGGGACGACCGTCACCCCATCAGGGATTTCATGTCTCATGCCGAGGATAGCCATGATGGTGCGATTTACTGGCAAAATGAGAGTGCAAAGGAACCAGCAAAGAAGATTAGAAGGAAAATGGCAGCCAATCACGTTTTTGAGGTCGTATCGTTCGCCATTTGCAAACGGCAGGCGCACCTTCCTAATCGGGCTAGCCTTGGTTGGGCGCAAAATGTCTGTGTGTACGGCACAATCAAACAAGTGACTTTTCCTACTGCTTGACGAGCTCTCTCGTCGTTCTACAAGAGCATCCCGACTACCTAGGTATAGTTGGTGCACGCAAAGATAACTCTGCATTTGCCATCCCAGTGCACAGTCGCGATTGGCCAATTGACTTGATGTTCTACGCCACATAGGCATGGGGTATGTGGTCAAATGACCCGAGTGTGCTGACCCCGCTAATATATTATCATAAGCTCTCTACTAGGTTTTCCTAACTTATAGCTTAATCTGACATACATTTGGGCCCAGCCATTGCGCCATTCGTGCAGGTGGCCAAAGGCCGCATTGTTTTATCCAAGGTCGTATCAGTACGAACTGCAGCTCCGAATGCAACATCAGACACAATTTTCCAGCAATGTGTGCACAATGCTCGACTTCACGCCACCAGATAGCGGATACATCCGGGTATTTGCACGTCCTTTCATTCATTGTCTGGCTTATCGGGATAGAAGAGCTCCCAGTATTTTGAGATATGGAAAAACAAAATGGACAGGTGGATAAACGTTAAGTGACACAGTGTACAAGAAAGTCGACAACGCACAATGCACATATAGCTTAGTGTCTCTTTTCTTGCGCAACTTGACTCCATGCATATCCAGTACAGGAAACATGACATTGTTACTCGGACTGTTCATTTCGTAGTCGTATTGCTTGTGTTACTTGTGTTACTTGCGTGCATCTTTCCTGCGTCTAGGGTTACTCGAAATAGCCCTGAAGTGTATGCTTATACAGTCCTTGGCAAAGGTAGCCCTAACTCATGCACGCGACCAGATCGGGACAACTCGCCAGGAACGGCATCTTGTTTGTAGTCTAAATTCTATTGAATTTTGCGCGTCGTCCTCATGTAATATATTGTCCATATGGGCATCATAAGGTATGGCTGCTATAACGTGAGGTTTGCGCTGGAGTGGCCAACTGCAAGATAGAAAAAACGTGCACGACTGGAGGGCCACTCACTTGGTCGCTATCCTGTCTACACCATATTTGAGCAATCAATCCCGAAGACTTCTGATACCGCATGTCCGAGCGCAACTTCATAATACATCTAAAACTATCTATTCTCACACAAGCATGGCCTCTGTCTCACCCTTTTGTATCAATTGATAAGCCAACTCTCGAAGCACCTGCTTCTGCACCTTCCCACTCCCAGTCTGCGGAATAACTCGAGGAAGCGACTCATGCGATCCGCACACAAACACGTACTTTGGCGCCTTATGTCTTCCCAGCGTCTCTCGCGTCCAATCTCTTAATTCCTCCGCCGATGGCAAACCGTTCACGTCATCCTTGAACTCGATGAATGTACCCACAACTTCGCCATAATGGCTGTCCGGAACCCCAATCACGGTAGCACGCGCAACGGCGGGGTGACGAGTCAATCTCTCCTCGATTTCGAGCGGATAGATATTCTCTCCGCCGCGAATGATGATATCCTTGAACCGGCCCGTGATCGTGCAATACCCCTCCGCATCAAAAACGGCTTCATCTCCCGTTCTCAACCATACTTTTCCTTTTTCGTCACGCAGTAGTGTGTCGGCTGTCTTTTGAGCGTTCTGCCAATACCCGCTGTGTACTTGATATCCGCTCATACACAACTCTCCGCGCTGGCCGACCGGCAGCGTACGGCCGGTCTTGGGGTCAATGATTTTCGCGCTGGCGTGAGGCATCACTTTGCCGACGGTGGTGAGTCGGCGATTGATTGTGTCGTGCGTAAAAGCATTGAAACAGGTCGGTGAAGCCTCAGTTAGGCCGTAGCTACTCGTGAATTCCGTCATGTTCAGTTCCGTGACCAGTCTCTGCATGAGCGAGTACGGGACTGGCGCGCCTGCTATAATTCCTGTGCGGAGACGAGAGCAGTCAAATTTTGCGGGTTTGGGGACCGCGAGGATGGATTCGAACATGGTGGGCACGCCATGCACGGCGGTGCATTGCTCGGCTGATATAGCGTCGAGGACGGCGGCAGGGTCGAATGTTTCATTTGGATAGACGATTTTGGCGCCGTGCGTGATGCAAGCCAAAAGACCGAGGACGAGGCCAAAACAGTGGAATAGAGGAGGTGGACAGCAAAGGACGTCGGAGGATGTGAGGTCCATGCGGTCGCCGATGAAGCGGGAGTTGTTGATCAGGTTACTGTGCACAGTGAGTCATTGCCGTCTGAATATCTCACCATTGATAGACTTACTGGTGAGTGAGCATTGATGCTTTGGGGTTTCCGGTTGATCCACTAGTGAACTGTAGATTGACCACGTCGTAAGGACTGACGACGTTGGCGTGGCGGTATGCTACATTACGTGGGACGCTCTGTCCTTCTCGAATGACATCTTCATATGTCTTCATATTATGGTATGCGCCCCGAATAATAACAACATCCCTCAAGTCTGGGAGGGTGTAGTCGCGATCCCGGTTCTCGAGGTATTTGATCGCATCTTCCAAGGAATGGCGACCGATCGTCGGGGATACAAACAGCATCTTGCATGCTTTTGGCCAAGTTAGCTCGATCATTGGTACCCGGCGATGAATGAACTCACCCGTATGTTCCAGCGCGTAAATCAACTCCGCCTTCGTATACGTATTATTGATTACCACCAAAATCGCGCCAACAGCCGCAGCCGCAAAGAACAGCGACACATACTGCTCGCAATTCCCCGCCATAACGCCAATACGATCGCCATGTTGAATGCCACTTGCAAGCAGTCCCCGAGCCAACCGCTCGCTTTCGACTTGTAGTTCTCTATATGTCCATCGTGTATTCGTCCAGGGGACGACCAGACACTCCCGATCAGCGTGTTCTAAGCACTGGAGTTCGAGAAGCTCAGCGAGCGTGATTTCCCATAGCTCGGGAGTTGTAGGGCCGTGGACGATGGATTCTTTGGTTTGAGTAAGGTCGGGTAAAAGATGTCGTTGTGTCTGTTGTAAGCGCGTGATCGCGACGCTGGACTGTACGTCGGCGCCCATGATGGTGGGAGAGTGCAGTACGCAATGAGCATGAAACCACCGTATAAATTCACGCAGATTGCGTATAGAGTCTGTGCCGGGAAGTACTGCCGCCAGGAAATATGAAGACTCAATCGCCTATTTGACTTGTATTTTCTGCTGGTATTTTTTTTTTTTTCTCTTCTATCGGAGACGCCGCCCTCTTGCAATTGACGTCAATACAGGAGATTCAGAGATTTTAATCGAAGTCAGGCACTTGCGGCTTGCTGAAATACTAATGGACACGCCGGTCCCAGTCCGATTTCCACAAAAGGAGTACGTTTCACGTATTACCATCCTGTAACATACACAGTACCAGGACGATACCATATACACAAACGACCCACCCACCCACATGGAAGAATACAACCTTGCGTATAATTTTCTCAACTTTGACGTACATCCCTGCATCTTTTTTGGGGGGAGAAGCTTAATGATTCGTTCCTTAGATTGGATTAACTTGATTGAAAGGCATTTACAAGGAACCCATGACAAGACGAGTCGTATCGTGTGCGTATCCGACACCGGACAATGGTGGGCTGTAGCTTGGCTCCTCCTCTGCGCGGATCGAACTGCTGCCCCGCTGTATATCCCTCGTGTACTGATTTCCGAGCTCCTGTGGGCAGTACATAGTCCGCATCTTGGTTGTAATGACTAGACCTAATAAATTAAGCTTGGCGAAAAGAAAAAAATCATGGTCCGACATGACTATCGTATGAGCAGGAAGCTTGGACAATTTCCGCGAGCTAGTTGCGTGTTGAGTCCGGAAAACTTTTGGAGTATTTTCTTTTAAATCCTTATTACCCACGAGCTTCGGTTGTTCTTTGGTCAGCAACTGTTTCTGTACGAGATTGTAGATCGGTTACGTGTTCATCACTCAAGATTCAACCATGGAGTCAGTGCAGACATCATCGGGCATCGACGCCCCCTCCAAAGCCACCCCCGAAAGCTCACAATACGACATTGTTTGCATCGGCTTTGGCCCTGCAGCCCTCGCAATCGCCATCGCAATGCGCGAGCGCGGCTCTTCATCCTCCAAAAATGTCCTATTTCTCGAACGCCAAGCAGAATTTGGATGGCATACCGGCATGCTTCTCCCGGGCACGAAAATGCAAATCTCCTTCATGAAGGACTTGGCCACCATGCGCAATCCGCAGTCGTATTTTACATTTGTGAATTACTTGCACAAACACGACCGCCTTGCACATTTCATCAACTTGTCTACGCAAACCCCGTTCCGCGAGGAGTTTAATGATTATATGAAGTGGTGCGCTTCGCATTTTGCGGAGCAAGTGAGATATAGCCAGGAGGTTCTGAAAGTGAGTCCAGGGCAAAAGACGGGGTCATCCGTTGATTCCTTTTGGATTACTGCGCGAGACGCCCGATCTGGGCATGTACAGCGAATTTGCGCGAAGCATGTTATTGTGGCAAATGGTGGGGAGTACTCCATTCCGGAAGGATTGAAGAGTCCCGACCTCAGCGGTCATATTGTGCATTCGTCTCAATATTTAAATCGCGTGCCTCAGAAACTACGGGATGAGAATGCCGAGTACAGATTCGCAGTCGTCGGAGGTGGTCAGAGTGCAGTTGAGATTTCGGAAGATTTGCAATCTCGATATCCTAAATCGCGCGTTTCGCTTATTTTCCGGGACTCCGCCTTGAGGCCGAGTGATGATAGTCCATTGTGAGCTGAACTATTCTCTTGAGTTTGTTCTCAGATTAATGCTAAGATCCTTCATCTTGCAGCGTCAACGAAATTTTCGACCCCGCCAGCGTCGATGAATTCTATTCCCTCGATCCAGCCCACCGAAAACAGAGCCTGAAGAAGAACAAGGCTACCAACTACAGCGTCGTCAGGCTACCTTTAATTGAGCACATATACGAGAAAATTTACCGGCAACGACTCCTCAAACCCAATCCTCGCGATTGGACACTAACTCTTCACCACAACAGCGAAGTTTTTGACGCCAAAAAGTCCGAGTCGGGCAATGCGTTGGAGCTTCAGCTAAGAAACACGATAACGGGAGAGACAACATCTACTGATGAGGCTTATGATCTGGTTGTCCTTGCCACTGGTTATCAGCGAAAACCCTTCGCCGGTATACTCAAAGACCTGAGACCACTTTTACTTTCTGCGTCCGACGAGGATGGGTCATTGGTACAGAGAAACTATCGTCTGCTCTTCCGACCTGGCTCGGTGGTACGTGATGCTGCAATCTGGATGCAGGGGTCTTGCGAGACAACGCACGGAGTAAGTTTTGAGTCATGCAGTAATGTGGACTTCCACTAATGGTGAGCGTCTTAGATCAGTGACACACTTCTCTCTATACTTGCTGTGCGAGCAGATGAATTGCTGGATTCGATCAGCGCCAGTAGAAAGACTGTTGAAAACAAGGCCAGGTTGTAGACTTTTGACTTTTCGGTGAATGTTGTTGTTCAAGTTGAGATACGAAAAGCGATTCCCCCTTTTTTTTTTTTGTTTTTGTAAAGGATAGAAGCATGAAATGACATGTCGATCTACAGCGGCTCAAACCAATGAAGACTACCTCCAATTCTATAAGGACATCAACCGACATCAATCAGTAGTTACGACAGCTATTAACCTCTCGTATAGGAGCAGCGATGTAGTGCTACTCACAAAACCATACAATGTCATTTCTGACAGTTGTCTCACCGACTCTTAGCCGAGGTATCCGCACAGTTGACTGTAAAAGTGGCATGATTCGGCTAGCTACAGACTTAATAGAGTACGTACCTGGCAGCGTTGGGCGCAAGAAAACCACGGGAACAGAGAAAAATTTTTATCTGATGGTGGGCGCATTTATGATTTGTCGCTCTCTCTTATCTGATTTGCTGATTGCATCTTATCTGATCCGCAGTGGAGTATAGGTTTCGACGCTAGTAACTGTGTTTTAGTGCATTGTAACGCTGTATGTTATAATTACGCATCGGCGAATACATACGCAATTTGAATGCGGGCTGTTCTTATGTATTGTGCTTTCATTCAAAATACTAGCCGAGTCCAAGAAGGAATCAGAACAATAACCTTCGAGAATGAACTTTGGCCGAGGTTGATATCAATGGCGTATCTCACGCTGTTCCAGACCAAAATATTGACCTAGATCTGTCCAGCAGGGTAGAATACGTGACCACGATCGGCAAGAAGCAAACTTCAGTAACTCCAACAATCACAATAGACAATGAATGATACAATTCAAACCAACAAAGAGGCAAGACGAAAGCCATGAGCAACACTTTTCCCGAGTCGTCATACAATACTCAGTATTCTTTATATAAGAACTATACTGACACGAGATGGTTTCGTCGTACGGCCGCTTTATCCACGCAGGGACTCTCTGCCCTGTCGATCCAATACTCCAAGAGATGATTTTTCGAGACCATGCATGTTCCCTTGTGGATGGGACATGACACCGATCAAATGCTTTTCTTGGTTGGTTACCGCCCCGACTGGACCACATTCACTGGGAGGCTTGGCAAGATCAACTGCTTTCGCCTTTTGCCCCTTTTATGCCTACTTATAAACAACACTCTGGCTCTGGTTCTTATTGTTTGGCTTCAAAGCTTCGCTGGATTGTTGAATCGGATATTCATGTAGTTGCTAATTTCGTGTCTCCATTCTACCAGAAAGTGGATCAGGAGCATCCTTTGAGCCTCCACGGTCATTGTACGTTTGTGATTAATAAGAGGGAGCTTCCGTCCCTGTTGCTGGAGTATAAGGAACCTGGTCTCTAACTATGATGACAAGATATTTGCTCCTTGGAGTGTTGTATTGCTATCAAGTACCAAATTAGCACGTATTGAAGAGGACTCAAAGAGAAGACATACTGAACTTGCCACTGGAGCATTCGTGGTGTGTCTTCGGAAAGGCATTTGTTTTCCTCTGTCTAGTTTTTATTTCAGTGTTCTTCTCAGATCTGCTCAACGTTCTGCTCCATATCTTAACAAATACCTTGAACGTACGTGAAATACGGTGGGTTCCTCAAGGTGTAATGCTTCAATATACGGAAGAGCTGAAAGATCAATTTCTTTTATTCTGTACATTTGCGAATCAATGTGCTCTAGAATGGATCCGGCAATCCCTATTACAAATATCAACAGTAATCTTCAACATCAAGCGAGGCTACCGGTCATAGCATTTGCTCTGCATATAGCTATTGCGAGCCCCTCAACGACGAAACAAGTCGTAGAAAGGACATTTCACGATATTAAGGTAGAATTGGATGCAATAGGATATGTCGTCGTCGAAGGCCTGATTTGAGGGAGATGAAGATATGTCTGTACACTAGTCTTTGATGGTACAGGGAGGCTTTGTATTGAATTTCTCGGGCTTTGCAACAAGTGACATTCAATCGATCATATACAAATTTTGCTGGTAATAATTCGATGCATGAAGATCGGCATTCGTTATCAATTTCAGCCTTCGAAATCAACCATTTGCAACCTCCGTTTGCATTTTAAGCGTTGCATATTTGCGCACTAGTGATATTTACCGTACACCACGTTATTAATATTTCCTGGTATCCTTGAGTTGTAACGGGGGCTTGCTGTTTTGGTAGCCAACGATACTTAAATCACATACTAGTTGTAAATGTGGTTTTTGAAGTACTATATTGTATCCACCGCAGTGACGAGCGAGGATCCACCAGGACGGCAATTGTCGGAATAGTAAAGACTGACTAAGATCTAGCCTGACCGAGGATTATACGATGACATCGCTTATTTTGCGCTGCATTATAGTCTCACGATATGTGTAGCAAAATGACGATGGTCCGTGGGAAATTGTTTTACACGAATATGAGAGCGGGAACTGGATACATTGCACGGCGTGTCCGTGTCTAAATCATGATACTTAATTCTGTAAAATTTCCATCTGCAAAGCAAGGTCGAGTGTCAGATCTGATTCGTGAAGAGATTCCGAAGAGTAAAGTGGGATGGGTAGAAGTGCATCTCGCCGTGAGCAGATCACTTCCCCGGGCCTTTTGATCCGATTTCGGTGCGAATCTGATCCCAACAGAGTTAATACTTTTTTCCCGGGAACTTGACGCCCAGACTCGACACGTAACTTAATAACGAATCAGGTGGAGAAGAACCGACACGGTTGGCGAGGTTAAATGAAACAATCTTATCTGATCATCTAATCTGATCCCGATCCGTGCATTTTGTCGTACTAGCGTAAAACCAGTGCCATTACGGTCGCATGGCTGCCACGCTTGTATTGATACGAGGTGGGGATCTGAATAACAAGTACAATACACGTGTTTTGTATTTTGTGTTTCGTCACTTACGCCGTCAAGTTTCGCGACGTTTGGTCATGGCTAAGCATAGCAATTGGTGCTAGTAGTGAGGGGTGTCATACAATCCACTCGATGTCATTTAACAATTAGTTTAAGTTCAAATAACATGGCTAGCTGCCGGTTTCAGGCACGGACATTCAACCCGATTGAAATCTGCTTGTCTCTGATTGAATCCATTACCACATCAATATCCTTCTCCGTTTTGAACCACTTACTCTCAATTGTTTGTTTGTGATGGTTGCTTCGTGGCTCAAAGATTGCCTCAAAAGGGAAGGGTGAGGAGACAAACCCCGAGGTCATATCCATATCATTGACCTCCCTGGGCTTGCCGTCCTTATCAACAGCGTGGCGAATGTTGAACCCCCATAAGATACGTGCTATGAGCAGGAAAAGCGAGTTTCTAGCAATATGTCGACCAGTGCAGATGCGACGTCCATAACCGAAAAAGTTCACAAATCGGTCTTTGTCACCCTCCGCCTTCTCCAACCACCTCTCTGGCAGGAATTCCAACGGTCGGTCGAAGACTTTCTCATCTAGAGCCATTGCCCAAAAGAGGCCCACAATCGTTGCACCTTTCGGAATATGATAGCCCATATACTGGTCTGCTCCGAGAGTGGCGTGCGGTACACCTCCTGGAGCAATGGATCGCCATCGGAGACTCTCTTTCACGATTGCAGAGATATAGGGAAGATCTGGCTCGTCGTCCAACGTCGGGAGTCGGTCTGATCCAACGACTGAATCCAGCTCTTTCTGGGCCTTCGCTATGAATTCTGGATACGAAAGAGCGGCCAGTGTGAACATACGCATTTGCACCGACGTGGTGTCAAGACCGGCATCGGCAAGTATGCCCAAGTTGTATGCCAACTCAATCTGTGACATCTGGGCCGCTTCTTTTGATTTCGAAAACTCCTTGGTCCAATTCCAGCCTTTGCTGGCGAGTGCCGTTTCCATGTTGCCCAAGTGCAGCGCCTTTTCGAGCTGATAGAATTTTTCAGCAGTCTTTCTCCATGGAGCTAGACTGCTTGGTAAAAAGTTCAGGAACGGAAGCGCATCGACGATCCAGGTTCCCACGCGGCCTGCATACGCAAAGTTTTCCTGAACTTGATGTGCATGTCTCAACATTGGTTCGTTGCCGGTTTGCAAGCGGATCCCATATGCAAGGCCATACACGACACTGGCGGCATAACGTTCATACACCTTCTTGAAGTCGTTTGTAGACAGCAGATCGAACAACAGCTGCTTGCTTTCCAGATCCTGCAAAGGGTAGTATGTCTTCGAGGCACGAGGGCTGAGCACCGGGGCATCAAGACGCTGATGCAGTTTGTATCGATCATTGTACCTGCGTAGGAGCAGATGCATTCCCTTTGTCAGGTTCTCGCCAGCCATGACCATCCGAGGCCGGTCACTGTATGTATCGCCTCGCTTATCCAAAAGTTCGCGAGCCATTGTGGCATCGCCTATGAAGATGATTGTGTTGCCGCCGAATTGGGCGCTGACGATAGGCCCATACTGCTTGATCCATTTTTGAAAGGTCACCCATGGAACGTCAAGAGGTGCCTGGTGGAGATTACCGATGAGCGGGAGTCGTGGAGGACCTGGAGGAAGCTTTCTGTCTCGTATACGTTCATACAGGATTCGAATAAGCAGGAGGCCAAAAAGGGAGCTGGCAAGAAGATTGACCGACATGGCGCTCCGCAATGTGACGCGTCGAATAATGGGAGTAGGACGAGCGATATAGTGACCTGGTTGGAAAAAGAAAGGAAAAGCAATAGGGTGATTCATAGGCAGAGGTCAACAAGTAACGTCGACCAGGAGGCTACACTGCTTGCACGGCGGTGCGGGGATGTGGTATAAGGTGATCAGTCAACTATTGAACTAAAGATATAGGGGTCCCTGCAATAGCAATGTTATCGAGGCGTATCAAATCGAGGGAAATCGTTCCTTAGGCGCAATATGACAGCGACGATCCCGCTTGCAGTTCAAATCCGATAGGTGGTTTCGATATTAAGTACATATTTTAGTCATACTCAACGGGAACGAAAGCAGAGCGCAAGCCTTTCTATTTACCTTGTATGATATAATATCGACTCTAACGAGGATCACGCAAGAGTTGAGAGAGCCCGACTTCTCAAAAGCGTATCGAAACTGGAAAGTACTCATTCTCTAACCCGCTGTGCCACATTTGGGAGAAAAAAGAAAAAAAGAAGCCGTTGACATACCCATGTCAAAGCCGCCCAGTCGGAAATGGCCTTCTTCGTCCGCTGAATTAGTGTAAATCCACTTCCATAAGAGCTCTATTAATATAGAAAATTAAATTCGTGCTCCAACTGGTCAAGAGTGGCCAATGGTAAGAGGCTTAACGTCACACTACTACGAATCAGGTGCATTGGATAATGGACTTCAAACGCTGTCAGGGTGCGTCAAGGGTCTCGAATGCTGATCTTGGCCAAAGCTTTGACATGCGTGCCATTCAAGGGACCTGTCAGAAAAAAAGTGCAAGGAACGAGACAGCCAATTCGTACTCCGTACTAATTCGAGTGACGATGAGGTCTTTTCACTCTCAGGGGTGACAAGCGAGATTATGGTGTGGACGGCCCGTATACAACCCGGAACTATCCACAGGGATATCACGAAGGATCGAATCAAAGAGATGCCAACAACTCTCTGAACGCTTCAGATGGCTGGAGTAGTGAATGATGTTCCCTGTGAAAAGTCTACAGGTTAGCTGTGATGGATCAGCAGATTCTGATATACCAAGGTACACCTCGTAAACTGATCCTACGGTTTGTCTTGTCATTTGACTTCCTTGAGCAAACTTGAATATTGCAACAAAAAGGTATAATATTGGGAATGGGCACGACTATCACTGTGTTCTTATCAGCGTCTTGAAATTTTCGTGATTGTAGAATCGACTATTTTTGTGTTTTCATTCCGTCCTCATCATGATGAATGATTATCGGTCGACTCTGCTAGCTGTAGGCTGGAGCCTCGCAGCATTGGGTACCACAGCGGTCGCTGGTCGAATATATTCCCGTACCATTTTGACCAACAGAAGGGGATGGGAAGATGCTATCATGGTCTTCGCTTGGGTAGGTTATCTCGATTCATTTTCGAATTGGCGCACTCGTCTCTGATAGCATTCACATCAACAGGCCTGCGCAATCGTCACAACAGCGTTAGTCACGCTCAGTACAAAATATGGCTTTGGTCTCCACTTCGACGCCATCAAGAGCCCCATCGATCAAAGTCTTGCAACCAAATACACGCTCATTCCACCCGCCATATCGCTACTCTCCGCGGCAGCAGCAAAGATCTCGATCGTGATCTTTCTCGTGAGGATCTTGGGCCCCTCAGCCAAGATATCTTATCGCCTCGTACTATACATTCCTTCAATTATCATGATCGGCGCCAATATCTTTGCTATGGTGGTGTTGCTGGGTTATTGTACCCCGCCCGAAAAGGCGTGGAATCCTACTATTCCAGGGCATTGCATGTCAGCGACAGTACTAGACGTTGGAGGTAGGGCTGTCACAGGTACAAACCCTTTACGTTGTTATTCTCTCTTTGACTTTCTTATATTTGGTGTCTTACATGCTAACAGTAAAAAAGTCTATAATGCTGCCATGGATCTCTTATGCGCGATCTTTCCAGTCTTCATGGTCTGGAGACTCAACATGAAATCGCGCACGAAATGGGGACTGGCCATTGTGATGAGTGGCGGCATAATGTGAGGGAATGACATTTTCATACTACCTCAATGTTTACTCTATCGTGACTGGCTACTGACATGTGCTATTCATATTAGTGGTGCAATAGCAAGCCTCGTGAAAGTTGTTATGATGAGCAACATCAAAAATACCGCTGACATAACGTGTGAGTTGACAATACGGAACTAAGCTATAGATTCTGACATGACTTGATAGACTCATGGGCTCCGATTGCAATATGGTACATGACCGAGGTACGTATATACTCTCCAGGAATGCGTCACGTCCCAACCTTTGGTCATCGGCATCATCCCGACTGACCGACGCATTTAGATGTTTGCCATTATAATTGCCGGGTCAATTCCAACGTTGCGCCCCGTTTGGAAAGTCATCCGTGGGCTCCCATCCACCGCCCGTAGCAACACGTCGTCGTCTGGGTACCAGAACAACAGCGAGCAACAGGTCAGACGATCCAAGCGCTCCAAGATCGCGGGAAATTCTGCAGGCCCCGGCATGTATACTATAGCGCTGCGAGAGCTAGATAAGGATCACAGTGATGTTGACTCGAATGGGCCACGGTCTAGTAGAGAGAGAATTTTGTGATGGATGTTGATAATGCCAATGCAAAGAACATTGCAAGCAGTTGTGGCGTCATCAATTCGATGTTATATCTCTATTTTAGAGATCGTAATGATGAAAAGCGAGACAATGCATTGATTCTAATCTACATTTACCGACATAAACTCCACATCCATAGACCCCATCACGAAAAGAACGGAAACTTCTTCAGCCTCAAGACGCCGAATGAATACAGATTTCTGCCCGTCATCCTGAAAAGCTCAAAGATAAACAGAAGCGGCATGCTCAGTGTCATGAAACTCGCTGTTTTTATAACCATGGTTTGATTCGTGGGCTGTGGCTCAGTCAGTTCAACGCGTTCTTTGATATCGGTCAGTAAAAGTACCTTATATGGCGTTTCGCCGAGACGGAGATAATTCCAGCAAACTATAGAAATCAGTCAGCCATAGGGGATTTTTTTTTAAAATCTGTCGGTAGCAGGCGCATACTAGTGAATCCTAGATCATTTCCAAAACACATCTTCATTACATCCTCACCGGAAGTTGTGCCGGTATGCGGAGTGTAGGAAGCAGCTTTTTTGCCAACTGCGAGTGCCATCATAGGCGGAATGTGCGAATCTAATTCCTTGAAATGAGGCGCAACACCGTTCTGAGCACTCAAAATTTGCTGGTGGATGTTGACGGCCGTGTGGAGTCCTTGATGCATCGCGGCGCCACAGCGTTTAATGCCGGACCAGCGGGCGATGTCGCCGGCTGCGTAGTGGGAGGTTGCATTAGAGGTGCCTGGGGTAAAAGCGGTACTAATGACCTATTAGTATTGATAGTCATAAAGGGCAGTGGCGAAATGTATAATTACGTGGATTCGATCTTGACGTAGCCTTCCTCGTCCACCGCTGTAGATGGCAGGTAGGTGGCAGTAGGATGGAATTTGGAAATGGCATTAATCACAAAGCCAGCTTTCATACGACGACCGTCTGAAAGCACGACTTCGTATGTTGTTGAGTTCAACTCTGGAATCTCGATCGTGTCTTCTACTCGGGCACCGAGAATTGTCTCGACGCCGGCTTCGCGTACCAACTTCAATGCCAGATCTTTAAACTCTTCTGAAAGATCCTCGGACGAGAGTATTCGCTGTCTTGAGTGAATCAATGTGACTTTGAGATGAGGGTAGAGCATTTTTAATTCAGCGGCAATTTCTATGCCCACGGCGCCTGAATCACATAGTCAATATCCATCATAGCATGTAAACATTTTCTACGGGATCATAGATCTTACCCGCCCCAATGACTACAATTCCGTCCTGAGCATTTTGGGCTAATCGAATGTGCTCCAACGCGTCCTCCAAATACTCCTTACGGGTCAACGCAACCGGCGCGGAGGGCTTCGTTCTTCGCAGGCCCGAAGCCGCGACGAAATAGTCATATGGAATCTCGATGTCTTGTTTGGTATCGATTGACTTGACAGTCGCGAATTTCTCTTCGCAGTTTAATTGCGTAATGCTGGCATGCACGATTTTGACGGAAGGTGTTTGCAACGCGGGTATATCTTGAAATTGGGTCCAGGCCTTTTCAGCATATTCCTTAGAGGCGTAGGCCAGTGGTGTTCCTATCAAATGATCTGCCAGTGTTGATTCTCATTAGTGCACCGAACTTGTGGAGGGCGATGTCATTTGTGGCTAACGCGGGAGAACGTACAGAATCCGTCTCGCTCGTCTACTATCGTAACTTCAACGGGTGTCTGTTGACTTTTATCTGCAGAATTATTTGTGCCTGAGAATCGCGGCGAGAGGCCATTGCAGAGGTCCAATAAATTGAGCGTCACGGACAGACCAGCATAGGAACCACCGGCGACCAACACTCGGGTTGCCTTTTGGGCTACACTCAAGGACGACATTTTGTGTATGGGAGAACGGCGCATGTGAAGAAGTCTACGTGATTGAAATGAGCTTCAACCCTGTCTATTTCTAATGCCCAAACATGTAAAGTAGTGGAGTCATCTCGTCCAGAAACCACATCCTCCGAATGGCCTCACCGCCGTTCCTCCACTTATTGCGTGCCGTGGGAATTCCCCAAAAGTCGAGATGAAACATTGGCAATGGATCCAACAACCGATAGCGGAGCATAAATCCTCGGCTGTCATCGTGACAGTCGTTCGCTGAGGACTATGTTTTCATCCGTCGTACGTACACTTCGTCGGGGCATGCCCAATGAGGAATCTACCAGACGACCCGGTCAAGTTATCTGATCAATCTAGACTTTGCCCAGAAACCATCTGCCACCAATAAGGATGTTCAGAGTCAGTCCAAGAATATAACGAAGTAACGGAGGGGTAAATTGCTTATTCTCTGAGCGGTTTTTCTCTTTATCTGATCCGGTTTTACAATACGCAGCCCCACGCAAGCTAAATTACGCCGATACAGCGGTATAACATGCCCCCGTACGGTCGTATAATTGCCGATTTGGGTAAAAAGTTTAGAGTAGCGTTCATTTCGGGCCTGAATACATAGACTAGGTAACAATGTCGTGTATTTCGTGCGATATGATCTTATCTGATTGAGCCCTACACGAGTCATGCCTGAAGATAGCCAAATAGCCGAATCAGACAGCCGATGTCGTTATGGTGCCGTATCATCAGCGAATGTCCCCATGGTTGACGATAGAAATAAAAAGAATTTGCCGACATGTCAGCCTTTATGAAGCTTCTCCGGGCTGTCGGTTGCTTGTCTACGAATCGATGTTGAATTTTAAAACCTCGTATGCTGTACGGATAGCTACTTCTCGTGTCACGATTATTTTCCCAAGATGTCCGGGCAAAGTCCAACCGTTCACTCCGGGTCGTGGCCAGTCCCGAACAAGGAAGAATTGCCAATCTACAGTGATTATTGCTTGGTTATTGGAAGCACCGTGGTACGCTGATGTGTCAAATTCGTGACGTTGCCTGCCATGCTTTTAGGATCATATCAGGGTTCTTCTTGCCCGTGTCTACTTTTTCTATGAGTCTCGAACAAGACGAAGAGGGAAACGCAAGCGCAGCAGATCATCTAAACCGGTCAATTAGGTCCCTAAAGAAGAAAGACTCTCGGTAATGAGAGCTTGCCTTGGGGATTCCGGAGTATGGCAATAATTCAACGTCCCTCAAGTTCTAGACAATCAAATCGACTGCGAATCAGAAAGGATAGAAATGGAATTGAAGTACGAAGCTGATCAATAAAAAGTGTGACTTTTCCCTCAACAACGATAATGTGTCGATATACATTAACCCTGGCCATCTTACTACAATCGTCCAATAACATCCGCCAACCCTTCCATATTCTCCAAAAACACATCATTTTCCCCCTTCACTATCTCCATATTTTCCTCAATATCATCCGTCCACCTATGCACGTACACCGTCCTCATACCCACCGCCTTTGCACCACGCGTATCATACGCATGCGCTGCCACAAGCACACACTCCTCCCCGCTCAGCTTCAACAATTTCAACACCTTCTCATAGTTTTCTCGTGCGGGTTTGTACACCTCCAGGAGCTCACTAGAGAATAACATATCGAACCTCAACCCCGACGAGCGGCACAGATCCAATTGCAGTCGCGTAGTGCCGTTGGCATGCACAAAAGTCTCATACCCCGTCTCATTGAGACGGTCAATTGCAGGCCCAACGTCCGGCCAGGCAGGCATGGAATGCCACGCTCTCACGACCCTCTCTTTCACCTGCTCTTCATCTTTCTGAAGAGTCTCAAACCCAGCTTTGACGTCTCCCCACCGTGCCTCCGCTAACATGGCATCCAGCGTCCGTCTCAGCGTCAAGTCAATATCCTCCGGGGGAAGACTTGCGGCAAGTCGCGCAGCGTTAGAATCGAAATAGTTCTGACGCCATTGTAGCGCAAACTCAGATCGTGTCTTCGTCGAGATGGATTGTGGAAGGGCGGCGAGGGTGCCGCTGTGCCAGTCAAGACAGGTGCCCATGAAGTCGAAGAGGACGGCTTTGATCTTTGGGTTGGCCATTTTTCAGGAATATCTTGCAAGGTCTCGTTCCTCGCTGTGCCCACTATCGATTGGTCAGGTATGGTGTCTCATATATAAACTGGACTAAATTATGGATCATGCTTTTCTGAGCGTCGATGATCGCGAGGTAAGTGGCATTTATAGATCTAGGTATGATATCGGCCTCGAGGGGCTAATTATTGATGACTTGATGGCCCGCGAGGTTTTACGAGTCTCTACCTATATACTTCAAAAAGTGTCCTAGGTCCCGATGTGACTACTGCTGGTTAGATCTACTTCCACACGCTGACGTGCTGACAAATGCGACGATATTCATTGCGGGGGCCATGGCCAGATTGTGCGAAGATCAATCATCCTTCGATCACGCCATGGCCTAGAGATATACAACGCTCGGTGATCTTTCCGTGTTACATTATTCAGCACGTTGCTCGGCCATTCATCGCAACGATACGAGATACAAATATCTATAAACAGATGTATTGAATAATTATATACACACTCTGAATCAGAGACGAAAGGAGAAAGTGTGTAAAGAAAATAGAAGGATAATACATCAAGTCAAGTCATTCAAAAGCCGGTAAGAAGTGAAAAATGAGGAATCAAAGTCTAATGGGATCAAGTAATAATGGTTTGAAGTTGGAAGAGAAAGTCAAAAGTCGTTCAGTCAGCAGACAAACCATAAATGTGTTGACTGGGAGGATATATATAATGACAGCAGAGTCGTGAATGCCATATCATCACAGACGAGAAGAATGAATCCTTCAAGTCCCAAAGAGAGAAGAGAAAAGGCGTGATATATGATTGATATGTGCGATGCATGTCGGTTAGTTCTTTGAGCCGATTCCGTTCAAGAGAGCAGGAGAGAAGACGGAGGCCTTTTGAGTGTATTGCAAGAATCCGAGGTAGACAACTGCAGAGACGACGATGATAAGAACCAAGCGACGGATGCCGACGCCGCGGAGAGATTGGCGGGTATTGGAGAGGAAGTTGCGCACACCCTCGGCACCGAGCTTGTAGTAGACGAGACCCATGAGAGCAATACCGTATCCGAAAGCCTGGAGAGGAGTGACCGGATCGTGGAAGATGACCATGGATGCAACGACTAAGAGGATATCCTTGAGAACGCCGGAGAGAGTAAGGACGAGAGCGGATGTTTTTCCGATCTGGTTGTTCATTAGCCACCGTTCCTTGTATGTGACTAGAGACGTTATATGCAGGGAGAGACACTCACCAAGAACACGACGGCAACGTTCAAAGCAAAAGCAACTGACGCGTTGGCAACGAGATTCCAAACACCCACGCTCCAGATATCGTACATGGTCATCTTGGGAATTTCAAAGAAGAGCGTAGCGACGCCGTTCATGACGAAACATGCGGGAGCAAAGTAGTAAAGAGACACGAGGGGGTCCATCTTGAACTCGGCGGAGCTGAGGAGTCTCTGAACCATGACCAGGCGGACAGACTCAAAGACGGTGGCAAAAACCTGGTCTATTCATGGCTGTTAGAGCATGTCTTGAGTAATGGATGTTGCAGGGAACATACAGATAAACCCGATAAGGCTGAACTTGATTTCGCCAAAGGAGGCAATAACAACACCGATGACAATGACGGAGACGTTTCCGAGAGTTTCAAGACGGACGGGGGCAACACCGAGGGCCCAGGTAGCGATGAGAGTAGCGACAGAGTTGGTTGCCTATATCATGTCATTAGGTCCGGTCAATGCGATGGAGTAATGGCAACGAACCTTCAGCATCTGAATGAAAGAGACACTCAAGTACAGGTAGACCAAATTGCCGAAGATCAGACTCAAGCTGAAGAAAATACCAATGGGGACGATAGCGCGCCTACGAGTGTCAGTTGTGAGTCCATTTCAAAGCGTCATATATACGAACATATAGACGTTACGATTCATCGGGACCTTGTGTCGAGAGTCGAGCACGGTAGTGAACCGCGCTAGAAATTGGGTCATGACAGTCGCGAACAACAAGTGCCATGTTGTCAAGAACAGGGCTGATAATTCGGTCAGTCATTTATCTTCCAATGCGCACATGGAGACGCCTAAGGGGACACGTACGGTAACCTGCATGAAATAATTCTTAGCATTCATCACCAAAAACACCTATCATCAGGAAATTCCATGGCTAGGGTCATACCGAATCCAGCAGTGTGAAGAATCCATTTGTTGAAGATGATAACACCGGAACTGAGGGCAATCCACGAACTATCCACACACATCAGCATGACATGTTACACCACCTGCAGGAGCTTCATCTCATCTCTTACGCGATATAGACAGCCGGATGCAGAGCCGGGGCGGGTTTGGCAGCAGCAGCGGCCGCCGCGCCCTGGTTGGTGGTTGGTAGTTCGGAGGCTTTGTTCGACATGACGAATTCTCAACAGAACTAGACCACAACGACAAAAATAAGAAAATAGATAGGTCGGAAAGTAAGAAGACGGTTGTGGCAACCGGACGAAGGCAAAGTTCAAACGAGTGACTGAGTTGGGTTGACAGAAACGATAAAGGCGATGCAAGGGGGTTTGAGGTCGTGAAGTCGTGGACGTGGAGGAAGCAGGAGAGAAGGACCAGCCAGCATTTCGGGTGAATTTACCTCAGTCTGCTCTAAGGGAAATGACAGAACCAAGGAAGTGGGGGCTCTAGCGTGATGATTGGCTGGGCTATGCATTTTAGTCAGCATTAGCCCCTTTTTATGACTGTCGCTAGCCCGATCGGGTATGGGAGCAGCATTTAGAGAGAATCTATTGGTTCAATTAGCGGGATATCGCCCCGCTGCCCCATTAAGTCACGTGCGTTTGGGTCGTGTCTAACTCCCCGATGTGCCTCTCGTGTTCGCCATTAATGTATTGACTCCCTGCTGCATGTCATGAACCATTCGATTATAGGATCAAGCTTTGTCTAGTCCAACTCCGCTATTGGCAGTCCATTGACTATCTTCGCCTTCATCCCTAACCCATCCACAGCTTCTGTCGCCTTTGCCACCCGCATCTCCATCGCCTCGTCTTCCGTCGCCAGGATAAAGTCATATCTCAATAGCTTCGTCCCAATGGCGACATTGTACTGTTTCGAAATGGCTTCATCCACTTCTTCGAGATCCACGATTAGGGACTCTTTCACGCCAAAGACCGGATCCGACGTCTCGTAAGGATCGCCTCGAGGATACAGCGCGGTGATGAGAGTATCATATCCCTCCTTCTGGAACATGAAATGCACATGACCCGGTCGATTCGGATGACGGTTCAGTACTTTCAACATATGACCGACAGGCCCATCATCCGGGATGGGATATGGTACGGGTACCACCGCATTGAAATAAAACACCCCCTGTTCACTCGACCGTAGCACCGCGCGCCCATCAGGCTCCGCTCGATCCGGGTTTTGTATATCGTAGAACCCCTTTGAGTCTCCCTCCCACACATCGCACTGCACGTCCCCGATGGGGTTTCCTTTGGCATCTTTGATCGTACACAAGACAAACAGTCTCGTCGCATCGGGGTCGTTGTGAAGCACATACCCATTCTCGGTCACTGGTGCGTCGTGTGTGTGAAAGGGCCCCAGAACGGTGCCCTCTGTAAATGTCGCTGCCCTTGGATGATCAATCGAGTCAACCAACATGCTCAAACCCAAAGTGTCTGAAAGTAAGATCATCTCCCCGCGGAGGTCGTTGCTAATTTGTCCGATTGCCACGAGAAAGTCGAGTCCAGCTGCCCATTCTTTGCTCGACAGTCGTGTTTCGCGCGCAAAAGCGTGAAGATGGACCACTAGTCGTTCCATGAGGAAGCGAAGACGCGGGTCGGCGCATTGTGAGTTGATTAAATTTACATTTTCGGTGATGTTCTCCGTTGTCAGGTCTTTCATAGGAGGAATGATGTTTGCGACAGGCTTTGCGCGGGACATTTTGGCTGCTTTGCGACTGACGAATCCTCCGTCACGCAATTTCTACGGGTATGAAGGACTTTAGGGATATACGTATGTATATCAGGGATTAAGCTTGTATGGGCCCCATATCCATGCGGAGAAGTATCAGTAAATGTCCCGTGGGGCTACATGCTCCCCACACGCAGCAGCAAACCATGTGGCGGTATCAATATTTGCTTCGTGTATATCAGCTGCTTGTTCGGGCAGGAGATCGAAAATCGATCAATTGAAAGTTGGTTCTAGCATTTTAGCTCAATGAAGAGAAGTGCATGACCCCGGCAAGTAATTACATGGCCTCGGCTGCCAGATCATTTTATATGAAGAACTTCACCCAACGACGCTGGATTTTTTGCCCATGTGCCAGAATCAACCGTCTGAACTATCAGTACTAGCACCGGGTTCATAGTCATATTTCCGTTGGACACTCGAAATGATTGTTTTCCCTCTTTTGATGATATGAAAGCATAGCATGAAGCGGGTCAAAGACAACATTGTATCCGGTAGACTTGTTGTGCCCACCAGTCATCGTCATATCCCGGATCATGTTTTCGCCATAATTAGTCTCTTTATTATTCTCAGCTTCAGGCAGAGCTTTAAGCCTTTGCGGCTCATCGTACCTTTGGCTAATGATACGAGCTCCCCGGGGGGATTACCAGCCGTGAGATTATCCTCGTCTGTGTTGTTCTCATTCAACGACCACCCAGCCGCTACTTTCCATCTCATCAAATATTTCGGAAAATTGCCTATGCTTGATTGTCTTGTAGGCGATTGGGCTCGAAGTTTTCATACGTCCAAGTCGTCTGTTTGACATTGACTGTAACTCGATAGGGCGATTGGCATCCTCTTGGTTGGTCGGAACTCTTTCCTTCAAAAGACTCGTCTTTGAGATTCTCTTCCTGCTCAGATTGTTCTCTCAATAGGCAGAACGAAACTTCTTACAAACGGATGTAATCTTTTTATATCCCATCGAGGATATGAGCTATATCTTCGTTCACGATGCACTGATCCGACTCGTAGTGGACACCAGGAAAATACAAATATATATATTTATATTCATCGCGAAAATTTCGTGCATGATGATGCCCTCCCTTCTCAAAAAGAGAGAGAAAAAAAAAAAACACAACCATTATCCGCTTGTTAAATATTAAGTCAAGTTCTTCATCGGTATAGAACATAGCACGATACTCTTGATACATTTTCTTATTCGCATAGAGCAGATTTACATGGAGTACCTCCTCCTGGACCGAGGTTCATTACGTGGGTTATCCGGTGGCTTTAGCATATCTCTATAGACCGTAAGTGGAGTCTGGAGAGGAAGTATCTAGAAAGTTGGTTGCTATGTTCCGTGCTACCCAGGTACAAACAAGAAGTTCGTGTCGAGATGGAAAAGATTGTTGATGCAATCAATTGATTAGATAATGGCTGACGCGACACACCCTAAGTACAGCGACGAATTCATACGACATCGTGCGCCAAGCTTAGAAAGAAGCTGTAGTGTGGATTAGACAATCAAGACCCAGAATGCTTCGGACAAGCGTCTGACCAAAGTCATTTGATGATTGTCCTAGTCATATGCCATCATGACACTGTATGGTGTATCAATCCGAAATACATGGGTGGCTATTGTTGCCGCGATCGAGAGTGACACAACAAGATGTGGAAAAACAAAAGTGCCAAGAGAGGGGGGACCATGTGGTAGAAGGCTACAAACATTCGTCTGGTAGGCTGTAAATCCTGGGATCCATGGGTCATTCTCAAATCACTGTCTCGTCCAAGTTGTTCAGCTAGCTGGGATAAAGATTCCGTAAGTTGAGGCAACTCCCAAGTCAATTGAATTTGCTGGAGTCGAGCTTGTTCAAGTTGGTAATTCTGGTTACGTTGCTGACTCAGCCAGATTACCTCCCCATTCCAAAGTCGTATTTTACCTTGATATTCCTCCCGTCGACGTTCTATCTCACGTCGACGTTGTTCCTCCCGTTGATGTTGTTCCTCCCGTTGGCGTTCTATCTCACGTCGACGTTGTTCCTCCCGTTGATGTTGTTCCTCCCGTCGACGTTCTATCTCACGTCGGCATTGTTCCTCCCGTTGACGTTGTTCCTCCCGTTGACGTTGTTCCTCACGTCGACGTTGTTCCTCCCGTCGACGTTCTTCCTCACGTCGACGTTCTTCTTCCCGTTGACGTTGTTCCTGGATCCGCCAAAGTCGCCGTGATTCGTTATACTCGTGGTTGATTTGCCGGACTTTCTGGGGTCGAACAGCAGGAAGAAGCCACTTCTCAATCATCTCAACCTGCCAGGCGAAACGATCTTTGATCTCGGCCATCAGAATGTTGTACGGCTCGCAATCTGGAACTTGGACAGTGATAGACTCGAGAGACTCTATAGTACGGAAGTGCCGATCAACAAGCGACAGTAGCATTGTTCTCTGCGCGTGGTCGTCGAATGCCGTGCGGCTTGAGGACTCTGCCCATGTACAGAGCGGGCCCAAATACAGCGCTTTCAGATTTGGGCACCAAGCTTGAAACAGATCGACGAGACGAGAACTATGTTTGAATAGGCGATATTCGTTTTTCTGCTGGTCATGATAATAATCCGGGAATTGGATTTCAATGTGCCGTATATGCTTTGCGTTTCGGCCAACCCGTTGGAGAAACCTTGTAGTCCGAGGGAGTTCACACTCATCATCACTGCACTCGAAGCCACACCGATATGCATGAATTACCGGACAAAACTCAAATATAGTGTGGGAATAGAACCAAGAGGTCCATTCATCATGGATGGCCTTGGCGGTGTACGCGAGATTGATGTTGAGGGATTGTCTTTCTATCCATGACTGTTCCTCTGCCCATGGAATCACAGGTTCATCCACGAGCAGATTCGCATAGATCATGTTTCGAATCTCACCCGGGAGTCTCGGAAAGTCGAACATCTTGCTTTCTTGGCGATGCTGAGTGATAAGTGGCACTAAGCTTGGCTTGTTCAGGTTGGTTCAGAAATCGTACAATGAAGTCGTGCATGCGCGTAGAAGCTGTGATGTGAACGTTAGGAGCAAAGAAATCAACACACATGGGGGGCAACAATAAACAAAACTCATGTCACGTGGATATGGAATTGAATAATCGGATATCTCCGTTCTAATCATATTCTCATTTGAACATCACACTATTCCTATGGTGGACTGACATTCACCGGCAATTTCCGTACAGCCCAGCCTTCAAGCAGATATACCCTTTTTAGTGCTTCAGTGGAAGCCCAAGCAGACAGTACTTAGGGTATGTAGTACCTTGCATAAAGTGGTGAGCAAGCTCATGGAATTATAGGATTGTCAGGAAAGCATCTCAGGGCTGCCCAGTCTTCAGGCTTGATATGTGTAAATCTAACTGGTAGGACTACCATCCAATAGAGTCCCCTGGCGGGTCACTTTGAACATATATAGAGATTTCAATTAGGTGTATTCATTGACCTTCCAGCTATGTACATCTGCTTCTCACACGAATCGTGAACATGACATGGTGATATCAGATTCTCGCCATGATAATAATGGCATTACTAATTCTGAAATGGTTGTAAAAAGACAATCAGGACATTTGAAAATGTGGTTCCCTACAAGACTGAAGAAATAGATACTCACGCCCAGATTACCGCCTCATTGATCGAGACTCTAAAAGACGTGCAATACTGTCATGACCTGCTTAAACAGCAATTTCCAATGCCGACTTACCGTCGACGTCAAGCACAGTTGCATCGACACCACTATCAAGAAGTAGTCGCATCACCGTCTCTGAGTCACACTTTGCTGCAAGATGTAAAGACGTGCCTCCTCTCACAGGTTCTATGTGCTGGAGACTATGGTCAAACTCTCCTCCGTTATGAACAGCAATCTTGATAGCTTCGATGAGTTCTTGACAAACTTGCTCATATTCTGCAGAATCCCTCGAGTTGGGAAGCTCCGAGTAGCGATATAAAGCCATATGTAACGCAGGTATCCCATGCTCATTCTAAAATAGTACTTTGACACCGTGAGCAAGAAGTTCCTTCACCGCAGGAAAACATCCTTGCGCTGCAAAATGGTGCAGTGCATTTCCTTGTTTTATATCGCCTCCGGCCTTGAGAACAGCTTCAAGAATCCTTCGCGTGGTTTCCCAGCTACAATTCCCATCTGCGGCACACGTCAATGCAGATCGACCAAGACTGTCTATCGGTAAAGGGTCTGCGCCAGCGTCAAGAAGTAAATGGACGATCTTCTCGTGGTCATGCACTGCCGCAGATTCAAGGGCAGTAGTTCGGTGACCATTCACCTAGGAGGCACCGGCACCATGATCAAGAAGTACACGGGCCACAAGGCCCCGGCCGTAGAATAGTGAACAGTGTAGAGCTTTATCGAGAGTATGGGATGTCAGTTTGAGTTCTTGTTGAGTTCTTGTTCTTTCATCGTATCCAGACAAAGTTGAAGCATAGTGCTCGAACCAAACAGAGCTATCTCCTCCAACACGGTTCGACCGCGAGGATCCAGCCTCGTGATATCGGCTCCATTATCGATCAGCCATCTGAACATAGCTTCTTTGTCATTTCTGATTGCTTCAATAACGGTGTTCCGGCATACAGCGCCTCTCTGTTGATGGACATTCCTTTCTCGCAAACGAGTATGTCGGCAAGTTAGATGTTCCCAGAACGAGCTGTAACGTGAAGTAGCGTTAGACTTGAGTCTTTGATCTCATAGAAAGCATCAGCCGGTTTTGAACACAAGTATCCCAGAAGTACATCGAATTCCCAACGGCTCACGCAGTGATGCCATGATATTAGACGATCATACCAATCGAGCGTAGGTATCTCTCGCTCTGGTCTCAGATTCTTCGTTCTCTTCTCGAATGGAAACAATTGCTGATATAATATCGGAGTCAGATGCTGCGCAAAGTTTTTTTGAGTGCGTATCAAGTCATCGAGACTGCGGTCGTAAAGGAAGTTGCTGAGATATAAGATGAGCTCTGGCGGTAATGAGGCCAGCGCCATGATTCAGCCTCCAACGACCACACAACCAGAAGAAGGTGGAGAGTTGCTTAGAGAAGGCGGTATTCTATGCCTATATCATCTTTGTGAAAAGGTAAAAAGTGGCAATCGAAGTGATCCATCCACGTTGAATGTCTGAAACTTGGCTAATTTAGTGACAAGATTTGCAGTCCGCTAGTGACTGTCTTTTTCCACGAGAATATTCTATGCGCACGCTATGCTTCTATTCGCTCGTCTGTTATATAATCATGAAATATCCGTGATATACTTCCTGTGGATGCATATTTGGTTGAATATACTTGATAGTCTGAATACGTTTGATAGACATCTTATGAAACTGCGTCCTCGCCGCCGGCGGTGCGGCTACCCTTCCGTGTAGCGCCCTCGCTAGAATCGGCATTGCTCTTTTGCTCCTGCAGCTGTAAAATCCTTCTTGTTACTTCCTCAAATTCTTCGCGAAATTGCAGTTTCCCCAGCCATCGATCGGGAATTCTCTCTATGCCATCTCTTGCGCCCAGAAGGCCCCCTGCAATAGCACCGTTCGTATCACTGTCTCCTCCAATTCGGACCACGTCTACCAACACATCCTCAAAAGACCGTAGATCCAGCAGTGCCGCAATCGAGATCTTAAGACTATTTAGTACATAGCCAGACGGGGTAAACGCTATTCTCCCCCGAAACCCTTCACTGGCAACTTCCGCCAAAGGCAGCGTCTCGCCCTCTTTGATAGCGTCTGTAACTTCGGCACAGCCAAGGGCGGTTGCTACCGTCTTACCAATATCCACAGCTTCCTGCGGCGTCCTGTCCTCAATTAGAGCAGCAACGATCTCGTTGTATGCGGCACAAGCGACTGTGCATCTCGGGTCGTTGTGAGTGAATTCGCTAATAGCTATTGATTCCCTCACTCTCTTCTCCTTTGATGCAAATAGCGCGGTGGGAATGCATCGCATGAGACTTCCATTTCCTGCACTGCCAATTCCTGCGCCGGCTTTCGCTGGGTCTCTTGATTTTTTGAATTGCCGTAAGCCGATCCTCGTGGCGTTTCCAATGTCAATCGGACGACTGCCTTTCTTCCGACCTGGCCAGTCGCCTTCATTCCATTTGAGGGAATATTCAGCTGCAACTCTGGCGATCTGAAATTCCTTCACTGACTCTATGTCTCGAGTGTTTTTGATCTCCTCATAGTCTCGGTAGGCGAGGAGTACTGCACGGGTAAGATCGGTGTCATCAGTTGCATGACCAACAGGCCACCCGAAACTTCCGCCGCCAATGATCTCACGTAGTCCATTGGGATAATCTCTGATGATATGTGACCAGGGTTGGAATTCAAAGGTGGCACCTAGTGAGTCACCGCAGTGAACACCCAAGAGTGCGCCAAGTGATCTTGAGCTGCGTAGAATGTTTGTTGAGGACATTTTTGTTCATTTATCGGTCACAGAGTAGCTGGAATCTCTATGGAGAATCAATTTTCGATTTTGGAGGAGTGAGTCAATAACTTCAACCATGCTAGGCAGATCTCAAGTCAGTCATGTTGTAGCCTGTAGACATTCAGCTGCACCGCCACAATGTCAATGAAAATGTCTTTCCAATAGATTTGAAGTATGAACAACATAGCCACCCTCTTAGACCGAGCGCGATACAAATCAATGGGTACTGAGTGTGTACTATTATGATACTTTTTGTCTATCTTGCGTCAGACTCATGATGCAGCCTGATCATAGAAAATAGTCGAAATGACGTATAACCGTAACCCTTATTAGGGTTGATATCTAGGTTCTAGGAAATGTCCCTGATCACGGCCCTCTATACATTGACAGCAGATTTATTGTATTCTACAGACAGGAAGTAATGCAGGGTTTATACATTACCATTATCTGTTTTTTAATCAGTTTTCGGCAAATTCAAGTCAGTATCGAGTTGAACCATAGGAGAGTTCTTTGATACCCTAATCATGTCCAAGTATCGAAGTTAAAATAAGGTCATTTCCTTGTCTTTTTAGATATTCGAGTAAGTCAAAGGATGTTCGCGGAGCAGTTGTGGAGATGGGTATTCTGACCGGACCACACGATCATAATATCTTCTATTCCGCGGACGGGACTTGTATGATGAAATATCGTGGTCCAATGCGGTACATTTCATTTTTACAGGATAGGACACGACTCTCTTCTGGGACACGGACGGCGGGGGCACAGATTCTCGGATCCCACGCTTACCACGTATGATGAGTCAATTGCTCTGCAAGTCATCCTATCACTCGTCCTCTTACAGAAATATAGCCCAGCAATTCAACTTGCCCAAGAGAAGCCAGAAACGGGAGAAATAGGTGAGTGGATGACCCTGCGGAACAGAATGGAGGATTGATTAACCCTAGAATTAGATGCTCCTTGAATTACAAAGATACTAAGGACAGTGTGTCAGGCTTCCGAGTGATCTCATCTCACTAGGACGAGATGTATTCCTTGGTGGCCGCTGCAGGTAAGTGACACACGAAACAAAGTTGATGTTGTGAATCAAGAAGTTTCCGGCGGAGCCGGCGTGTATCAATCACACGGCAGCCGTGGCTCAAACATTCTACATGACTGGCCCCTATGAGCGGAATCCAGTCAATTCGGTTTTGACTGCCGTAAACACGACATACTTTTGTAAGACAAATGATGTACAAGGAGATGGGCGAGCTCACTCGACACATTCGAGATATGGACAATGTTATTGAACGATTTAGTCCTTGAATCGAGGGCGGAGATGAGATGGACTTTGCTCCGTACTCAGCTCTACACCCTCATTTCACATATTGGAGGCTTCCTGACCCATACTCATATACAATACCCCACCTGGCCATACGTACACACTCGGAGCCATCATTTGCGAAATTGACATTTACCGATGGCAAATCAGCCATACCCGATGGTCTCTGTCCTTTGTACGTAGGAGATAACAAGACACTCTTTCCACGTATGTGCTATCATAGACTATTTTCGCGCCACCTTCGTCGAGGAAGCTGACGTGACAGTTCTGCGTTAGACAATTTTCACCTTAAATTGAAAAATAGTATTGCTTAGGGCTAATATGTCTACTTGGGTGTCAATGGAACATCAACGGTTTCTGTTCTTCTCTATCAAACACCCCTACCAAGCACTTGGATGAACCAGACGCTACATTTAAAGATCAAGGTGTTGATTTTGACACAATACTCTTTCTCACCAGGCCCTGCAAACTCAATGGCTTAGAAGAAAACTTTTGTATATGCTCCTATCTCTGCTGTTAGCGCCTAATGTATAGGTAGGCCCAATTCCCAGAAATTGGGCGCAATATACCGTTCACACATTGTTTGCTAGGCGCTTTTGTGGGGCTTCATGTCACAAGCAATTGAGGGTCCGGAAGTACGTCCTGCGGCCTATTTCTGAAAATGGTCTAACGTGCCACAAGATCAATTTTGAAAAGACTCCTATGCAGGTTCCAGAGATAGGTCAGGCACAGGATCAGCGCTTTTGGGAGAGCATGATTTTGTGTACCATGAAGGTAGAATGGAGTCTTGGGTCATGTGTGCTTGGAAACGACTTCGTATCCCTGGGTATCAAAGACAAAGTAATGTGATATCAGGTAGCCCATTCTAGATGGTGATATTTAAGTGATACTTGGTTAAGGTGGTCTCGGCACCCAGCCATCCAAGTGCTGGGTATCCTTTAACTTTAGGCAGTGCAGGGTAGTAAATACCATGTAGCTGAGCCGGCAGTCCCAACAGCTATGCTTTTTCATGCCATTGTCTAGTATTAAATTAGTGATACTATAACCGATTGATACGACGGCAATTGATAGAGTACCCGATCCTCTTGTCTGGCCGACATTTTTATCTCAAGCCCACGGCAGGCTTTATGGAGAAAGTCACAAGTATGTACAAAGTCAATGAGGAAGCGGAAAGAAGCCCGATGAACCAGTGCCAATGAAGGGGTGGCTAACTATAGGCTGGTGGTGTGTGAGGTATATCTGGCAATCTAAATGCGATAAACATCGAATTGTTCTGTGGTAACAATCTTTAATTTTTTCTGACGCGTACAAGGACATGTGCAAACACTCGACATTGATTCAGCACATCAGGAATAGCATTAAAGAGAGTTCTAAAGTCATTTCTGATGCGGGGATTCTCTTAATTAAAACATGCGTCTAGATTCGCAGTTACTCATTCGTCATCCGGAAAATCTATTGCTCGTGTTTCAGACCCATGCTGTTTCTATGCGCTCCCCACAGAAAAATTACCCTGTCGATCTTTCCATGTGCTGGAAAGATAAGATTGTCCGTGACTCGCGGAAAAATGTAGCCAGCGCCAGCTCACGAAAGAACTCTGAAAATCCGACAAAGTATCGAGCCACGACATGAGAACACTTTGCCTAAAACACCACTGATCTTCATCAAAGCCGGCATGATTTAACCGGAACAACTTTAAGTGGCATGTGGACGCGCATCACGAAAAGACCCGTCCTTAATCAATTAGAGACTCCCCTGAGTTTCAAAGATCGCTGGGCTGATTTAAGCATTGTGGGAACACGGCAGTTGATCCACATACATAGCATAATGGTAGTGAAAGCTTGTCACTTTTGTTTATTGGTTCTTGAAGGCGTTGCTGATAGGCTACGTGTTCACATAGCTATAGGAGCTGTTATTATTACCAATCTTGAAACGTTCATCTCGGAGACCTTCCGAAGTAAGATTCGGCCGGTTCTGAGTGAAACTAGAACGTAAACATGCGAACCCCGTATCATTTCGTCCAAAGTCGAAGGTGAATGGTGGAATTTCTCGTGTTCAGTCATGTGGTTACGTATAGGCTCCAGACGTCAAGTTTCACCGTCAAGTCAACAGGACTATCGTCGACAGTGTGGTGGGTTTGTAGTAACTAATGTAGATTTCAGAAATACATATAAATGGTAGACTACCAGCTTGAAGAATGGGAAAGTTTCAATTCCGAAGCAGATCAGCAAAAGCTTAAATTGTTCTTACTTTCGCCATCAACATGAAGACGTTCATTCTGTCCCTCGCGTTTGCCATCTCGGCTCTTGCGACCAGTCGCATGACAGCACCATCCGGATCTCTCGTTGTAGCGAAATCCGGAGGTACATATTCCACCGTACGTACAACGATTCGACACAATCACGGATAATTTAACGACTAACAGTGTAAAGATCAGCGCAGCAGTCGCAGCACTCAGCAAAACTTCAACGTCTACTCAAACCATCTTCATCGAAGAGGGTACTTATGACGAACAAGTCTACATACCTGCTCTTGAGGGTGAACTTATTATCTACGGCCAGACCGAAGAGTACGTACCGATCAGAAGGTTTAAAAGCCTCGGATTATGGTCAATGCTAACAACCAGTCAAGCACAAGTTCATACTCGTCTAACTTGGTCACTATTACCTATGGTCTTTCTATCAATGAGGCCGGGGATGACGACTTGAGTGGTGAGTACGTTAGAAAATAATACAAACAAGTCAGCTGACAGAAATTCACAGCAACTCTTCGCAATTATGCCGCGAGTTCCAAGATTTACAACATCAATGTGGAAAACAGCTATGGAGAAGGTGCTCAGGCTCTTGCTTTGAGTGCATATGCCACTGATCAGGGATACTACGCTTGCCAATTCATCGGTTACCAAGGTAAATCAAGGACTAATGTGTGGCCGAGTAACAACTAACCGAGGTTCTTTATAGATACCGTGCTGGCTGAAACTGGAAATCAAGTCTACGCAAAGAGTTACATCGAGGGCGCAATGTACGTCAAGAATCCTTCAGCCACAAACAATGTCGGTAAAAAACTGATTGATCTCCAGTGATTTTATCTTTGGTCAACACGCTACTGCCTGGTTTGATGATTGCGACATCGGTCTTGTTGAAAAGAGTGAAGGCACAATCACAGCCAACGGACGTTCCTCCTCCAGCGATGCTTCGTACTACGTGATCAACAATTCCAACATCGCGGCTGCCAGTGGACAAAGCGTTGCCAGTGGATCTTACTTCTTGGGTTAGTGCTGAGCCACGTCAGGCTCTTTTCTTCAATCGTGCTCACACATAGCTAGGTCGCCCATGGAGCGAGTATGCTCGAGTTGTTTTCCAGTACACAGATATGAGCGACGCCATTAACAGTGCTGGCTGGGAAGAATGGTCCAGCTCGGAGCCCAACACTGAGGATGTTCTTTTCGGCGAATACGACAATTCGGGCGATGGATCAGAGGGTACTCGCGCCAGTTTCGCAACTAAGCTCAGCGCGGCCATTGATATCACCACCATCCTTGGAGACGACTACGCTGATTGGGTTGATACTACTTATCTTTCATAGTCGAAATGAATGGGGACGCATTGTACGATATAGGATATGAACACATTCTATGTCCCGAGCGAATACTATCTACTGGTAGATAGTCTATTGAAAATATGAGAACGCTGTATTCAGGTCGTTAAATAACAAGTCTGTATAAAAGACAGATAAAACAACCGCCATAGATCTTTCTTACATATTCAATCGCCAGATTTCAAGTGCATATCTTGTGAAAACTTGATTAAGAGGATGTATAACTGTAGATCATGATGATGTTGATATCGACACCTTGATCGCTAGTTACTTTGTCTCCTGGGATGGATCGAAGTCTCCAAATGTATCATAATTATCGCCACGCAAATGCTGCAGCGGCGTTCTAAACATAACAAAACCGATGTTAGGGCTCGACAGTTCGTAACCCATTATTCTCTGCACCTCAGGAGACCAAGACAAAACCTCTTCTTTAGAATTTGCCAAGTAAGCATTCTCCTCCTGTCGGAAATATCCACGGCAAAAGAAGAAGCCATGCAGGATGCGACGGTCATTCTCGGTTATGTTCGCTCCACCCGCGTGATACAATCCTCCTAGCATCACCCAAGCATCAGTAACATCCATTTCGGCGCAGATAGCTTCCTGGGTCTTTGGTGCTCTGTCAGAACCCCATAGGTGACTTCCTGGAATTGCCAAAGTTGCTCCGTTTTCGAATGTAGTCGTCACTCCCGGGACCATGACATTCATCATAACGTCTGAGCCAAGACGATATCCCGTGGCGCTTTGATCGACATGATCAACATGGAAATTCTTGTCATCACGATGTAGACGTTGTGCTCTTGCATCGGGTCCAATGTCAAAAGTCATTGCAATAGAGCAGATTGCTTTGCTGGTGTAGGTATGTCTCGTTTCGCCATAAAAGTTTGAGGTGGTCTTGTCCACAAATGTGGCAGTCAGTTTCTGAATAAGAGGATCAACGAGCCATTTTTCCCGAGCTGTCTTGCTTCTTCCTATCAGATTGGCACATCTACGTGTTTCGGGCGGAAATAGATCGCCCTGGAGAGCGTTAGTTAAATGCATCACATATGGAAACCGCAAGGTATGAGTACAGACATTCCACGGTTTATCGGCTTCAAGATATGGCTTAACTTCTGAATTTGCCGCTTGAACTGTTTCAAGGTTTGTAAAATTCTTAATGATCACACAGCCGTCTTGTATGATTGCTTGAATGATGGCTTCCTCGTTGTTGCGGTCGATGCGCTGAACTCCGGGCTTGTTGGCCATTGCTTGGTGTGTTTTGTCGCGATTCGTTGATCAATGGTTACCTAAAATCAATCCCTCTCATGTTTCCTCAATTCAACCTTTTCGACGGTCTAGATATGATAGAGCACGAGTGACTTTAATGTAGGATGTTGATATTCCTGCTTATCTGCCAATTAGCCCTATAATCGTCGAATTAGGAATGTGGGGCCGGAATGACTTCCTCCTTATCTTCGCTATCTTCTCTTCACCACCCCTCAGTCGACGATATCTGGAGTCTTTATCCTATCAACACCTGATCCGATCGAGAATATAGCCGACCTTGGATGTGGCTAGCAGATATAACTCACTAAAGAAATGCTAGAGCAGATGAAAGGCGAAAGCTCATGCTCAAATTGCCGTATCAAAAAGGTTCGTTGCGACCGAATCCGACCAAGATGCTCATCCTGTAAGAAGAGTGGTCTAGAATGTCGCGCACCGAAGTCTCGACCCCGATTATTGTGGATGAAGCCAAAGACGAGCGAAAGACTACAGCAAGAAGATGGCGATGAGGAGATCGAGACACATGCTAGGCGTCGACCGTTGTTCAAAGGTACCTCATTGGTTTGACTCTACTTTGATACTACATCCGTTCAAAGATTTATACAAGATAATGTAGAGTCATGGTACTGACTTCTATCACTCAGCGGACCAGCAGGCTCAAAATGCGGCTGACCTTCTTGATCTTGTTTCACGAGAGACCGTTGAAGTAATGTTGGAGTCTATTGACCAAAAACAAGCAATGGTGGGCCTGGATGAGCATGTTCAGGATGGCCCTTTCACCTTATTCGGGGGTCATGCAGTGAATTATCCGATTCCTATAGCCTTCGATCTTGATGACCGTCCGACTCCACTTCAATTTGAGTCCAGGAGTACCCGTGCGCACGATTTGTGCGCACTCGATGATCGCATACTCCAGGCGAGAACATACACAACACACTCATTGCCCTCAGAAACACAGGAAAAGGAGCTACCGTCTCGAAATGCTCTGGATGATATTCTGTTCAATCACGAAGAATCATTAGCGCTATCTTCCGATCTTCCATCCTTCATATCAAGTCCAATACCACGTGAGATAACACCCGAATGCGCGACGGATCTCAAAAACATCGACATGTCGACAGTGAAGTTGCTCCTTGATTACTACCAGAACACACTAGTTCCACGCTTCACGCCGGCTGAAGTTCCGTACAAAAGCCCTTGGAAAACTTTGTATATCCCGAATATTCTGAGCACCGTCGGAGATATCGTGCTCAGCGGTAATGGAAGCAACGCAAAAGTTTCACTAATGTTCTCTGCTCTTGCTATTAGTGCCTTCAATCTAGATGGCCTGGGGAAATCAAATAGTGGTAGAACTGCTAGCCAACCCACAGATTGGGGTGGATTGGGCCGTCTGTACCGAGAGAGAGCAATTAAGAGACTAAAGTCTTCACTACTTGTACTTTCGGCAGCACAGACGAAGAAAGAGAAGTACAAGGATATACTGATGGCACTATTAAGCATGATCACCATCTGTGTATGTGGAACTCCCCAACCACGGATGATTGATTGGAAGCACTAACGCGTTCTCACAAGTTCTAGGTCGTGAGCGGTGATATGAAAAATGCGGCACATTACTTGCGCGATGTTGGTCAATATATACGGCTGTATGGCATGCCAAAGTTGTTCAAGTCCCGCAAAGTGCAAATGCTTCATAGTATCTACCTGTACCTTTGCATCTTGACGAGATGCCCTGAGACACAAACACAAGGCTTCGCCATTCCAGACGTACAAGAGTCCAACAATCACGGCGTTGCATTGCCTTCTCAACAGTCTCTAGATTGGGATACACTTGTGCAATCATCGCCGGATTATCAGACTGACCAGATGCTAGCGGCAGAAATGTCATACTTTCCGAAATCTGTATTTGAACAAATATACTCAATACCAGAGTCATTATTCAGATTGATCATGCAAACGACACAGCTGGCTGGCGAAGTCGATAGGAAATCTTCCAGCGGTAAGATGATATTGGACGGGGACGCAGTTTTGGCAGGCAAGATCAAAGACCTTGAAAACAACATCTGCAGCTGGCATTACAACGACACTGACGGTATGCTACCGAGCCACCGACCGCCAAAGGAACAATTCCCACATCACTTTGTACGAGCGATGTATGCAGCTCTAATGCTATACTTTTATCGGAGTGTCCGAGACTTGCATATCGCTGCAGTTCAGCCATACGTTGAACAAACTATCCACCATCTCAAAGAGTTTGACAAAGTTAAACAAATCTACCATGACGGATCATCGAACACCTGCTGGCCCGGATTTATTGCCGGATGCGAAGCCACTCACGTCAAGACTCAGAAAGAAATTGCTGCGTGGATGGAACGTTCCGCTCGGGACAGCGGGTTTCGTATGTTTTCAGTTGCTCGTCTGGCGATGCAGAAAGTATGGGATGCAAGGAGTGCCTCGGGCAATCAGAATTTCGCCTGGAATAGTATATTGAAAGACTCTAGTGATTTAAGAGTCTTGGTACTGACGTAGTACAATATATTAATGGTTCATTTTGTATTACGAGTGACAAAGTAGTGAAATTACATATGGAGCTTCGCTTTTGCAGTGTATGAAATGATCAGATATACGAGTAGCAAGATGATTCGGCTTCTATGTTGTGTTTTCCACGATGAATCATCGCATAATCCTCATAAAAAATAATTACATGTTTCTTAACCGGCGCTTCATGCCATCTTGTACCCGTCATACGAAACGGCCGACTCGTATTGCAGATATATTTGAAATTCCGCATATAGGCTATCCTGCAGGGATATTAGCTCATCATTTTCAAGGTATTATGCCGAAAGTAGTAAAAAGATACTCACCGGGTGACTTGTGTTATCAAACGTGTACTTGGCCGCCTCATCATCGATATAGACCTTCTTCCTTCCGCACGCAGCAGCCGCGTCTGCCGCAAGCTGTATTTGACAGCTCTTTTCCATCAGCATGAACAGATAAGCCGCCTCGTCGACCGTGCCGCCAACAGTCAACAGCCCGTGATTTCTCAATATCAATCCCTTTCCTTCCTTTCCTAGGCTATCTGCCAATGCAGTAGACTCATCTTCCTCGAAGACGATACCGCCGAATTCACGATATACCTGTTGCGCGTTTCCGTAGAACATGGCCACATCCTGATTCAGCATTTCCAGCGGCTCGGCAAACGCCGACCAGGCTTTTCCGTACACGCTATGAAAGTGGCAGGCAGCATTGACGTCAGGTCGAGCTCGGTGGAGGGCACTGTGGATGAGGAAACCGGCTGCATTTGCTGGTCGGCTCGTATTACCCCCGACTGCGACGCCTTTTTCGTTCACAAGGATCATATCTGAAGGTTTTACGAGCGCGAAGTGAAGGCCAAGGCTTGAAGGGTATCTGTCAGTGAAATTTCAAACATCTCTCTGCTTTGTCTTTGTTCATACGGATTCGTCCAAAATTTGTCAGGAAATTCTGGATCTCGGACTGAGATGTGGCCGGCCATACCCTCCACAAATCCAGCCCGGGCGAAAACACGAAAAGCACCGGCCATATGGTTGAGCATAAACTGTCGTTGGACCTCTACATCTGTAAAGCTGGGAACCCCGGGTATTGGTACACCCTGAGAGAGCTTTTCTAATGGGGTCGCCTTTTTGTTGGCTGGGACATCAGACACCGCGGTCTCATCGTAGGAAGGTGCCATTTGGTATATCTCGAAGGAACGTGGAATTTCGATGTCTCGTGCGTTGCGGTCGTGCCAGCTATTCTTTTTAATTCTCTTGATCTCAAGAGACTGACAGAAAATAAGAAATGCAATACGGGATCCACATCCCTCAGCTTGAGCGGGGTGAAGTGTTAGCTTTGCCCTATCTCTCTGTATTAGGAAGGCCAAGGCCGGACATTTCGTATTGGTCCCTTGTATAGCTGATAGCAGATAACGAGGATCCTGTATCTCAAAGTCCATCTGGCGATTGGGAGATTAAGTAGATAACAAATATAGCGGAGGTGTATAAAATCGTACGCTTTCCATTGCACATGCCGTGGTCTAATTGAATACAAGCATACCATAAACAGGTGTACAGTGTTGTCACAAGCACATGCTATCTACATTTGATGAGTGGTCCCCGTTTCTCAAAGAGATATCGATACTTCTTTCTTAAAAACGCAGAGACATTGCCGGGATGGACGAGGATATGATCAATGATCCACAGCTATCAGCACATGCTGCCGAGAAAGTGGAAAAACATACGCATGCATTGCAGCACGCAATTAGCGTCGAGGAAGGCCATGGCACTTCTGAAGAATTGGGAAGGTTCCACCGATCCTTCACACCAAGACAAGTTCATGTACCTCCAACACATCCTCTTCATGTGAATGAATAATCGACTAAACACTCAATGATCATGTAGGTAATATCGCTCGGCTCGAGTGTAGGCAGCGGCCTGTTTATCGCAACGGGCAAGGCCCTAGCCGACGCGGGGCCTGCTAGCATGCTCCTTGCCTATTTCATGGTGTGTATTGGGATCTGGGGAAATCTTCAGACTTTGACGGAGATGACCATTGCTTTTCCCACATCGGGAAATTACATTGACTATGCTGGCCGATGGGTTGATCCTGCATTGGCTTTCGGTGCTGGATTTGCTGAGTGGCTTGGTTCGATCTTGTCTCCCAATGCTTCTAATCATTGCCCTCTTATGCTGATACGACTGTGTAGGATGGACATCTGTATTTGCCTCCGAAGCCACTTTCTGCGTCGTGCTGATCAATTACTGGGCCAAAGACACCGTCCCGGAGGCGGCGTTGTGTAAGTCACTCTCCCGATATTGTGCAGCCGTACCCACACTAACACCTGGAAATCCCTAAGTGACCATTTTCCTTCTCGCCTGCTTATCCGTGTTTCTGCTCCCAAACCGCTTCTTTGCTTGGCTTCAGTACTTCGGATCGTTAGTCAAGGCGTTTTTGTTTATATTCATCATCGTTATATCCTTGGCCGTCATTGGTGGTGCTGGTTCTACAGGCAAAGTCGTGGATGGAAGTAATTGGACCGATTTGCCTGCATTCAAACAGGGTTTCGGAGTAAGTAACAATTTTGATTCCAACTCTTCATCAGACCCTGAGCTCTGATACAACCGAAGGGCTTCTCCAACGCGGCTCTCCTCGCTATCTGGGCAGTTGGTGATCAGGTCTTCATAGGCGTCATGGGTGGAGAAGCCAAATCACCACGCTTCTCCATGGCGCATGCAGCCAATCTTATCCCATGGCGAACGGGAGTATTTTATCTAGTATGCATCGTGTTCGTTGCAATACTGGTCCCGTCGGACGACCCAAATCTACTCGGTGGTTCCGGCGTTACCAGCTCGCCATTCGTCATTGCTGTGCAAAATGCAGGCATCAAGGGCGTGCCGGACTTTATGAATGCCTGTATGATTGTGGGCATTCTCGCAATCGCTTTGGAATGTATCTATTTGCCTTCCAGGGTATTGCGGACAATGGCTGTCCAGGAGCTCTTGCCTGGATTCATTGCCAAAGTAGATTCGAAAGGTCGACCTCGATGGGCGTTGGGCATCACTGCTCTTTTCGCCACTGTGTTGACTTATATGAGTCTTAGTGGTAGGTTCTTTCGCTCCGATGATCTACTTAGTATGCTTCACTGACCGAGAATAGCAAACGGGCTGGAGGTCCTCAATTGGCTAATCTCAATTACGAGTGCCTCGTTTTTCGTCAACTGGTCCATTATTGCATTTACATCATTCCGCTTTCGGGCTGCCATTAAAGCTCAGAATCTACCAATTTTTGAAGACCAATACGGGTGGAGATCCACCTTCTGGCCTTTGGCACCGGTAGTAGTGCTAATCATCTCCGCCATATTGCTGGTTTGTCTGATATATGCCAGCTGTGCTCCCCTCGTACGTCACTGTCTCCTTCATCATGCGTACATTGCTAATGTCCTTTAAACAGGGCGGCGGAGGCTTCACTGCCTACAATTTCTTCTCTTACATCATCGGTTTGCTTGTGATTGTCGTGTTCACGCTGGCGTACAAGATCGTATTGCGCACGAAATGGCAAGATCCGTTGACGGCGGATCTAGCTACTGGTCGTCGAGAGCTTACCACAGAAGAAATTCAGCAACTGGACGCTTATTTCAGTCGACCAATGTGGCGAAGGTTGGGTGAGTACATACGTCTGTGGTAGTTGCAATTCCGTTCAGATATGGCCCTGCAATCAGGTAGCAAATGGATGGCCATTCACTTCAGTTTAGAAACATTGAAGCTTGACTAGTTTCTATGTATCCCCGTTCCCATTGTTCATGCAGATCATGGCAGTGTATTTTTCAGTGCCTCGATGATGAGTAGAGCTATCATATCCGTCATTTGTGTGAGTATCTATCTAATGAAACGATTTCTCTAATGCAACTAGTGGTACCAGGTACGTAGATGAACCTAACAGATTCTCTATACATATCTTCTGTTTCTTCTCTCGCTGCTCGTTGACCGTGCACTATCATTATAGGATCTAACGAGTAGAGCAGTCTTGTCCCAGTGCTGCCCTCTCAATGATGCCGAGAGATCGGCTCGGAGTCCAGTGGTGCGGTTAAGTCAAGACTTGCTGAAAATCACCAAAATAGATTCAGGCTCTTAAGAAAGTCTCTCCGAAGCAAGAGCAAACCCAAGAGGCGACCCATGACCCCGTAATGAAGTCTCTCCGTATTGTCCGATCTTTCTTCGTATCCTCTGAACTTTCTCCGTATTCCCCGATCTTTCACGAATCTAGTTAAGTCTTGTGCGTAAACAAGTCAGTAGCTCTTGATGATTCGATGTTAAATCCCTTATCAGCTCCTTGCTTTTCCTACTTCGGAAAGAGTGATCGGCTCAACCATTTCTTTGAGGAAGGCGTGGCCGAATTGCAGAATATCAATGGGATTGCTTTATAAGTAGCTATAGACCAACAGGTTGATTGTACGAAACTAATGAAGTTTGTGAATTTAGTTTCGCAATGGCGGAAAAGACCAAAGTTCTCCTCGTTGGCAGTGGCGGGGTCGGCACCATAGCGGCTCTGAATCTGGAGAAAGGAGGCCTAGCTAGGGTTACAGCTGTTCTTAGGTCAAACTACGACAAGGTTGTCAAAGAGGGGTTTCACATCAAATCGTGCGATCATGGAGAGATTCAAAACTGGAGGCCTTCTCACGGTTCGTCGTATTCATGCCACCACACTTTTGTTCAAATATTGACGATATGACTTCGGCAGTTATCGACAAAATCTCATCCAAGGATGACTACCAGTTCGACTACATCGTCGTCACAACGAAAAACATTGCAGACCACCACCCAACATGCGCAGAACTAATCGCGCCAGCCGTAACCCCCGGCCAAACAACCATCGTCCTCATTCAAACCGGCCTAAACATTGAGAAACCTTTTTTCGCTGCATTTCCTCAAAATACCTGTCTGTCGGGTATAAGTCTAATAGGATCCCACGAAACCAGCACCGCGGTCATCGAGCACGAAGAACCCGACAGACTCATCATCGGCGCATTCACGAATTCCGGCATTCCGCAAGAGAAGCAAGACCAGATTGCTCGGGAGTTTGTCGCGATGTATTCCGCGGGTGGAAACACTGATTGCACATTTCAGCCAGACGTGCCGTTTTATCGATGGCAGAAGTTGGTTTATAATGCGTGCTTGAATCCTATATGTGCTATCACGGGACTTGATACAGGGACAGTACGACTCGCGAATGACGCTGTCGCGACACTTGTTCGACCGGCTATGAATGAGATCGTAACAGCTGCCAAAGCATGCGGTGTCAATCTACCGAATGGCGTGGCAGAGAGAATGATTAATATCGATCCGTTGACTCTGTACTTGAGACCGAGTATGGCGGAGGATGTACTCAAGGCAAGCACATCTTTTCCACGAGGCTGCCAGATGGCATCAGGCTGACCATAGGCTTGATTTCTAGGGCAATCTGATTGAATTTGAAAACATAGTCGGAGCACCATTGCGCGAGGGCACGGCTCGTGGAGTCTCAATGCCGACCCAGTCGTTCTTGTATCATACGCTCAAGGCGATGCAGTGGCGTCTCAAGGTGCAGCGGGGCGTGATTGAGATTCCGCCAAAGGGAGGTGCTCACTCTTGAGATGTACATGGCATTATTTTGTGATATTCCACTAAATGCAAATGGATAAAAAGTTATGCATCCGTCAAGCCCTTGCCGATGGACATGTCATTATGAAAACGCCCGGCAGACCTGCCATATAGTTGATTGATATCCCACTTAGCTCCGAGGTGTTTCAGTGATCTCATCGTTCAAATACTCAAGTAAGCTATTCATGAGCTATCAAAAGCAATGAAGCTTTGGTGTCGTGCAGCTCTAGGTCAGTAGGGGCCGTCGTCGGACGAACCTCGCCCCCGATGCTCCTTTTATATGCACCAATCAGCTTTGATTCGAGGTCTCTGAGTGCCTGTACAGCTTGATCTCTACAACAGTCATTGCGCGTATTTTCGGATATCTCGCAACTTGTTGGTTTATGTTCGGTAGACACGCAGGCTTTTCACGGATCGATGGAGTTACGGAACGCAATTCGCCCGGCACCTTGGAATCCCAGGTACCTGAATGGGTTTAAAATGGACATGTCTCGTTGTTCTCGCAAGTATAGTCAGATTAGTTGAAAAGCCCAAAACATCGGATAACACCGCAATTGAATAGTCTCAAATAGATGCATCGACAAGATGTCTAGCAGAAACTTTATTGAAAGGTCGCCATTGTCGGGGTAAGTCCATACCATCCAACTCACCATCATCATCAAAGCGTATAAAGCGCCATCTCACTAGGCTCAAAGGCCGGCGGCCAAGTAGGCACATACCTCACCAGAGCCCTGCTCTCCACGGGGCAGACACCAAATCACCGCCCTCACCCGCCAAGACAGCAAGAACCCCACCCCCCCGGCGTCGCGATCAAGCACATCAGCTCTGCCGACCCCTCCAGCCTCGTCGCCGCCCTCCGCGGGCAAGACGCTTTGATCTTCACTCTGTCCGTTCTCGCAACCGACGAAGCAGACCGACTCATCAAAGCCGCCGCCGAAGCCGAAGTACCCTGGATCCTACCCAACGGATTCGGCTACAACTCCGACAACGACGCCATCAACAAAGACACGTTCACTGGATTCCCGAAGAAGGCGCAACGCAAGTTGATTGAGGAGTTGGGTAAGTCGGCTTGGATTGGCGTGGCGACCGGGTATTGGTATGAGTATAGTCTGGCGGTGGGCGGGTGGTCGTTTGGATTCGACGTGAAGAATGATGAAGTCACGTTCTACGACAAAGGCAAGAAAAAAGATCCATCCTTCGACGTGGCCTCAGATCGGTAGGGCGGTTGCGAGTCTGCTTTCGCTGCCTGTTACCTCGGACGGCGAGTCGGTCACGACTCTGTCTTCATTTGGAAATCAGTTTGCCTTCATCTCTTCCTTCTACGTGGACCAGCGAGAGATATTTGAGTCCGTGCTGCGCGTGACAAAGACAACCCGCGACGAATGGAAAACGTCTCACCAACCTTCCGCTGCCCGTTTCGCGTACGGTAAGCAGATGCTCCAGAACGGCGACAGGCGCGGGTTTGGGCTTGCGTTGTATGCGCGGACTTTCTTTCCGGACGGTGCGGGCACGCACCCAGGAAATGCTAACGTTCAGCTACATATTCCAGAGACAGAAGAGTTAGATGAGTATACAGCGACGGCGGTCAAGATGGCGGAAGAGAATTATTTTGAGAAGCAAGTTATCCCTCGGATTACGCCCGCGGCGTCTTGATCTGCGATACGGAAGTCAGAGTGAACAGATGCAAATTTTATATAGGCCTTGCAAATGAACGAATCTATCGTCTCCCATCTACATTTCCAATCATGAATATATTTCGTATAAGACGTTTAAACAAAGAAGTAAGAGAGCTGACAAAACAATCTGATCAATCCTCGGTCCTGATATCCTGATTCGAATCCACTCTCGGACGTAACTACCCGCTAAAAGGATGTAATTCGGGATAGCTTGGATATTTCCGACAAGGCCGAGGGTGATTTGTAACCAGTTATTCGAACGACTGAGCTTCATGCTCGGTTGCATGCGATCATGATGGATATTGATCGACTCAGATCGCAAGGGAGAAGCCAGGATGGGGATTATTTAACTACGAGTGGAAGGCCAGGCCAGGCTTGAGGGGTTATTTTGTATAGCCCAGCTCAGTTCCTGCAACTACAACACTACAAGAAACAAAGCCTGAATTTAGAATCTCAAGAATCAATTGCTTGTCGAATTATCTATTCGCCCGAGATCTTGCGCAATCCACAGACCGAACAATATGCACTTCTTCGTTGTAGGCGGCAGCGGCCAAACAGGCAGCCAGGTCATCGCCGACATCGTCCAAGAAGACCCGGACCACACCATCACAGCCCTCGTCCGCAGCCTATCCAATATCATTTCCCGACCCAGTCTGACTCTCGTGCAAGGCACACCTTCCAACATCGACGACGTCCGAAAAGCGTTGTCGACACCTCGCGCGCCGGACGTGGTTATTGTGACGCTCGCCACTGTCAAAGGGGCTGTATTCGACGATCAAGGGACACCGTTCTTGACACATGTTGTGCGCAACTTATCTCAAGCCCTGAAAGAGTCGGCTGCGGAGAGGACGAAAGTGGTATACATGTCTGCGATGGGAGTGGGAGAGTCGTTTCCCAATCTCAATTTCCTGATGAGGGGCCTGGTGCAGGTAACGCCTTTGAAAAGCCAGTTTATCGATCACAAAGGGGCGGAGGGTACATTGAAAGCGCTTGCCCGAGAGGGAGGGAAAGACGGCAGGCAAATTGTAACGACAATCGTTAGACCGTTCATGTTGACGAACGCTGCTGAAGCGAAGGTGGAGTCGTTGGGAGAGAATGGAGAAGAGGCTTCGTTCATGCCGAAAGTGTCGAGAGCGAGTGTGGCGAGGTTCCTGGTTGACGCGGCCTTGGGAACGGAGTGGGATGATAAGGTCACTGTAATTGCTAATGTTAGTGCGTGAGTGTCATAGGTCTAGAATTTCCTGGTCTTGTTAATTGTGTCTAATAGGTTAGCATGCCATTAATCTGTGATGTTTATGTGGTCAGTTGTAAGTAAAAAAAAAAAGTCGAATGCGATTAGATCAACGCTGGTTGATATTCCATATTCTATCGGGGCCGTAGCAGAGATGGAACCGCATCGGTTCTTAGTAAATCACATCAAAATTGGATGTGGGTATGTGTTGAAGTCCCGTAACTCGTAAAACAACGTTAAGTTGTGTTATCATAAGACAAGCCGTTTCGACACATAGAGGAAAAACAAAAACGCCGTAATTTTTCGCTACTGGGCTCCAGTCCCAGTCTATCCCTGATTCATTAGTCGTTGAGACATTAATAAGCGTTGAGCCTGTATGCATGTTGAAATGGTGGAAGAGCACCATGTAATTTGTTGAACGGTGGTAACAACCATCGGGTATCATGTTAAATGTTGAGCAATGGTCAAAGACCATGGGTATTATGTTGAAGTGTTGAAATGTTGAATGGTGGAAGAGCACCATGGGTATCATGTTAAATGTAAACAATGGTCAAAGACCAGGGTATCATGTTGAAAAATGTTGAAAAGCTTGCAAAGGTTGAAAGGTTGAAAACGCCTGTTGAAATGCTGGCTGAAATGCAGGTTGAAAAAAAAAGAAAAAAACAAAGACCCAAATCAAACCAAAACCTGAACGGAAAAAATCTCGGCAGCACAAATAAGCAGAGTAGTACATCATCAAAGATGTCCACCCATCGAAACAAGTTTCGACTGCAACTCTTCAATGGTAGATTGCAGGTTTCTTTGAATGAAACTGCCCATTGTCGAGTACATCTGTGCTGGACCGACCGCAGAAGCGGCGTTCAGGGTCTTGATATCAGTGGGACTGCCGGCTGTTGAGGGCGGCGAAAAAGGTTGATCGTGGCAAGTGACTGAACCAGAGTACATCTCAATATACTGCTTGATTGGCTTGGACATCATGCGCAACCGGTTAAGGACTAATTGAATCTTCATCAGATCGCTGGATTCGTCGTCCAGTTCGTAGCCACCGACGCTGATGGGACGATGCACGACTTCCTCCTTGACGCTGTTGCCGCCGTTGATGTCTGGCAGATCATGCGACACAACTGCAGCTCGGTACCATGCCAATGCTTTGGAAAAGATGGTGCTGAGAAGCATTGGGAAAGACGAGTCCTTGGCGCAGCTGCAAGCAAGAATAGTAGACACATTCTTCATGGCCTCACTGTTGATCTTGAGCACTTGGTCGATGGTCGGACGAGGTTGTCCTTCGGCAGTTCGCTGCACGGTAGACGGCAAACACAATGAAGTCATAGTCTCCAGAGCCAGATGAGTGCAGTCATGAGCGTTCTGCTGTGATAACAAAGACGGACCCAAGTCCTCGAAAGGGCTGGATCCGGTCGAAAGAAGAGTCGACTCAAACGAGGGCGCATAATAACTGCTGGGCGACAGATAGACATTTTCGGGCTCATCCTTGACTGGCTTCTGCACGCCGGCAGGCGAGGGAGGAAAAGTCAAGAAGGCGTCGTCCGACTGGCTGGGAGGGTTGCTATAGGCAGAAAGAGCATCGACGTTCATGAGGTCTGCCGTCGACACGACGGGATTGCCATTGTTGTTGGGATGGTTGTGCTGATCAAACAAAGCACGGAACGGGTCCGCTGGGGTGCCTGAGGCTGCCATGTGATCGTGCGCGGCCAACAGACTGTCGAAAGTCCAATCGGCAGACCAGGGAAGCTCCGTCGTTGGGATGACCACATTTTCATTGTTGATACTGAGATTTGCAGGCAGGGGGTTTTCGGTCGTTGGATTCCCATCCGGCTTCCCAGGCAATTTCGCATTCATCATGGCCTTGGCCTTGGCTGATTTGCGAGGTTTGCCCATGCGCATCGACCGGCTGTAATGGCACTGCGCCCCAATCGTCTTGCATCGCTGGCACTCTGGTTTGTCCTGGCTACATTTGATCTTGTTGAGCGAGCAGCGATCGCAGGCTGACCTTAGCTTGATGCGCTCTTCTCGTCCGGGAACAGCAGTTGCTTTTGTCTGTGCGTCGGCCATGGTACTTGCAAGTCGGCAGTACTGAGGGGAAGCAAATAATGGTTACTGGAAATAAAATTGGAGAAAAAAAAAAAGGGTGATAGAGATAGCTAGTTGGTTGTTGCAGAGAGGAATGAAGAAAGAAGGAAGAGAAACAGAAGCAGCGGGGAAGACTTCGAAGAGGATCATCCAAAAAGTCGCTCTTTCCAGCTGGAAAGGCCAATTGACGGTCTGGCCCAAAACAGTCTAGCGTTGGCGCTGACGGAATTTGTTGCGAATTACGTGCTTTTTGCAGATGTAAATACTAGCGCATACGCTACTTACGCACTCCCCTGCCACCAAGCTGCGTAATTTTCGAAATAGGCCCGAGTACTTCACATTAACCTGATATTTGCACAAAAAAGTCTGCCTTGACTATTGATTTTACGCCTGCTCTACTGGCTCTTGCTCTGACGCTAGTAAATTACTTGGCAGCAATTCCGACAACTTTACTCCGTAGTTCGCTTCGTTTTCTGTAATATTTCCCCTCGCAGCCTAGCTTGGTACTCACTCCTTCGGCGCCAGTGAAGAGGGAGGGGCACAACTACTTTCTCCGACAATGAAACTCCGTTGGCTTTTCGCGCTCTGAGGATTCTCGCCCCATGCATTCTAACCTTACTTGCTCAACGAGCTGCATAGCCGGACTCTCGTTGGTTGAGTCATGCTTCGGACTTGTTGCTTTGAGGTTACTTGTTTGGTCCAAGCGTGCCACACCCACCGTCTTCTATTAGCTGGTCTGTCCGGAGAACGTGAACGATGCCGGATCACCAATTGACACGCAGTAAGTTTCTCGTGCTCCAGTCCATGTTTGACGAATAGCATACGCCAAGCTATTCTCTTGCTGTGCGACACGTTCTCTGACTTTGATTGTGAGAGAGGGAGAAGGAGAAAGAGAGAGAGAGAGAGAAAGAGTGTGTGTGTGTGTGTGGGGTGGGGCTGTCGAACTCCGAACGGATTCCTGATTACTAAGGCAACCAGGCAAGCAACCGACCACTCCCAAATGAGCCACACGAAGTCTGGTCCTACAAACTCAATCCATTTTTCCTCGACACTTCAATCTATTTCCCTACGACCAAGGCAGATCGATGTAGATAGGTATCGATGCTGCTTGACATGCTAATGTCATACGTTACGCCTCGGCGACCGTTGTGATCCGACTAAAACAGCTCGGTCACCTCGGCGCATGCTATCTTAAATCTTATCGATAGACCGACGCCAACGTACGAAATGGCCCCATGCATCGGACAAGAAGTGATTGGCTCATGACGCCTGTCAAGTTTCTCCATGTCCGATTGTGAGATAGGATTCTTCAGCGGCTTGGCTGAGGTCTTGAGTTTATCACGAAACAGCCGAATCCTAACCCTCCGAGTTGTAACTCAGCGCTTGCTTATCGGATGCATGGTTGAATCAACGCCGAGCATCCTCTATAGGCTGCTCCACAGTTTACTGGTGCATTGGCTACGTAGATACGAGACTCGAAATGTCGTGCTCACGGACTCCGGGGTGCATATGTGAACGATTCGACCGTCAGAGTGGCGCCATGTCCCTCTTGCAGTTTGAGGGCTGAAACACCGGCACAACGCGGCTCTTACTGAGACGTTACCGATATACTTTGCAATCTTTTCGAAGCATTTCTATGATATGCTGTTGTACTTGATGGTAACAAGCGGTGACGAGAATGGCTGGTGGGAACTCTGATGGACAAAGATATGGCTCACGGATGCCGAGGATTCCGTAACATCTCGCTTCCGTGATGTTATCATCGGATCTTTGATGGACAATTGCCATGAATATTGCAGTGGTGCCAATCGTGATGATGGTGTTTTGTGCTTGGACACACCAAAATCCATTGCAATATACTGGAAGCTGAGGCGATCTGTGTTTGTTTGAAGACGGTGCCCTTCAAGTATTCCTGGTCAGATGAGCTCCCTCCACTTCGAATGATCCATGACAGATCAGCCATGGATTTGGCTCATTAGCTTCTAAGCTCATATTGATCTGCCTAAGTATGCAACGTGATCTGTTTCTGAGAGTCATGAGTATATCCAAGTGTCTTTCGATGCGAGGCCCAAGCTTGAGGCTAAGCAGTAACGAGTGCTTTTTCCATGCGTATAGAGCCAACTATTTCTCTAGCGAAATATCATCGGCGGTTCTTTTTTAACTTTCATCCCAAGAGACAGGTTCACAGTCTGTCCAATGTTAGAATATGCATTCGCAGAGGCTATGCTCATGCAGCAAGGTCGACACAGCCTTTAGCGATCAATGAGCCAAACATCTCATGCAACAGCCTGGAGAGTAAATGGCAAGATCTGGTTCTCTCAGGAGAAAAAGCTACCCCGCCACGTTCGCTATGCTGCGGTCGCGTATATCCTGGTTGTCGACAACGAATCACATCCGAACATTTCCACAAGGCTGACGCTTTGAATAGACGCAGCCTGATCACAGCTCGGTGACAATATTGGGCTCGATCCAGCCTCGTGGACAAGCACACAGTATATCTTCTTCGACTCTTTCGGTTTTGAGCTGTGTTTCATCTTCCCGATTCCTTCAAGTCTTTCAAATCGATCACTGATTTCCTGCCCATCCCCTCGGTATGGCTGCCGTTGGAGGATCACTCTCCGCACTAGAAGTTGCGAAAATTGCAAAGTCTATCACTAAAGGGGTCTCTCTCGTTTACCATGCCGATGCTGAGTTTGCCAAATGCCATATCGAATACGAGAATTCCAACAGCTATTTGAAGCAGAATCTGAATTGCTCCCAGCAACCTTCCCACTTGGTCGAGCTTAACAATGTGATACAATGCTATCTCAAGGATATCAAGTTAGACTTTGATTCCGCTCGTGCCAAGATGAATACTTGCAATCTACCCTTAAATGATAGTGGGAGCAGAAGGCTGGAGTTGAAAAAGAGACTCAAATGGGTGCTCATAGTGAGAAAAAGAGCGATCGCTTCTATCAAGTGCTTTGAAGACAGGAGGCGTTTTCTCGAAGTGACGTTCGGCCTCAAATACGGGCAAGTAGTGTGCTATCTTCACTGCGGGGGTTCTTTCTTGCTGATTATGAATGCTAGGCTCATCGACATATCTGTCTATCTACGCCAAACTGCACAAGAACTTTCCGAAGAGCAGACCTTACTAATCATGAACGGGCTTGCAGACGTCCAAGCCGCGCATATGTCTGAGATGATTAAACATCAGACATGCAATGGCTGAGGAATCGAAGAGCAGAGAGAGTTTTTGGTATGCCGCGATGACCGGTTTGCTGATCATGACGAGTTACTCACGATCACATCTAGGAAGAGATTCGGAAAACGGGTCCGTCCTTCACAATCGATGAACCACTCGAACACTATCTCCTTGTCTAACGAGCATGAGAATACTCCCGTAGTCATTGAAGAAATGGTTATGACTGACGACGACCTCACGAGCGACGATTTTGGGCCAGGGATGGTTGATAGAGACGCGGACATTCAGCAGATCGTCGACCAGGTTCACCCATCTGACAGACGCAGCGAGTGCAATTCTAAAGAGCGGTCCATATGTCCAGCTGAGTTTGAGACTATCCATTTGGTGGATAGCAATATTTATACTTCGACATCGGTTCCTTCCGATGTCGAGCACAATCTCCCCGATGACGAGTATGAGGAAGTTGTCATTGATTGTTACCCGGACTGGCCAGAAGAAATCTACAAAAAAGAAATGACGAATCTCAATCGGATCCGGCACGAGGCTATCCAGGGTTTGGTCGATGAAGAGAATTCACTTCAATCTTGGCTCCAGGAATGGCCGAACGACATACACAGCATGTTCGAGGATGATATCACCATCACTTCCTGGTTGCGGGAATGGCCAGCGGAAGTGGTACGACTCTTCTCCGATCGTGAAGCTGAACGGCCAAGGCTTGTACTGAACGCCCGAGCTGTCTCGATCGCTCATGCTTCAGTCCTAGCCCAACGTGTTGCTGAATCGATGTTTCCGCCACTCCTTAATCTTCCGCGCAGTGCCACGTACTATGTTCCCGCACCATCTTACCTGGGCGCGGTTCAGTTTTTCATTGCTTTCCTGTTCCTTCAATGAAATAGTTACCTTGGACCTTTAAAAAGCCTTAATACTTGATACACCAGCCATGCGTCATATAAATATACACACGCACAGATATATCTTTGTATAATTTAGCATAATATTGTCTAGATTCTTCAAAATATATGCATTTATTAATTCCTTTACATCTTTCATAGCTTATATAACTATTAATGTCCATATTGGCGTACATCTCCCGATATAGAGCTACCGAGGGACAGAAGTCTCGAGAGATCAGTCTCTAGCCACGCGGTCCAAGTATCATCCTGGCGAACCTTTTTCGCGTTGCCGGTATGAATTATACTTCTGCTTGTAAGTATTGATATTATGAATCATGAATATGTGATATCTTGTCGTAAATACTGTTACTGCTTTATTTTAAGCTGATAGCCGCGCCAATTCGCAGTCAGCCCTAACCAGGGCTTCTCCATGCAGGTCATGGCACAAATTATTAAGCCTTGAAGTAATGCTAGGCGATATAAGGTGTGCATAGGTAAATGGCTGTAATACATGAGAAATACAAATCATATGTAAACAGCATTGGAGCCACATATTAATAGTCCTTTTCTACCTTGCTGAGGACCCAAAGCATAAATCCGTTTAGATACCCAGACATACAATAACAAGGACTATCGTTCTTCGTCCTGCGAGTCTCGATAACCTTTAGTACCATCTCACTTGTCAGTTCATTGCATTTGAAAAGGCTTAATTACACAAGAACACTTTCACGATCTATAGTCAGAAGCTCGTCAACAGGCGGTTGACTGCTTCAGGAAGGTAATTGTTAACTACCAACCTGAGTTCATTTACCGGCATGATAGAATCGGGTCATCTGTATGGCCGAGGGAGTCCATCGCAACCTAGCGGGGACCAGTTTGTTCAGCTGCTTATACGTAGTGTAACATCGCTAGCAATGGTTCGGTTCGGCTCATGGGTTCTTGGGGCCAAGATGTTGAATCGCATTTCAGATTCCACGACTTCAGATGAAACGTTATCATTGTATACGCTAATTCTGTTCTGGATCTTGTCATCAGGTTCCCCAATACGCTCAAACTGTTCTGCGTATTCCATGCCATAAACCTATCTCATATGTGAGACATCCCGATCAGGGCCTGGAAATATTTATGAATAATGACATATCTTTGATACCACTAGGCACGGTTGACTTGACTTGACGAGCAGAAGAGTGGATTTATACCGAATACGCGCTGTGGAGTACACCAATGGCATATTATATCTCCTACGGAGTATGAAGTTAGTCAACTGTGTGGCTTCAAGATGACACAGTGGCTCGATGTTACCGAAGGCCCTGCGTGGTTCTTGACTGAAGATTTACCGCTAGGAAGCGTACTTAGATATTTATGGCATAATGCGGAGAGTCGGATTAAATCAATTTATAGTTGTACTTTGCTGTGCACATGGCAAATTCGCAAATTGCGATAGGTACAAAAGACTGGAACAAGAATCGACCCGAATCAAGGATTAGGTTCACGACGAGATTGATGGTCAGACTTGAATTCTATGCTTGTTAATATAGATTCGGGTGCTGTCTCAGTAGAGAACTCAGCTTACAGATTTTTCGATCCCTGCTTTACGGATTCACACGGAGCATTAAAGTAGGCGGAAAGGATCTCGCAGACTGTTGCCGCACTCACAGTATGATCAGATTGACCACAAAACTGAAATACTACCTTAAATAAGCACTAGATCCCCAAACAGTCCTTATAAGTCAGTCATTTCGTTGCTCGTCGCATGCTAGCGGCGCCCCAGATGTCCTTGAATCTATCATGGCAACTTGTTTCTTGCGTTCTCCGTGGGTAGGTAAATAGTCCTGCTACCAGACTGGAGTCCGCCGGACAGATGGCCCTGTAATTATGACAGTTCAAGATATACGTACCTTCATCTGCTCAATGTCAACACAGCACCTGGTTACCTAAACTGGCTTGGCTTCACTGCTCAAACAGCCAAGCTATTAGGCTATAAAGTATCGTACTTCTAGATTCGTGTTTAGAGTAGATTCGACCTTGCTACACCGCAATCAAGTCTGAATCACGCGTAAGATGAGATTCATTCGTTCGACAACCTTGCTCCGGCGACCCATTGGACTACAGCATCTAAAAATCATATGGGTGGGTATGATCAGAGAGGGTTACTTTTGGAAATGCTGAAGCGCAATGTTTTCACGCATCAAATGCAAAAATTAAGGCATGACCAACAAAAGTAGTCTCGTGAACCACGCGATTGGACTGTCGAACACGACCAGTACATTGTGATTGTGATGAGTAAACATTCCAAAGTCACTGTAACATCAAATCTTAGTCAATCCGTGGTCAAATATTGAAAGGCCAAGAGTGTTTTTATGACTGCGGCTTTAATTTTTCCATCTCAAAATAATTGACCGCGTAAAGAAATCGTTGCTTCGTCGGAAATAGAAGCCCAATTCATCTACCGAGTCAAGTCCAAGCTGAACCTGGTCCCAAGTATCATAAAAGATATATTTTTAGTGTTTCATCTCCACGGACCGATTGCTGTGGATTCTATACGCTTGCTTAGACATGATTCGCCCAGGAATACGGAGTACGGAGTGAATCCTGATTCATGCAGAACTTTGACCATTAGGTTATGAGTAGATCGATCAGCTTGCGTTGATCACAACCAAAATTTCCTCTTGGGACCGTCGGATACGCTACCGCAACAGTGGCGCTGTGATCAGCTCCTCGTGTTTAGTTCTGCCTCAGATGTTGGTTCTCCACAGGGTGACGCAAACTCGGATAAATTTAGCTGCTTGGATCTTCTTCCTCTGATGGGATAACCAACGTTGTTACAATTGATGTTGGGTCATTTTTGTAGGTGTGTCGCATTTGGAATATGTAGAGTGACTACCAACGAAAGGATACCGAGAAGCATCCCCGTTCATCTCAAACAGCCAGGGTAGCAGTACATGAATGAACAAGAGTTTCTGGGCACCTACATAGTAGTGCTTATAAAAGACTGAAACCTGTCTAGTTCATGTATGGCTACGTAACATCGCCTGCCTTACCCCAACGACCAAGAAGCTAATACAGGCTTCTGATTGATCCGGAGGCTCTGAAGAAATGTTCTAGCTGACAGTTTGTAGCTTAGCGGAGACCCCTAGGTAGTGTTTTGCAATGCCACAGCCAGGCCCACCATGTCTGTGGGCCATGGCCCCTACATCATGGGTTCTGATTGATGCTTATTTACGCTGCAGGATATTTAGCCATGCTATGTAATAACGGTGGTGCAAGGGTTTACAGGGGGTCATCGTAGCTGCGGTAGTTTAGTTTCGGGGTTTTGTATAGTTCTACTTGTTTATTCTATTCTCGCAACGTACCTGGATATCGCTGGGCACATTCGTCCCTATAAAAGGACCCATTGCTCCCATTAAAATCGACACTTGTTACAGAAATCGAATCCCATAAATAAAGGTCAATCAACCCAACGTTCGAGTCAGTATGCCAACGTCCACTCCCATCTTTAGGGTTTACTGACAGATCCCACAGGTAATGGTCGCTCACGGATTTCTCGCTCGGCTTACAGCCGCAGCCCTCTGCCTCGTCGCTATTCCAACATCAGCTGCTCCTGTTGAGAAGCGGACAGGCATTGTCCCTGCTCTCTCCGGCGCAGAAGATGTGATCGGAAGCGGCACATACCCCCGTGCTAATTACCTCTCTGATGGTTCAATCATCAGTGCTTATACTGCTTTTGCAAATGACGACAGCATCATCACCATTGCCCATTCCACCGACGAGGGAGTATCTTGGACTGAAATCGGAACAGTCGCTCAAGGAGCTACTGCTACAACCGACATTGACAACCCATATCCATACCAACTCCCCTCCGGACGCATCCTGGTCGCATTCAGAAATCACGACCGCTCCGACGGTGTTTACACTTTCTTTCGCATCACTATCTGCTACTCCGATGACAACGGTGCCACCTGGGCGTTCCTCAGCACTCCAGCCTCAGACCCAGGCCCAACCAATGGAAACTGGGAACCTTTCCTCCGCATGGCTGAGGATGGCACCACCTTGCAACTCTACTACTCTCGCGAGAACTCCGCCGCCGATCAGGACAGTTTGATGCGTACCTCAACCGATGGCGGTGCTACCTGGACTTCTGCCACTGTCATCTCCGGCGCCGACACCACTGACGCGCGTGATGGCATGCTTGGAGTCACCCAAGTCTCTGGTAACAATCTCATCGCAGTCTTCGAGTCCGAGACTGATGGCGGTAAATTCTCCGTCCACTCCATCACCAGCTCGGACGACGGCGCTACCTGGGGTAATCGTCAAACCGTCTATGCTCCCTCCGGTTTCAACGCCCAGGCTCCTCAGGTCACCAATGTTGGCGGTACCCTCGTAGCTAGCTTCCAGACTGATGAGGACGGTGGTTCCGGTGAGGCAATCAAGATCCTGACCAGCAGTGACGGTGGTGCTACCTGGGGGAACAAGTTGACCACTTTCCCTGCCACCAGCAACTGGGCTGGTTTGCTGGCGCTTGACGACGACGTCAGCTTCTTGAGTCTGGCTGATCACTCTGGTGCTAAGACCCAGAAGGTCACCCTTTCCTAAGAGTTGTATTTTTAAGCGACGTCTCGTTCACTATCTTTGCATGTATGCGCCTCAAATTGAAATTTTTTTTCAAATCTGCTTTTAATTAGTTCCCTGTACATAGGCTATCAGATTGTCATCAAAACTCTATTTTTCCGGGCAGATACTACAATCATAGACCTAAGCAAATGAAGTTTGAAGCTTTCCGGACATCCTGTTAGCCAGCCGCTCCTTCATGGTTGAGCCATACATATGTCGTATCCATGCACAGCAAATTGATCTTGTATCCTTCGGGTCAATAATTTCCTCAACGCCAAACGCATTTGCCGTTCTCACAGGGTTCATGAGCCGTTTATACTCCTCTTCAAGCGCTCGGTAGACCTCAATCTTGTTGCCCGCTTTCTCTGCTTGCGTCAGCTCATGACGGTGCCCAACTTCGATGCCGCCATCGAGAGGCAATGATCCCCAATGCCCTGATGGCCATGCTACTTGCATTGGGGGATCGCGTGCGCCTACCATTACACCTCCGGCTACACCGAATACGCGCCTCGTAATGACGCTAAATATAGGCATGGTAGTGCTAAAGTATGCTTTGGTTAATTCAACACCCCAGCGCATTGTAGCGGTACGTTCGGCAATTGTTCCGATGGCGTAACCGGCTATTACACTATTAGTAAATGTATCATTGTTTGGCAAGAAGAGAAGGAAGAACTTACGGACGTCCACAAACTGCACTACAGGAATGTTCATGACATCACACAATTTCAGAAATCGTGTCAATTTCTGACTACCTTGTGCGTCCAACGCCCCTCCATTAACCTCACAGTTCAAGGAGATAATTCCAACCGGATGACCTCCCAGACGAGCCAGACCGTTGATCGCAGTCTTGCCCCAGAGAGCTCCTATCTCAAACCATGAATGCCGGTCAACGACACTATCGATAATGGCTCTCGGATTGTACATCCGTGCTTGTCTCCGAGGAACGATGCTTCGCAATGATATGTCCTCTCTGTTAGGTGGATCATCATTAGGAACGATGGGCGGCGCTTCTAATCCGGAGTTTGGCAGATATTCCAGGATCGCCCGGATTTGTTGAAAGCACTCGGCCTCGTTTGCTGCTAGATTATCGATCGTGCCATTCGTGCAATGCATCAACGGTCCGCCCAGATCTTGAAAGTCCAATCCTTCCTCGAATGTTGCGCCTTCCACGACTTTTGGTCCGGCGTTGAACAAGCTTCCGATATCTGCGGCCATGACACTGAAATGGCAAGCGACGACTCTCGCGGCTCCTAAGCCGATCTGAATGTATACTAATCAGCATGTAACGATGAGTCCATTCGCGTGAAGGCTAGTCATTACCGCCGGTCCGACAACAGCCCCAAGATTTGGAATTCCCATATTCAGCTGCTGCACGACCTGATGCAGATGTGGGATCCGAGGTAAATAGCTCCATCCGGCCTTCCTGATAGTAGTCACACTTCCTCCACCTGAACTGCCGTCAACCAATTTTATAACGGGCAGTCTCAGTGCAATCGCCATCTTTTCGATGTACACCGTTTTCTCTATCGTAGCACCGTCTGCGTGCCCACCACGAATACTAAAATCATCGGCTGTGAGTAGCACGTCTCGCCCCTGCAGCTTTCCCATTCCTTGAATGTTGTTGCTCGGAACAAAAGTGACTGGTCGTTCCTGTGCGTATCCCTCGACAGATTCCCATTTTACAGTGCCGGAAACAGAGCCCACTTCGTGGAACGTGCCCGGGTCAAGAATTTGATCTATTCGTTCGCGAACCCAGAGTTTGCCGGCTTGTTTTTGGCGGACGTATCCGCGTCGAGTTAGATCGGGTGTCTTTGCGATCGTGCGCAAGGTGGAGAGGGTGGTAAGGACGTCAGAATGGTCTGCTGGAGGGATGTGGTCTGGTTTATCCTGAGATGTCTGCTTTTGTGTGTTGCTTTTCGAGACATGCTCAGAAATTTGTGTGAGTCGTCCTGCAGCTTTTGACGATAAGTCATCGCCCTTGTCTGTTGGGTCCTTCATTGCGCTGTCACTAGATGCCCGCTTCTATGCTGGTCATTGCGATAATCACAGATTACGATGCGCGCATATACGACAATTGAAATCTGTTTCATTGAAGATCAACTCCGCTCGGTTAGAAGAGACTTGTGCTAAACCTACCTCGGATCTTCGACTTGGGGCGGGGAAGCTATTGTAGGAAGAGCTCTCCCCGCATGGAAATAGCCGACGCCATGAAATTTGATCTGCTCTCGAATTCAAGTGTGTATCTGATGCCGTGTGCCACAGTGTATGTTAGCTGCCCAGTAGACGAATACACAATGCGACCACCGACAAGTTCGATTCGGCGAATCTTAGTCGCCAATAGGTGCTCCAATATCCGCCACCAACAACTGAGAATATTCTCTAAATACTGACGAAATGTAGAGGCGAAATAGCAGTCCGTATCCTACAAGCCATCCGCGAATTACCTCGTACAGCAGATGGCATTGATATCGAGACATTTGCGATATACACCCAAGACGACCATACGCACTGTGAGATCGGGGCGCCGGATCACTCGATCCTCCTCCCATCTCCATCGTGTTACATGGATATTTCCTTTTTCATCAAGATCGCAAAGGAGCATTCAATCGATACAATCCACCCGGGATATGGCTTTCTTAGTGAAAGTGCCGACTTTTCGCGCCGCTTATGGCACGAAGCTGGTGTGCATGTCATTGGGCCCGGATGGGAAATTCTGGAACATATGAGTGATAAACTACAAGCAAAGGCATTGGCGACACAATGCGATGTGCCTGTGTTACCGGCAATGGAGAGACCAAGTGGGAATCTGGATGATATCAAATCATTTACCGATTCAATCGGAGGGTATCCTATTATGATGAAGGCAGTTGATGGAGGAGGCGGTAGAGGGATTCGCTTGGTGCGCACGGCAGTCGAGTTACCGAATGCTTTGGAGCGGACCCAAGGAGAGTCGCCGTCAAAGAATGTGTTTGCCGAAAAAGCGGCTCTCGATGGGTTTCATCACGTCGAGATTCAGATCATTGGTGATGGGTCTGGGGAGGTGATGCATGTATGGGAGCGAGATTGCAGTGTTCAACGTCGGTTCCAGAAAATCGTTGAATTCGCGCCGGCGAACATCGGAGACAGAACATTGGTCAACCGAGTCATTGAGGCCGCGGTCAGAATGGCAAGATATGTAAGTTATTTGGAATATCTTGATCAAGGTTGGACAGCTAAATGAATTCCTTTCAACAGGCCTGCTACTTTTCTCTCGGCACATTCGAGTTCTTGGTGAACTTCCGACTACAAGAATTCTATTTCCTAGAGATCAATCCGCGTCTGCAAGTCGAGCATACCATTACGGAATGTATCTCAGACATTGACCTCGTCCAGACGCAGCTACTACTAGCTCAAGGCGTGACCTTAGATGGGCTAAAGTCGCAATATCTTACAAAGAGCGATCGCTTACCAAACAAGCACTCGATCCAGCTCAGGTTATGTGCCGAAGACCCAGAGTCAAATTTCAGACTAAGCATTGGATCAGTCTCACACCTGATTATTCCGGGTGGACCTGGAGTACGAGTGGATAGCCACGTCTCTGCATCAAGTGCTACCAAAGTCGGGCCGGATTACGACAATTTATTAGCCAAGATTATTGTCACGGCGGGAACATGGGATTCTGTCGTCCACAAGGTCAGGCGACTATTAGAAGACGTGGTCATTTCAGGCGTCAAGACAAATTTGAGCCTGTTGCGCGGCATAGTCAACAACGAAGATTTTCTCACAGGCAGCATAGATACGCAGTGGCTTGAGAAGGATGTTTCCACCCTTATAGAAGCCGGTAATTCCATTGGAGCAAACAAGCCAAGTCGAGCGAATCTTCCATTCGAATCCTCACGATCATCGCTAGCGAAGCTAGTCGCGTCTTCGTCTTCGGTTCTGTTCCAAAAAGGCGATGCATGGTCAATCACACTGGAACCATTGCGACCTCAATTCGGACGGGGAAATACTCAAACTAAACAATCACATCTGCTCATCAGCCGAGTTCTCCGCAATGACTTTCCTTCCTCAGTCACGGCCGAGATTGAATATTCGTCGTCGTCTCCCAGCACAAACTCCACTGAATCCTCCACCAACACAGTAGCCTATCGAATCCATCTTGCAGAAACTAACGCCTCAGCATCCGCACTGACCTCCTTAAAGCATCGTCGCGGAGATCCAAGCAACAAAAGGCACATCATATTCCCACTTTCGGGCAAACTCATTGAAGTCCTCGTAGCTCCTGGGGACAGAATTGTTCCAGGTCAAGTAGTCGCATTCGTCAAGCAAATGAAAATGGAGCTGGAGATACGCAGCCATCGAGCTGGGATTGTGATATGGGTCTTTGATTTCGCTGCTACTAAAAGTGACGAACAATCGAACGATGATCAGGGGGTCGATGTAGCAGAAGGATCGCTACTATTGGAATTAGAAGAATTGGAGGATGTTAGGGGAAAACTCTAGGGAACTGTTGTATTAGCAAGTATGTCTTGATGTAAGAATAGGGCTTCTATTCGGGCACGTAACGACGAAATCCTTCACGCAACATCATCTTGCATCTGATGATATGAAGAACCGCGCTTGTCTCATGGTATTATTAGGCGCCACTTTCGCCGAGCTGTATAGTGATCTTAGTGTTCACATTAAGTGTGGATACGGCGCACCAATTTGGCCGACACTAAATTCTCCATGTAAGAAAATAACCGTACTAGGGAGAGAGACGTTTGGCCTCTTTGCGGCCAAAGTAAGCTGTTGAATTCTCTTCTTTCACTAGCAGTGCACAGAAGTAACGCTGTGGGTCGACGACAGGGGTCGCGTGTGCCTTGCAGGGATCGGTTGCTCCATGTCCTCTGTATCGGCCACTATTCTCGAGACCATAATTTGTACGAATATTCGGGTCCGCTTGTCCATCTCACCGTGCTGGGTAGCAGCTCTGATGTGAAGATTGAACACATTGCTACATGCCATCTGGATTGATTTCAAAGCAAGATATTTAATTTGGTTCCCATAGCGCGTGCGCCTCTACAGTCGAGCACTTCCATATATCGGCTCTTGAGGTGCATGATTTCTAATCATGCACAAGTGAGATTTGAAGTACACCTGCATTGGCTGGAATGCGATATCTCGATCCACAATTATGGTTGTATTGACCTGTCCAGGGCTAGTTGTCATGGCGGAGTAATTATTGATGAATGCTTAGGGCTATGGTGGGAGCCTGGGTATATAATGTGCTGTACCGTCTACTCAATGGTATGTCTTTATCAGCTTTGACTCCTTACAATTACTGGGTTCAATCTGACTGTGTGAGCACGATGAAGCTCTTTTATAGCCTCGCTGGAGCATTCGCGCTTCTAAGCACCGGAAACGCCACGCGTATTTCAGAATCGTACGCAGCGACGGCATCACGAACGACAATTGCTATTCCCGCAGGTACTGTCGTCGGCGCCATCAATGGCGACGTTGAAGACTTTCGAGGAATACCCTTTGCGAAACCACCTATCGGACCATTACGCCTGAGACCGCCTCAACGACTCGAAAAGTTCGATACAATTCAAGCAACTGGTGTAGGTCCATCATGTCCTCAAATGACCTCCCTTGAATATCCACCTCTTTTTCTCCAGGCGCTTGAGGAACCGGGCGTCGCAACAGCTCTTCTTCTGGGAAACTCCCAAGGCAACGAGACAGAAGATTGTCTTACGATCTCTGTCTCGCGTCCTCTAGGTACAGCGCCCGATGCAAAATTGCCCGTTCTATTTTGGATTTTTGGCGGTGGATTCGAGGTTGGTAGTACGCAGCCCTACAATGCATCAGTACTTATACCTCACGGTGTTACACGAGATAAGCCCTTTGTCTTCGTTGCCGTGAATTACCGACTTGGTGCATTCGGCTTTTTAGGGGGCAAAGAAGTTCTTGCTGATGGCTCTGCTAATCTTGGTCTTCTCGATCAGCGGATGGGACTGGAGTGGGTAGCGGACAACATCGCGGCCTTTGGCGGCGACCCGGACGCAGTCACCATATGGGGCGAAAGTGCTGGTTCCTTCAGTGTTTTCAACCAGCTTTCGATGTATGACGGCGATAACCTCTACAAGGGTCGTCCTTTGTTCCGTGCCGCTATGATGAACAGTGGTAGTGTCCTCCCGCTAGAACCTGTAGACGGGGCCAAGGCTCAGTCAGTCTTCGATACTGTGGTAGAAGCAGCCGGATGCTCTGCTGTAGCAGACAAGAACAGACTCGCATGTCTCAGGGAATTGGACTACGAGACATTCCTCAATGCATCTAACAGTGTGCCTGCTTTCCTGAGCTACTCCTCACTGTCGTTGAGTTATCAGCCAAGGCCAGATGGCAAAACGTTGACCGCGAGTGCGAATTCTTTGGCCAAGGAAGGAAAATATGCGGCAGTGCCAGTAATTATCGGTAGCCTGCAAGATGAGGTATATCCCTTTTCACAAGTCCAGATACATTTGATCCTGACTCGGTACAGGGAACACTGTTTTCTCTCTTTCAATCGAATATCACGACCAAATCCGACCTCGTTTCCTACCTGAATGACGTTATCTACCGCGAGGCAACACGAGAAGTGATCACGGCGCTGGTCAACACATACCCATACAAAAATGGTTCGGCTGGGAGCCCCTACGATACCCACTCACTCAACATTGAGTACCCACAATTCAAGCGTCTCGCGGCTATACTAGGCGATCTTCAATTCATTCTCTCGAGGCGATTCTTCCTGGAAACGTTGCCGTCATCGGTACCAGCGTGGTCGTTCTTGGTTACCTGGGGCCACGGGACACCCATCTTAGGATCCTTCCATACAGCGGATCTTCCTCGCATTTTTTACGGGACCGATGCGCCTAGCTTAGCTATTCAAGACCGATATCTGTCTTTCATCGCCTCGATGGATCCCAATCACGGTATCCCAAATAGTCCCGTAGGATATAGGACGCATTGGCCGGAATGGCACGGAAAGCGAGAATTGATGGAGTTTGGGTTGAATGCTACGAGCTTGGAGGCGGACAATTTTCGACAAGCTAATTATGAGTTTCTCAAGTCTCATTTCGACTCGTTGCGAGCGTAGACAGGTTCGCGCGACAGGTTGGTGTAACAAGAATATTGTAATATTGTAGTTTTTAATCGAAAGAGTCATGAGCCAATGCAGGCAGAATTGACACTCGCGTTCCATTGAGTTACGAGGCAGTGTTCAGATTGTAGCGTATCTTCAACCAGCGTTAAGTAAACTACCTCCCTCCCTAATGCAAGTACCTTTTTGCATTGCAGAGCAAACTCGTGCAAGCTAGCCCCAATTCGGTATAGCTAGACTAGAGTCTGCTTGCTGACGTCAACGAGACCACGAAAGAGTCTGGACTCTAGACCAGTCAGCCAACCAATCAGAGCCCTGACAATTCTACGGCCCGCACAGGCTATACCACAACAAGACTAGCGTCCCAGTCGCGCCAAATGGAGAAAAGTTCGAGACTCGCCGAGTCCATCGTGCCTTCCAAATGTGGGCAGTTTCCCTCCCGGACGGTCGGTCTATTCTCGCTCAACACTAAAGCTAAGCAACCCTCTTTCAATCAACACTCGAGAAGACTCTCGCTCGATCTCTCTCTCTCTGATTCCTGCTTCTCTGCACTGGAGTTTTATCCTTGACGTCTCCTAGTTTGATTTCTCTGTCGGTCCTTGTGGCCCTCAGGATGTTCCCCAGCAACGCCGCTTGGTCATCCCACACTCTCAGGCGCGGCGTGCTCAGCGCTGGCACGTTCAGTCGTTGTAGTCTTTAAATATCAGACGCAACAAGATAGTGACAAGAGACGACGATGGCAGCGTACCCTATCAACCCAGCATTCGACCAGCTGCCACCTTCCGATGCCGAGAAAAGACGCATTCGAGATTTGTCCAGGTAAGATCTCTTTCTGTTGCTTCCATCATCAGATGAACCCGTAATGTGACGGTCTCCGTTAGCCATGTAGATTGCTTACATTTCTTCTCGTAGGTATTATTGCGCCTTTCGTCAACCGCCCGCCTCTTCCAATGATCCTCTCACGCCAATTGAAAATGATGATCATTCAGTTGGCCCCTCTCTGTCGGAAGATATCGTTTTAACCGCCTTGGTGCAGCTGGGTGTTTATCGCTTCGGTTGCAATCGAGCGTTCGTCTCCCTGATCGATGGGCAGAACCAACATATCATATCGGAAGCTACGGCTTCCATATCCTTACGAGACAGCAACATACATCTCCCCGACGATGGCATATATCTTGGCGTTACCACGTTAGACCTGATCTTTGGTGTCTGTCCCCATGCGATGAAACTATTTACCGGTCAGCCTGTACCCGAACTGCATAATACGGACAATATGACGGCGAATTCAACACGTTTCATTGTTCGTGACTTCACAAAGGAAGAAGGTTTTACGGATCGACCATATGTGACTGGGTGGCCATACTTTCGCTTCTACGCCGAAGTCCCTGTGTATAGCCCCGCTGGCTACGTACTTGGAAGCTTCTGCGTGGTTGATGATCAGCCACGACAGAATTTTGTGGAAGCGGAAGTCACTGCGCTACAAGAAATTGCCGACTCGATTGCTCGTCACCTCGAGAATGTTAGGACTGTGCATTCCCACGCTCGATCAGATCGATTAGTGCAAGGTTTGACCAGCCTTGTGAAGGGACGGCCAGAGAGTGCCGCATCGTCTACAGTAAGCCTACAAGCTGGCGGCGGCCGGCTAGAGAGCCTGCCCTCTCTTTCCAAACAGCCATCCAATGAGAAGTCACAGGCTTCGCCACTAAATATCGAAGCGTTATCACTTTCAAGCACAGTGACTGACGAGACCTTGCCATCACAATCGATGCAAGATTCCTCAACGGTAACCAGAAGCACATCATTATCCTCCCCGCCTCGAGAACCTGCTTCATCCAAACCCTCAGCTGATAGCGTTCCTGTCGATAAAGCACTCTCGACCTCACCCGGAGAGGAAAATCAATCTGCACAAATATCCAAGTCAGGCACACCTCTTATTACTGTCAAGGAAGGTGCTTCGACTTCGAGACGGGTGGATGCTTTGTTCTCTCATGCAAGCTCTTTACTTAGAGAGTCAATGGATCTGGATGGTGTGCTATTCCTGGACGCTTGTCGCTGTAATTTTGGAATGTGAGTCTGAATCTGTCGTAATCAGAGCTTGAACACGGCTCAATGCTAACGTACTCAAGTGGGCCGTCAGTGGAATTATCCGACTGGGAGCCATTCCCAACGACTGTGAATGCGGATTTCACATCACGCTCTTTGGACATCCCGATTGAGAATGATCAGGACGCTTTCTGTAAGGTTCTCGGCTCGGCATCGACAGACATCGCCCATGGAAGCACCTCAATTGAAGCTTCGCCAAGCTCCGTGACAGAAGCTTTCTTGCAACATTTGATTACAAGTTATCCTCAAGGCGAGATCTTCGATCTAGACGGGGTCATACCCTTCCACAAAGACTCGAGGCAAACACTGCTTGAAACGAAATCTCGTATACGACCATTTAGAAATGGCAAATCGACCGCAAGCGAGCGTGATGCTCATCAGGCAACAGCATCACGCTTGGCAACTTACTTTCCTGACGCAAATACTGTGGTTTTTCTACCACTGTGGGACTGGAACAAAGGTCACTGGCTGGCAGGAACGCTTATCTGGAGTCGTGACAGCGAACGCCCTCTCGAGCTGGAAGAATTTCACTATTTCAAGGTGTTTGGGGACTCGATCGTTTCAGAGATCGCAAAAGCAAACTCTTTCGAGCTTGAGAACTCAAAGTCGGATTTTATCTCCTCCGTTAGCCACGAGCTGCGATCACCATTACATGGCATGTTAGCAAGTGCAGAGTTGTTGCTGGAAACTACTCTACAGCCCGACCAGCATGATCTAGTAAAGATGCTTGAAATATGCGGTCTAACTCTTCTGGATACGATGAACCATCTGTGAGTGACGTTCCTCCCCGGCCCTCATTTGCAAACATACTAATACCGTGCTCTAGCCTGGATTTTACGAAGATCAACAACCTTGTGAGCATCGAAGAGAATGCGAAGTCTTTTGATGATAGCTCCACGACTCTATCAACCGTTTTTGGCCTCGATTTACTGTTAGAAGAGGTCGTGGGTGCTCTATATGCTGGAAAGCTTCACGTCTCTCGTTACGCGGGTACTACAGCCGATCAGGAGAGACAGAGGATCAAAAGAGATCTGGGAAATATGTCCGTCGTTCTGCGTGTGACCGAACAGAACAATTGGACGATCCGATCTATTTCAGGCGCGTGGAGGCGGATAATTATGAACATTTTTGGCAATGCATTAAAGTACACGCAAACAGGCTTCGTCGAGGTCTCGTTATGCAAGTTCAGGAAAGATCCCGAGAAATCCGAGCCGGAATTTGCCCACTTGTCAGTAACTGATACAGGATGCGGTATGTCGGCCGACTTTCTCAGAAATAAATTGTTTTCCCCTTTTGCTCAAGAAGATACACTTTCTGAAGGAGTCGGATTGGGTATGAGCATTGTACAGCAGCTCGTTGGTCTTATGAAAGGTACACTCGACGTGAAGAGTGAACCCGGAGCAGGCACTCAGGTGGATATATTCATTCCCATCACCTCCGTTGCAAAACCACCATCGCTTCCGATGACACCAACGTCGTTCAAAACGCAATTTTGCCTCATAGGATTTGACGGGTATTCCGACCTGACGGAAGTGCCGACGGGCAGTCTGAGTCGCGAGGCGAAACGAAGACTCTGTATACAAAGCTTTCTTACTCAAGTCATCACCCAGCATCCTGACTGGAATGTTACTTTTGCTGGGACCCCTGGAAACGCCGTTGGCGATGTGGCAATCATCGAAGAAACAACATTGGAGCAGATGGCCGCTGGTGAGACTCTGCAATCGTCGAACACTAGATTCAGCCGAATGTTGGTTTTGCGCAATGGAGTGTCACCGTCAGGTGGTGTGCCGCTATCTAAGATTGGCGCAGAAGTCGTTCATACAATACATCCACCGTGAGTAATCTCTTTTTGTAAGCTTTCCGACCCGTCCACTGACATATGTTTACCACAAGTTTCTGTCCTCGGAAAATGCTGGATGCCCTTAAATGGATATTAGAGACTAGGAACGCGCCGACGCCGCAGTCGAAGGACAGTTTGGTAATTGAGGATACCACGTCTACCAGCCCTGTGACAAATTCGGTGGTAGCGGCAGACTTTACGAATACTGCATCGGTCCAGACTAGACCGCTGATACCGACATTGGATGCTATGACACCGGTGACAGAACGTCCGAGCTTCATTGAGACGAACCAAAATTATCATGTTCTAATCGTGGATGATAACTTTATCAACCTCAAGGTATGTGCCCGTTGGCCCAAAGTTGGATTTGCTACTACTTTCTGCGACATCATACTAAATATGTCCTATTTTTTCAGGTCCTTTCAACCTTTGTTAAAAAGTTAGGTCACACTTATGAGACCGCATCGAATGGGTTGATAGCATTGAACAAATACAAGGAGAGCACCACGCCATTTGATTTTGTGTTGATGGGTCAGTTGTCTCCATCACAAATCGCCATGCTTGACACTAACATAAAGACAGATATCTCTATGCCAGTGATGGATGGTCTAGTTGCAACTAGCCAAATAAGAGCTTTCGAAAAACAAAAATCACTGGCACCGGTTACCGTCCTTGCAGTCACCGGAGTTGCGTCAGCTACGATGCAACAGCAGGCTGTAGCGGCAGGGATCGACAATTATTTGATCAAACCCCTTTCTCTGCAACAACTCAAACGAGTCATAGTGAAGCATGCATGAACCCTCAGCCTCGTTACGAGGTGAGAATTTACGATTTTCTTTTTTTTTCTCAAATCTATTTCAAAAAGGTATATATGCATCTGGGATACATACAGGGATGGGTTGGTGGAGTTTCGAGGTCGGTTGGAATTTTGTACATATTACACTATACCCATATACACGGCGGGTAGCAGATTTGGTCTTACTTTGAACATACATACATTTTACGTCAACATATCCCTCAATTGAATGAGATTTGTAGGCAGGAGTGGTTGCGGTCTACTCACCATACATGCATCGTGAGCAAGCCAGGCATCAACCCTTGATCTGGCCGCAAAGCAGGGACAACTGAAGCTTTTCAACATTCACGCTTCAATACTACTTGACCGCACTTGAAAGCATTATATCGAGTCTAGATAGTTTGTACATGCGCATTTATCATATAGATCTTTCCAGACCACGCCGGGCACAGGCGACTCTTTTGTCAATGTCACCGTATGCGGGAGATGTCTCCGAGCGAGATGTGAAATGTCTCCGACATCGACATTGACCGAATTTCTTAGAAAATACTGCGAAGTTATATAAAGCCCTAGGTAATCTACGTTTTCTAGGAGAAAATTCATGAAAACAAGTCTCGTGTTATAGGTGAAAGAATCATCGCGTACGAGAGTTTGGTATCAATACCTTGAGAAAATGCTGCATCATTCATCCAACCCAACCACAGGAGATCAATCGCCATCTACCCTCTCTCTAGCTAGAAAAAACATGCTATCACCGCCGGTCTTCGACGCCCTTATAATCGGCGCCGGCCCAGCAGGCCTCTCTGCCGCAACTGGTCTCGCGCGCCAACTCTACACCACCGCCGTGTTCAACACTTCCGTATTCCGTAACGACAAGGCAAAACACATGCACAACGTCGTGGGCTGGGATCATTGCAATCCAGCCGCTTTCCGTGCCAAGGCTCGCGAGGATTTGCTGGCGAGATACGCGTCGACGGTACAATTCCATGATTTGGGGATCGACTCTGTCTCTCGGCGGGAAGGCGATGGAAGATTTGAGGCGAGGGATGAGAAGGGTGGTATTTGGATAGGGAAGAAGCTTGTGTTGGCGGTCGGCGTGAGGGATGTGTTTCCTGATATAGAGGGGTATGCGGATTGTTGGGGGGAGGTTATGTAAATTCTCTTCGTCTTTTCGTCTTTGGGATTCAGCTTATCGGTTGTGCTTAGCCATCACTGCCTCTTTTGCGACGGCTACGAGAAACGCGGTGCTCCGTCAGCGGGGGTCCTGGCAACGGATCTCCTTGAGCCCACACAAAGGACATTGCACGTGGGTCGAATGGCGAAGAGACTCGTTGACGAGGTCACTATCTACACCAACGGTAACAGCAAGCAAGCCTCGACGGTACAGGAAGCGATCGCCAAGCTGCATGGTTTCAGAGTCGATTCCCGCGCTCTTGCGAAAGTGGAAAAACATGAAACGGAAGCTGAGCCAAAGATCATTATCCATTTCAACGATGGTAGTTCCACCGAGGAAGCGTTTCTGGTAAGTATTCTTTCTTTTACCAGCATTCTAGTGTGGAAATAATTTCTACTAAAGGTGTACATGTACAGGCTCATGGACCGCATTACGTCCTCAACGGCCCCTTTGCCGAGCAACTAGGACTCGAAACAATCGAGACCGGCGAGATCAAAGCGTCGCCTATGTTCAACGAGAGTTCAATGCCGGGGGTGTTTGCGGTTGGTGATTGTGCCACACCTTTGAAGGCAGTGACCCCGGCTATGTACATGGGTTCCGGCACTGCGGCGGCGATTGTGATGCAGCTTCAGCAGGAGAAGTAGACGAGATCCATTCCGGAAGATACTGTAACTGGGCAAGTAACGTATAAGTACTGTATGGGAATTCTCATTACTTTCTGCGCACTGGGATGATACACATGTATGTACGTAGGTGTGTAATCTTGAACTGTGTGATATCATGTTGATATATGAGAACGAGCTGCGTTATCTATGGTACAATGTGAACAATATGTCGGCTACATTTCCCATGCTTTACCTCCAACATAATTCTCAATGCCCTTGGAATTACGTGGCGAGATACACGGGACATCAATATTTCAGCTTGAAAATCTTTTCTTCTTTTTGAGTAATCCTTCCGTGGGCAGGAGGACAGGGCGCAATACGGGTAATCAAAGTAGACATATACATGGCCCATACTCCCTCTGCAAGAGCAGTTTTATGGTATTAACTCGGTAGAAAGGTTTGTGGCTGCCTGCAAATTGTGGAGCGATAGGTTAGGCCTTGATGGTTGATTCGGCGAAGCAGCCAATCATATTCTCGGACAGCGTGACTGATCCACAGATTTGATATCAGCAGCGAAAGTGAGGTTTTATGATGCGAGCTCGCCAATCACACGATTCATCCGCCGAACTTGGAGAGGACCAGTCTTTTCATTTTCGCTGCATGATAATTGTGCATATCCCACAGATGTAGAAGAGAAGCATCAACGTGAGGTTCCATTGTGCGAGGTATCCAACCACAAAAATTGTGTCTTTGCGTCCACAGAGGTGCGCGGTACTGGATAAAATGAATGTACAGGATGGGTATAAATACTTCCAACCTAGCCATCTATTCAGGGTTTAGAAATTGAGAAATCAATTCATTGAGTTACATCTACTCGTCTCATTACTACCCATTTTTTATCTCGGTTTTTATTCACAATGTCACCCTTCCGCATCGCCATCATCGGCGCGGGACCGGCTGGACTGACTCTTGCCCGCCTTCTCCATGTGAAAAATATACCTTGTACCGTCTATGACCTTGACGCCAATGCACACAGCCGTGACCAAGGGGGAACCGTTGATCTACATCGCCGGGGTGGACAAATGGTGTTGGAAGCAGCTGGATTGCTTGATGAGTTCAAGAGATTGGCAAGACCGGAAGGAGAGGCAACCAAGCTGGTCAAGTACGATGGGACCGTGGTTATCGATGAGAATGTACAGAAAGTGAAGAGGCCAGAGGAACACAAAGATCGGCCGGAAATCGACCGTTTTCGGCTGAGGGACTTGTTGCTGGGCTCGTTGACGGCTGGGAATATTGTATGGGGTAAAAAGCTCTTGGCTGTTCAACAGTCAAAAGCAGAGAATGGAAAGTTTGATCTACATTTCACCGATGGTGTCGAAGAAGACTTTGATATTGTCGTTGGCGCAGACGGCGCATGGTCGAAAGTCCGTCCGTTCGTGACCGACGCGCAGCCATTTTACTCTGGTATCACGGCCATTGAGCTTTGGGCTATGAATGTTGACACCAGGCATCAGTGGCTGTCTCAGTATGTCGGCCAAGGTACCATGTTTATGTTTGATGAGGGGAGAGCAATCATTTGCCAGAGAAACGGCAACAACAGCATACGCACATATGCTGCGATACGACAGCCAGAAACATGGTTGAGTGACTGCGGCATCGAATGGTCCAAGCCAGAAGCAAAGACACGGCTCATCGAAGGTTACTTTGCCGACTGCGCAGACGATTTGAAGCAAGTCATCGTAGACAGTAACGACAACCTCGTTCCTCGCTCTATGTACATGCTTCCCGTGGATATGACGTGGGAATCAAAAGCTGGCGTCACCCTCATTGGCGACGCGGCACATTTGATGACTCCTTTCGCAGGTGTCGGAGTCAATATTGCCATGGTGGATGCTCTGGATTTGGCGCGAGCAATCGCATCTTGCGTTGATGAAAAAGACAATCTTGGTGCGGCGATGTCTGCTTTTGAGAAGGAGATGTTCCAGCGAAGCCAAATGTTTGCGAAGAAAACGTGGAAGAATATGCAGTCGCATTTCAGCGCTACTGGCATCGATGAGCGTGCTGCCCTTGCCCATCGATAGACTCTTGTATCATGTTCGGGAATTTGGACTGGTGGATAAAGGACTTTCGTATCGATGGGTGGACGGACTGAAATTATCCGGGTAACAAAATCTGCTCTAGTCCGAATTGAAGAGGCTTCGCAGCCATTGGAAACTTTTGCACAAATTCAAATGCCTTCAGAGAACTTGTATGTCTCTCAATGAAAATATCGTTAGAGAATGGAATTCCACTGGCTGGCGCCGCTATATCGAACAATGAGAAAATCTCAAAGCCAAATCGTTGTAGTTGAACGAGAATAGACGACGAGACACAGTCAACGATAGCTGAAAGGACATCGGGATACTCTCTATAGCCCTCCAAATTAGCCACTGGAAGAGCCGGAGCGAGCTCTTTTCTATGCCACTGCTCCAATGAATTGTAAACGTCGACAATTCGGTTGAAAAGGCCTTGATACCTAGATTGGTCTCCAAAGTCAGGCATATCATCTTCTTGGCCAATATTGAGAAGGTTTGCGCACTCGCACAGAAGCTCCGGAACATCTAGTACTAAATCGCAAAGCTCGGATCTCCGGCGAAGGCTTGCTGACATATGTTCTGGACGGCCTTGACTAGGTTTTTTGAACAGCTCTCGCCATTCTGGCTTGGAAAGAAAACATCTCTGCCGGCGGCTCATGTCTTGAACGAGGAAAAATGCTCGCTGAGACTCCAACATGGCTCTTTCAAACGGCTGATCGAAGGTCGCAGGGCCAAGTTCCTGGACCAAGAGTTTTGAGCCGCTGGACAAGTTATTCCATCGTCCGTTATCTGAGCTAATCATGAGCTCGCAGAGCTGAAGAATCAGTGAGGAGGCGATGGTTTCTGGCTCTAGCCGTGTTTCTGCCAGTTGTACGCATTGCCGCAGTGAGTTCAGACTTCTGCTGTAGAGCCTGATCGTTCGAGGCGAACTTGCGAATAGTTGTCGGCGCGTGTCTTCATAGGTTGCACATAGACAGGCGACGGCGTCGTCCAGAGCTGTGTTTCTCCCGATTCGGCTCGGGATAAATTGGTAAAAGTCGCCATGCGATCGGAGAGGGAATGCCTGTCGACTACCTGGATCCACAAGAATGTGCAGTAGGATATTGCACTGATTCTCTGCCCGTGAGGCTGGCAGGCGGGATATCGAGACCTGGAAGAAGCGGTCTTCTACCATATACTCTTCTTTCACTTCAGTATCGTAAGCCAACTCTGGCGTGCTCTGCTTGATTTTTGGGGTCGCATCCCAAGTAGCTCCTTCTAAGAGATATCTTTTCTTTCCCCCATATTGCGCTGCCAAACGCGATCCTTCTTCGACAAATTTCCATCTCCTATTATATCCATCACATTTCCATCCGGCACACACACAATTTCGACACGTTGGCCATTCTTTTCCGCATCTAATTTTGCGCTTCCGGCACGTTCCACAGCCGGTGCTCTTTGGGGTCCCGACCATCTAAGCGACTGTTCAAGAGATGAAGTGATGACACCCGTGTACAACAATGTAACGAACGCTATTAATGCAATCGGAGCAGGAATCTAGGATCTGACATGACAATATCGACAATTCCGGATCGACGACAACATGAACGGAACAATAAGTGGGATGCTGAGAACATCTTCGCTCAAAGCTTACTAGTGAAATGCCAAGACCAGATAATAGAAATACATATGCAGCACGATATATACTACTCACATTTCTCAGATTTCACTTGCTACAGGTCATTCGTATTTCGCTCGACTCCATTCGAGATGACTTTGCCCTGCATACTCAGTCTGGTCGATTGTATATCGTACTTCTTATCAATATTATTCACCGCGGAATCTTCTTTTCCGCGCAAGATAGCACTTAAGCTGTGCCGAGACATTACTAGAACGACAGTCTGTATCTCAAACAACATACGATGGTAACGACGTTTTGATTACCCTGGGTGGCGAGCCTGCTCGTACGCTCGAATATTCATACGTTCGAATGAATGTGTTATGATGGTTCTTCCAGAAACGAAGAGAAATAGGGTGTCTTGCTAAACATTATCTCGAAGAATGCAAGGAGTTGGACCGGTTGACGAGAGCGGAAATAAAAGTGTAGAGCCCTTCTGGGAACAGAGATTAGCTACTGGAATATATCGATTCTGAGACAGAAAGGGTTCCAAAACACTCAACGATCATAGCCAACACCGATGGCTTCCCCAAGTCCTTCCGCACTACAAGCTCAACTGAATAATTTGCGATTTAATTGAAGGAGTACGCCTCTACACTTGTCGGCTAGCCAGAGTCTCCATACCTAAACAAGAACGGCGCGAGAACACCGTGACCAAGCTTTTGGAATAATAGCACCACATGACGCCAGTCGTAGCTTGTACTTGGGAAGCCGTGAAGAAGTAGAAAGGTGAGCTTGTTAGCGCCCGCGGAGGGAGATAGATATAAGTATATTTTGTGCCATCTTAGGATGGCTGAAATGCCATCATTTGGATAAGTATGGCTATGTTGCGGTTCCAAATGGTACTTGCGGTTGGGATGCTAATAGTAGCAGCCGTTCATTTTCATTAGTACTTCCAGTTTAGTTTGTCTCGGCGTGTTGAAAGTCTCCGGGTTTCCCACATTTTCGAGAGAAAGTATCCGGCGAACACTTTGTCGCAGAAAATGGGGATCGATTCGTGATGCTTTGTACAGAATGCGAAATCGGTCTAGTTAGTGCACAGTGCTGTCTACTCCAGATGCCAAATCCTTATTTATACAAACGTCATCGTTGGATACTTGTACTGTGAGAGAAGATGAAATTTACAATGTGGCACTTTTTTTTTCAGCGAAACTGTCAATATATTTTTTATTCGTACATCAGGAACACCTATCTATATGATGTGATACAAGGCAAGAAATCACTTCTTGAATTCGAAATAGGGGCGATTTACGTCCGAAGGCGACGCCACGGCAGTCTTCTTGCTGACCATATCCACGGATGAAGTAACGGTGATACCGTTTCCCTTGAAGAGTTCTTCTTCAGAATCATTTTCCCATGGCTCTTTGGGTCCTCTTGAACCACTGCCTTCGACTGACGCCATGCGAGTATGACCTGAGCGTTTAGAGCGTGAATTGTACGGCAGGTTGACGAGCTCATTCGACTTCTGCTTCGGATAAGATGATGGACCCTGTTCAGCTGTAGAACTGAAGGGATTCTTTCCAAAGTATTTGACCCAGATCGCTTTCAATGAGGCGGCGTTGGATGCCATGATGGCGACGTCGAGTTCGATGGCGGAGACAATCACCATCTTTCCTAACGTCCAGGTAAAGTCTGGGCTGACCTCAAACTCATGAAGGACGATAATTCGGAGAAAAGATACCAGAGGTGAAATGCCACCGAATGTGATGACACCGATCAAGGTCAATCGGCGGCGAAGACTGGCTTGCATGTGCCACAGAGGTTGTATGGGTAGGATGAGAATGAGAAGATCTCCAAAGATACACTAGCAGACTTGTATCAGTGTAATGTGTCAATATAAATCGGGGGAGGTGACTGACCAGAGCCACAACGACGTAGTAAGTAATCTTTGTAGACAAGCATTTGGCTCCCGGATAGGCTGTTGGATCCCAGAATGCCGCAAGCGGAATGCATTGTAGGCAGTATATCAACCAAATAGCTATGGTAGAAGCTATGACTATCGCCATTGTTACGTAGATGCACAACGTAAACTTGCGAGTATTCGAGAGTCGAAGGTAGAAGAGTAGAAAGGACATTTTGATAATAAAGTGCATCCAGATGTAGACAATCTCTTCAACGAATAAGAGCTAGAAATGTAGAAGAAAACGGTCAGTTTCTGTCGACTCTTGTTTCAATTTTCAATTCCATCTTTCGAAATATCTTACCTTGGGCAAAAGAGCCAGATTTTCAAGGGGAACAACATTATAGTGTCTGCCATATCTTGTTAGACGTAAAAATCGATGAGTATAGGCTATTGGTGTGCGTACAGGCCGCCTCCAAAGTGAACAAAGGTATAGAAAAGACCCTGCTGAGCGAGATTGAAAATCTGCAAGACGAGATTGAATATTAGCATGATCACATACATGCCATCGCAGAAAGTCAGAATCTCACCAAAATCGCACTCATAAGCGCATCATCCCATCCAAAACTCTTGATGATAAAAAGTCTGGACCATATTCGCAGCAGGATTGTGGTGGACGACAGGACCCAGAAAACTGTCGAGATACCGAGAGCCGCAGGTTGAAGTGTATTTAGCATCTTGTTAAAATTCTTGTTCGCGTATAAATGTGTCCAACGCAAGATTCCTTGACTCCGACTCCAACACAAAAGAAAACCCCGTTGAGCCCTGCGCAGAGACTTTGCGCGAAAATCGATGGCGTATTCCACTGACTGCAGTGTAGTCGAGTGTGACTCGGGCGATGTGCAAGAGTGATTTATTTTCAATGAGCTTTCCGGTCAGTCCTGAAATAAGCACCGGTCATCTATAACCGTCGAAGTGAAGGGATTTCAAGAGTTTCGGACACTGGCTAAGTAATCGAGCCGCAAAAGAGTCTGCAGAAGCAGCCATCTACATGGCCTTTCTGTGTCGTGTGCGAGATCCAGACTGCCGATCTCTGTTTTACAGAGCATGTTGAGAGGAATAATAGTAATATTTTATATTTTATGGTCTAGAGTGCGTTGCACTAGGCTTTTAGTCTATACTTTGAAGAGAATAAGACTCGAATTGGGTCTCAAATGGGCTGTTGGTCTGACGAGAAAAAGGCAGTCTGGGCCATGAAGCGGCAAGACCCGACCCAGTGGGTTTGACGGCGCTGTTAGAATTTCCCCTGGTGCTTCTAGTCTGCTACTCCGTACTTACGACGCGTTAGAGATTGATGTTTGGATTGACGGCTTCTTCCCAAGACATAGACGACCGGACAATTATGCCACTCTTTTGCCACTGCGATTTAAGTTCTCGGACATGTTTTAATTGTATGTAGTCGTGAGAACTGGAAGCGTTAGCTGACACAAAACCTTGTAGTGCTTAGTGCTTACAGCAAACGCCGGATGATCAAGCAGTTTCTATTCGAAAAGAAGTAATTCGTGGGGCCTTGATGCAGCTCAAAGACGGCAAGACACGAGTACGTACTCCACAGCTTGAATTGTCTTTGGCACTACAGTAAGAACTGTCAATATGACAGACTTTATCAGTGGGACGGCTCTGGGTAAAAGCTCGTGTCGTCTAACCGGGGAAGGCTTTGGAAGATATGAAAGGCGAAAAAGTCAGACGGCACACAATGTACTGGGGCAAGTCAAGAATGAGGAATAGGAAGTTGAGTGGCTCAGGAGAGTAATTTCTCTGAGTGCTTTTCAATCAGACGTACTTTCTCAATCGTTTTATTGGCTGACTCAGACGTATGACCCCTTCAAGTCCATTCCCGGATCTGGCTCGACATGTGCCTGCTCCCGTTTTCTCCGTGCCGTTTTTAGCGTTGACTACGCTGCTGGCGTCTTGGCTGGTCAGAGCGATTCCTGAAAAGGAAACATGCAGGCAACGGCTCATGTTTCGGCTGCGCACTGAATAACATGATTCGTGTCGTCAATATCAGAAGCGGGTCTCACTCGCCAACCGGATATCTATCCTTAAGCTTAGTTCTGTAGCGGCGGCATAGAGAGCGCTACTGGAGAGACTAGACAAGGATCAGTAAAAGCAAATTAGATGAAAGTTGATTAGGGCTCACTCGGTAGAGTCGGCACCGAGGTCGGCTAATCTGGTTGTCCCTAGTTATGGAGTACTTACTATTGACATTGGCCAACGACCCGACTTTCGTCCCGAGTACGATTTCGCTTCGCAATGGTAGTGTTGAGGTTGTTCTTGTCACGGAGTACAAGCCATTTCGATAATAGCGAGAACGATAAGCGTCTCTCAGAGTGCAACTAATGCAGGCCCTGCCTTAACCTGATCACGTAGTAGTTTAATGTAGCGTCAAACAATTTCAGGGGTTTATCAACCAAGACTTATTCCATTCGATACATTCTGCCCATTTTTCACCTCTTTTCTTTTTTCGTATCCGACTGCAGCCCAATTTGTCAGTCTTGCGTTCCACGTAGTGACAGGCATATGAATGTATTGACCGCTATTGGCCAATCCTGCGAACTGCGTTTTTCTCATTTTTTCTTTTCATAAGTTTCTTCAATTTCCAGTCAGCTGAAACTTCCGAGGCCCGCCTGATTCGTATTGAGCTCTCAAAATGGAAACACAACTCCACACAGCCCTAACCCTTTTGTCACCGGCTATCCCACAGGTGGCCATCACGTTCGGGTTATTGGGAGTTGCCTTCCATTTGGCAGTCCGTAATATTGAAATTGACTACCGGCTTTGGAGACTTTTCTTCATCTATTTGCTCGTTTGGATTAGTCTAGTGAGCATCTATGTCAATGTCTTTGGGTTGAGCTGGCTATATGCCCTCGGCACAGCTTGGCTTGCCGGACTTAGCTTCAATGTTGGACTTGTCTGTAGCATCGGGGCTTATAGACTCTTTTTCCATCGACTACGAAACTTCCCGGGACCCTTGGGTGCCAAACTCAGTCGATTCTATGCCGTTAGCCTTGCTTCCAAGGGATTACAGTATCATCTAGAGCTTAAGAAGCTGCATGACCAATATGGCGATTTTGTCCGTACAGGTGAGTTCTCCATCCATATACCATGATCAACGAAGTCTGGATCGAAATTGAGAAATAAGACTTACTTGTCTGGAGGTCCTCGTGAAATCTCCATCAACCGCCCTTCAGCCGTTCAGGCTATCAACGGCTCCAAGTCTGCCTGCATGAGGTCGACTTGGTACAGTCAAGTATCGGATGACGTGACTGTAATTAGTCTCAATTCCACGCGTGATGTCGAGGTTCATCGCCGTCGCCGTCGGGCTTGGGATCGCGCCTTCAGTGTGAAATGTATGTACGACAAGGACGCTAAAATCTTTGCTTATTGTAGATCGCTAATTCTAACCTAGCAATGGCGACATATGCTCCTCGTGTACGATCCAAGGTTGACGTTTTTATCTCTCAGCTTCGGGAACGTGCCGGCCAGCCAGTTGACTTGACTGAATGGACAATGTTTCTCACCTTCGACGTCATGGGGGCAGTCGGCTTCAGCAAAGACTTTCAACAACTCGAAGCAGCCAAGGAACACAGTGCTATTAAAGGTCTGCATGATCAAATGGCGGCTCTGGGGCTGTTGGCTCATATCCCCTGGTTTCTATCGTTGGTGGGCTCCATTCCTGGCCTGAGCGGAAGTTATGGCTTGTTCATCGACTATTGCCACAAGCAGGTGAAGGAGAAAGTTGATGTATGTTATTGGCCCTTGCTTATGCTCGCTTGCCGTTGCTATTCTATTCAGACTTGAATGACTCATGTGACAACTTGCAGTCGTGGAAACAAGACGACACTCAAAGTCCTTCCGACGTCATTTCCTGGCTCCTCAAGGCGAAGAAAGACAATGACGGAACTGCTCCTCCAGGAGAGCAAGCCTTGGATGAAGATGGTCGTCTCATGATCATCGCAGGAAGGTATATTTTCCCAATTTCTGACTATATCCGCACATTGTATCGCTGACCAGATGAAGCGATACAACTGGAGCCACTCTGGCGAATGCACTTTACTATCTCACGGTCAACCCCTCAATCTACCAAGAGCTTCAAAAACAACTCGACGGCCTATTTTCCAGTGCCGGCAACTCTTTCACATACGAACAAGTACGCGACATCCCTTACGTGGAAGCAATCATCAACGAAACACTCCGACTCAAGCCAGCCGTACCAAGTGGTCAGCCACGCGTCACTCCTCCCGAAGGTCTTCAAATAGACGAAGTATGGATCCCTGGTGATGTCAATGTCGTTGTGCCACAATATATCCTTCAGCGAGACGACAGAAACTTTCCTGACGGTAGTAAATTTGTGCCTGAGAGATGGCTCGCAGAAAATAAGAAGACGATGATCTCGAATGAACAGGCATACTTTCCTTTTCAACTTGGTAAGCCTTTATATATTTGCTTCTGTTTCTTGAAAGTTGTTGGCGGATGAAGTCGCTAATATATCTACAGGTCAATACTCCTGTGCCGGTAGACAACTTGCTCTCATGGAACTTCGTTTGGCGATTGTACTTGTCGCACTCAATTTCGACTTGTCATTAGCACCGGGAGAAACTGGTAAGGATTTCGACCAAGGTGCTAAAGACACGTTTACGTTTACGCTATCTGCGTTGCAAGTTGTATTGCAAGAGCGTACAAGGGAATAAGCTGAACGAACTCTGTTGTTTGTGATGAGTATTCGTACTTGACTTAAGAATACATACAGCTCATCATGAATGTTTAATACTACCTCCATAAGACTTCCATGTGTCGATGTGATTAATTGACATTTTCTGCACCGGGTAAAGTATCAGTCAACCCATCACTTGGCCAATTATTCGTTTTTTCGAAATATGACAACCAGTCAGTAGTCAGAAATGTGTCCAACTGTCCAGCCTCAGATAAATGCATCAAATCACTTTCAATGGTCATCGGGTCGTACTGCGTACCCTTCGTGGACGCATCACTATCTCCTGTTTCCATCGAAGAAAGCCAAGGCATCCATGAAAAGTGCTGTTGTGCTTGCTGCTGCTGCTGCTGCTGAATTGTGATCGTAGGACTATTTTCAAGAACACTCGTCTGAGCTTCACTAGTTCCTTGGGTCCTTACTGAATCTTGCCTATTGCTATCCAGCATAACGTCTTTCTCTGTGGAACGACGCAATGTCGCGGAGGTAATTCGACTTATGACATTTTTGCATCTCTTAGCCTCTGGCCAATATTCACCCGTTGCACTGAGAATGTCTGATGCTGCTTTAAACACCCGCATGAGGCGTTTCTGTCGAAACGTCCACCTATCAGTTTCAAAAGCGGACGAGGAGAGTCCGTTACCCCCTGGTGTCCAGACGCAGAAGAAGATAGTCATGACACACAAAAACAAGGTATGTACTCCAGTCCAGCTATATTGTAGAGAATTGCTGAGATGGAGCTTCTCGTAAAGCTCGATGCAAATGAGGGCACTCTCGTAACATTTCCGAATAGCCTCCTGAGATGGGTTCCGAAACAGCGGACTGGGTCGCAAGGTAAGCATCCTTACTTCATGATACCTGATCTCGCAGATTGTCACAAGATGGCTAGCTGGGTGATTGCCCGCGTGTTGTGGAATTTCGTCTCGCCACTGGTTTAAGCGTCTGACCATGTCCCGTCGCCACTGGGAATGATCCGTGATGGCCGGCTGCGTGTGAGGAGGATATACCCTTTCGATGCAGTATAAGACCGCTTTGATTTCAGAGGCAAGCTTCGTCAGTTTGAAAAGATGAATTGCGCTTGACACGTTCGTCAGTGGTTCACCGGAAAGCCGAGATTTTAGACGTGCTTCTTTTAGATTCTCATCATCAACGTCGAGTGGTAACTACAAGAGTCAGCAACTAACTATACTGCGACATCAAAGATGAAATCAACGTACTCTTAAATGACATGTGTCATCCGTCAATCCCACTGGTCTCCCCTTTAAAGTGCTTAGTAACCGATCCATGCAATAAACTGTCCAAAAAGCCCTTGTTCGCATTTCTTCCTCAAATGGCGTAAAGTACTTTGTCCCTCGCATGTTTTGAAATATGCCTAACTCCGATACGAATGAGAGACAGTGGTAATGCAACGACCAAAGGCATAAGCCCGACGATTTATTGTGCAAAGTATACATCTGAAGGAGTAAAAGACTCTGAATACTTTCCATGGAGATCTCGCGAAAGATATGATCCATGATGAGCATTGCAGAGGCACAATAGCCTTCGGCGTAAAGAGTTACGTTTGCACGTTGAGATAAAATCGTGGCTCCTATCGCCATGACCATAAGCACCTGAAATTTATCTTCTAGCCTCGTCGCATCACCATCGTGATAGAGCTTCTGAATACTGTCAAAAATACTTGGCTCGTATAGAAAGGGATACTGTAAATGAACAGTCTCAAAGTATCCTTTAGCCAGGATTCGAGCATGACCCTCACTAGACGGTAATCCGCGTGGTGTCACCTCCAACAGTTCCATAGGGACGGAGTAGCTGTCATTGATAGCAGGGCTCGTTTTATCATCATCCTTTTGAACTTGCTTGCCAAGGTTGGCAAGAACATATTTCGTGAAGAACCATCCACTAGACGATCCGATGTATCTGATATCAGTACCTGTCGAGACAGACAAGAATCCGAGTTGTTCACTGATTTCTTCGACCTGCGCATTTTTCGAAGAGCTATTCTGCTGTATCCATTTGTCCCTTTGAGCATCTCCGTCGGGATTGACGGATTTTGAGACGGACTTGATTTTCGGTCTCATACCAAGACCATCATTCAGATCTATGTCAGGAAGGTTCTGGCGGATGATCGATTCTAGCCACTTCACTCGAGACTCTAATTCATTTATATAGCTAAACGTTCTTTCAGTAGTCGGTACTAGCGCCTGAATGAATTTACTCACTTTTTGGGCAGTTCGCGCGATGTTCCTCCGTCGATGCACGGCACTCCAGCCTTCTGACACGAGCCGCAAGAAGGCATCGTCCCATCGCACTAATAAACAAACGATCAGGATCGAGATATTATTACACGTCAGCTTAGATCTTTAAATCAAGCACCTACTCGGATTTTGCGTTTTTGACATCGTAAGCAGGCGGCGCTGATTCTAGGTCGAGTCTTCGTCCGGTCACCCAAGCCTGCCATTCTTGATTGACTGGGATTTATGATGACACTACAAAAGTTTATGGATGTACGCAAGCGTCCTTGCGGAGATATAAAACTGTAGTAGGTAGAACATTGTACTAAAATCTTACGTCCGATGGACTGGTTCTCTACTATCGTGATTTGTCAGACGGCACCAATTCTTGAAACATGCTGATTTGTAATCCATTTTTACATGTATGAAGGATGAGCTTTTGCTGTTACTGAGAGGAGCAGCGTTCAAACTTCAATAGGATGACAAAAGTGGTTCAGCTATCATGGCAAGTGATTTACTGTGGTGCCAGTTGACCTGGTTCTGGAAATGCCGAATATGTCTACTCCCAGGACTACGTAATTATCTCCATTCGCCTCACTGTACAACCACGGTAGCGCTGAGAATGCGGACACAAATATTCAAGTAGCTGTTAACCACTGAATACCGAAGCTAGTACTCCCCTCTTTTCCCAAGACTGATAATCCAGTATCAATATCAGTTCACAGTAGAGCAATCCATCTACATGGACATTCATCACTGAGCTACAAGGACAGCCCTGTATCTCACTTGCCCATCTCTTAGATCTTGCATAGCCTTTGTAATTCCTTCACTGTCCAAGGGATATGTTTGAATCTGGGGTGTGATGCCATGCTTGTCACAAAAAGCCAACATGTTGCGGAGGCCAACTCTGGACGTGACTAGTGATCCCTGGATACTCACTGCTTTTGGATTCAACCACAAGAGAGTAATTGGTGACGGGGTCATATCGACGGTCAATGTATATATAACGCCATTTGGACCCATGAGGGTCACCAATCTATCTCCAAGTCAGCTTTCTACTTGATTATCGATCATCCTGTAAGAAGGACTGACTGATCATGGTTCGCCCTTCCGCTTCCACACAACAACAGGTGATTGAGCGGAGCAATTCCCTTTGGAGTCGGTTCATCATTGCACAAAACATGGAATTCCTTCGCGCCGAAATTGAGAGCTTCCTCACGTTTGGAGTCGCTGCTTGAGAAAACTACCACTTCAAGTCCCATCTGAGATGCAATCTTGATGGCCAGATGCCCTAGACCGCCCATTCCCACCACTCCAATCCGATCTGTGCTTCTGACGGTCGGTTTGGATAGAATTTCCCACACAGTCGCGCCGGCACACATGAGCGGCGCGGCATCGGCCGAGTTGATTCCATCGGGTATATGTACCAACGAGCTCTGGTCACAGACTGCCCCCGATGAGAAGGACCCAGTATCAGTGGAACTGTAGCCGTATAGTTGCACCTGTGAGCAGTACTGGTCTCTGGCAGTCAGACACATAACACAATCTCCGCAGGACTTCTTGATGTATCCGAACCCGACGCGGTCGCCGGCCTTGAAGGAGGTCACTTTGCTTCCGATTTGTTCGACGATGCCGATGCCTTCGTGTCCCAGGGCAACCGGGGTATGGACGCAGTGTTCGTCTGTGCCGCAGACGCCCGAGTGCGTAATTTTGACGAAGACGTCAGTAGGCCCGAGGGTGCTGGTAACGGAGTCATGGATGGGCTTTTTATCGGTTGAACCGCGATAGACGTTGTATGTAACTTGAGACATGTCTAGATTCAAGGCTTCTCATACGCGATATACGTTCAAATGGTAGAATGGTCCGGTACTTCACTGTTGCACTGGATGCCATTGGAGTCGGGGCAGACTGACTTTATATAGATCTGATACTGTATAGACGGGCACCCGAGTCTCCAAATCGTGGAGCACATCATAAATTCCGCCGAACTCGAAATACATACTCCTCTCTATTCCTAATGCTGAAGCAAGGACGAACAGTTCCCCCGATAAGATGAGAGAGAAGGTTAGGGCTTGACTATGAGACGGAACTTCCCGTTTTTTAGAGCTAGGGTTAGCAACGGATCTTCCCGTCAAGCATCGTCGGCGGTATATCGCTCCGTGTGTGAATTTGTCCTGTTCATTCTAATGCTCTAGGTCATCTCCCGAATAAAAGTTATGGTATACTCTATGTCATCATTGACTTTCTTGCCGAGACGAAAAGTGACGGAGTCATAGAACGATTCGTTGAGAGGATACTAGTCATGGCACAGGAAGAGAAGCAGATTCATTTGAGGCTTAAAATATGTAGTAAAAAATGAAGCTTTTTGTGATCTAAAACTTGACTGCTGACATTTGTCATTTCAAATTTTTGATTCAGATGCCTGTTGCATTATCTCGATGGCTCTTTGTCCATCAGGACTCTGGCTCCATACCAGCGATTGTCAAAACCGAAGATAAACAGCGCACCATGGTCGATCAATTGCAGTTATTGAGCACAAGACGATTCTAATTCCAGCAATGCATTATAAACCGTGCTTGGTTTATAGCAGCCCATCGCTATTTACATGTTAAGCATTTCGAGTGACGTTCGGTATTCGAATTTCCCAAAAAGGCAACCCCGAATTGTCATGATGGCCCCCAAAGGTTGGGTTCGGAGACGTAACTTGGGACTTGGAGCCATGATTCAGCGCTAACTATTGGCTTACAGTACACTCTTGGGCGATTTAGGTCGTAGCTAAAATGTAAAAATAGTGAAAAGAACATCGACCGCTTCGTAGATCTGGGACGGTGTCTCCGAGATAGACCAGTTAGTAGCAGCTTGAAACAGTCTGATACCTAAGTAAACAAATTGATCCTTCAACCTCATGGGGCGCGTTTCTGTGAGAATCCTTGGTCATTCTAAAGCTAAATGATTTCAAGCTTCGACCTTTGACATTCGAGGCTCACTGCCGAACCGATCGAATTGCCGTGACTCTAGCACTTTTGAAGCCAAGTACGCGATTCTGACGGAAAAAGCATGCTTAATCTGCCATGAGAAAAATGGCAAAGATACATCAACAAGTATATTCAACAAGTATATCACAAAGGTGCCACGTGAGTAATCTTATGTGGCATGTACTGCCGTTTGATTAATCGGCATTCCCCTGCCAGCCGGTGGTGGATGACCCATCTGTACGATCCTCCCAGTACGACTTGACAATTTACCATGAAATCTTAATTATGGGGCCAACTTGTCGCTAAGAAGTCAATTGATATTCAAGCATGTGCTAAACCTATGTTTGAATATGTGGAGGGGTCTGCGCCCTTGTAGCCCTACGGTAGGGATCCAGGGATGAGGAATGGGATTGACGCAGATCAGGGCAAGGAATAAAGAGGAGCACATTCCTCGCAATCATCTTTAAAATCAAAGGCATCTATAATTACCGACCACTCTTGTTGACTCAGGTCATATCTGCTCAGAACTTTATATTCGTTTTATATACACTCAGGAAATTCGCGACCTATCAATACTGTGAAAGGAAATCCCGGAAACAGCATACAGGGATAATTTCAATCAATATGGGCTCCTATACCTGCTCCATGGTAAGCATCCATCTTGGTCAAACGGCCATTGCTCGGAACCACAAGATACTAATAAGCTATAGATGTCCTTCGGATACTGCGACTTTTCAGCCCAATCACACTTCCAGGCCCTATCTCTAGAAAACAGATATCGTGCATCATGGACGTCGCATATGTTTCAAGAGAATTGGTCACCCTCTTCGTCGTCGTCGACATCAAAGCCGAATTCGAAGAGAATGACATGGTCGCCGACAACCGCAGGGCTCAAATCGATAGAAGAGACAGCGCCCTCCAAGAGAAGGACGTGGGCAGCTGCAGGCTCGGCATTGAATAAGAGGGCTTCGTGGTTACCGTCATCTTCTTCACCTGATTCTTCTACCGAACGTCCGACGTCACCCCCTTCGGTGCCAAATAAGCGTGTATCAATGTCGTCGGTGACGCCGATCATGACCAACATGGATAAGAAAGACAAGTCGCGGAGAAGCTCAATGATAAACGGATGCCTGGAACGAGTGAGGAGCTTCAGGAAGAAGGACAAACGTGATCGCAAGAATTACTGGCAATTGGATGATGTCTCGGAGAGAATGGTTACCGTACCATAACGAATTATGAAGTTCGAATCTTGGGCATGCCTTCAGCATGACAGCTACTGCGCTACATGCCCGTCACCATTCTTATCGTTCATGTCAACTGGTGTGATTCTGGCGGCATCGATGTCGTTGTTCTGTAGTGAATGCATCTATTTGATGATGGGGTTCTGCATATTGGAGTGCATATGGTGGAGTTTTCAATTTGTGGGATCAGTTCAGATTCTCGGTTTCTTTATGTGACATGTTTCGTTCATCCGTAGTTAGCTAATCTTGACAGCAATATAACACATCTATATTCCTAACTATTTACCAACATGCATGTCAACTTGACCTTGGCAGGATTGACGGAGAGAAAACCCAAGGCACAATGTTACCTTCCATATCGGGAAAAGATGACCATTCTTGGGTGGGATTTGTGTACGTATACAATCTGCGGCTTATCTTTCTCATCCCACCTTTTCTGCCAACTGATTTCGCAAAGAATGCTGTAAATATCCCATGAATAACTAGGCCATATGAGAATAACAAAGTTACGAGAGCGCATCAGCCAGCATCAAGCATTATGTTGATCGCTGCGATCGCGGCTTTTCTACTGCAAGTGCAAGGGGTCCTCGCCCTTCAAGCCACCACAACGACAGATATTCCTCGCTGGTGTGGCAAACCTTACGAGAGCGGGTATACCATTATGATTCCTCTTTCAGTTTTGCGTAGAATTGAATCCTACTGACCACAAAAGATCACCCAATATCAACCCGGGCGGACAATTCGCATATCCCAGCCCCTCGCCAAATCCGCTGCTATACGTCCGAATTTCGCCCAGGCACAGCATCTACGTCTCCTCCGAGCAAACAGCGACGTTCATCGTCGATGCCGCTCTATCGCACTACCATGGCGACGCCTACTACAATTCTACTCAAGTCCTGGGATCATCAACACCTCAGCCGTTCTTGGATCTATATTTCGATATCCGTGTAGAGTCCACGGATCAGGTCCTAGTGACCAACAACGTGACCATAAATTCCACAGACAATCTCTTTGAATTCGAAATTGGCAACCTACTCACTCCTCAATCCGAGGCATACGACGTTGTGCTTTATGGAGCCTCTTCGGATGGAAATCAGACGTTCACCGCGACAACGCAGCTATTCTACCTCCCCGACAAATCGACCGGCAGCGTAACCAAAATCGATAATCTGAACGGGAACCTCTTCTATAAAAACAACGCAACGAACAACACATTCGTGCCCTTCTTCGCATTCGGGTTCTATACATCCTACGGCGGGTATCTGGAAACGAGCCTCGACAATGTAAAAGCATACTACGATCTCGGATATAGCGCGATTCATCCCATCCCGACGTTCTCGGATAATTTGACTACTATACTGGATTATATCGATGAATTGAATCTGATGTTTCAGTACGACATGCGCGGGACATATACCAACTTGACATCTGTTGAGGAGCAGGTAAAGGCAGTCAAGGATTACAGTTCGCTGTTGGCGTGGTACACCGCCGATGAGCCGGATGGAAATCAAGATGCGCTGAATGCTACGACGTTGGCCTATGAGACTATTACGCGAATCGATAAGTATCATCCTATCGGGTTGGTCCTCAATTGCCAGAACTACTATTTCAAGGAGTACTCGGCCGGAGCGGATTATTTGATGGAAGATGCGTATCCAATCGGAATCAACGCGACGTGGTCCAAATGGGGGACGACGTGTAATACGACCTATGGGGACTGTGGATGCGACAATTGTGTAGGCGAGCTGCAGGATGTTTCAAATCGTATTGATGATATTGCGGAATATCAGGAGTATTTGGGACAATGGTCCAAACCGATTTGGGCGGTACCTCAGTCTTTTGATGGTGAAGGGTATTGGAGTAGGAATCCGACTGTGGATGAGACATGGGTCATGAACCAGCTTGCGCTAAACCACGGCGCGAAATCCATAATGTTGTGGACGTTCCCGACGCTGGATGATTTAGCGACTGCAAATTCGCAGCAGTCCAAGATTCTGACCAAGTCGCCTGTGCTTGAGTTCATCACCGGAGATCAGCCCACGCCTATCTCGGTTGCCGGATTCGAGTTGCTGGATGTTTCGTATTGGATTGTAGGAGCACAGGCACTGGTAAGTGTCGTGAACCTAGACTACGCTGAAACTTCGTCTGCGATCGAAATCGGTTTGCCGTTTACCGCTTCCTCGATTGTTTCGAGTCCATGGGGAAATGTCGCTTGGGAGCTGTCGGGGAACACGCTGAATGTGCAGGGCTTGGATGCACTTGTGACGAGTCTTGTGATATTGAACCTGTAGTCATCCTCGCAGATTGACATCAGTGATGTGACACGACGGCCTATTTCTGTAGATCCCTTCAAGTTTGCTTCCAGAAAGAGCATCATACTTGACTGATAATGTAGAGAAATAATAGCCGTGTGAGCACATTCGCGCCTTACGATATCCGTCATGGTAAGTATTCCATGGCACCACCCTTGGACAATCAAGGGCCAGCATCCACCAGAAAATTCATATCCGACCACGGAATATCCATGTGCAATCTTGCAGTCTGGCCAACCATTTGACCGACCGTCAAGAACACCTTCTTCTCGGCCACGTTGAACTTTGGATGCGCATAAGTCAAACGCACAGCATCAGGTATTTGAGCACTATGGCTAATTCCATTCGCATTGTTTCCTGCTTTCTTATTGGTGAGTGCAGATTCCAATGGAAAGTTGCTGTAATCCTCAACAGATTTCAGTGCAGCAGCTTCTTCAATCTCGATGATTTTCTCGGCGACCATTGCACTGAGACGGCTGTTAAACATGCCTTCTTGACGTGGAGCTGAACGTAGAATATGAACGGCCCTGCGGCGGATAATCGGATCTCGGCACAAAGTAGCAACTTCATAGAGCGGTGCTATGACGCCACTGTCGAGCGAAAACGATGGTCTCACCGATGTCGCTGTTGGTGATCTGGTGTCTTGGTTACTGACTATGGAAGATGCCGACGATACAAGCTCTGCAAATTGTGCATTGTATTTATCCCATGAAAAAGACGGTGAAGAATCAGAGTGTTTGCCCGTCTCGCAAGCATTCACATACTCAAGATGCATTAACTTGTTTTGCTTGTGTATTTCCAGCAGTTTGAGGCCGATTCGTTCTTTGGCAGTCAAGGAATTACCGCGATACGCTTTAAAACGAGAAAAGGCGGCACACCATCTGTCAAAGCACGCTCCATATTGCCGAAGCAAGTATTGCGACGTCTTCGACGCAGCCACGGCCGATACAGATGACATGATCTTGTGGTAGTGATTCGCGCATCTCCGGTTCAACAACTCAAAACTAGTGCGCGCATCGGCAATTGATACGAAGACATCGGGCAAGTCATGCGAGAACCAAGCGGTGTCAGGTACTGCATATATCTCTTGCATGAGGTGGAATGTATCGGCACGAGTCTGTCTGTGTCAATGACTGTGCATAGAAACGCGTGAGGTTATAGCTCACCAATGTCAGAGCCTGCCCTTCAAGGCGTAGGAATATCTTGCGTAAAATCTCCATCTCCAGACTGGTCACGGTCGATGGGAGAAGATGGGGGTGGCGGAACGTTCCAGAGCCGGGGTCATAAAACACTTCTCTGAGAATGTTGATTCCACTCTGGACATGGGTAATCGCGGCGCCATAGTGACCAGAGAGGATCTAGGTACGTTAGTGATTATTTGGACGCCAGCGCGAGAAAACCCCTACTTCGAAACAAGTAAACAGGATGCATGAGATCAAGCAAACATCCACCGTAACATTTCCCACACCACCAACAAGTGTATTCGATGGTTCTAGTAAGGCCCTGATAGCAGCCAGATACTCACGAATGGCGAAAGAATCTTGTTTGTGCCATGAAAAGTCAACCCCGTTATCTGTTTCGAATTGCTCATGCAACGAGCCCAGCGCAATCAAAGCATGCCAGACCGACTTCTCATGCTGGCTCACTTGCAAAACCAGTCGACTCCAAAACTCGGAACCGGAGTATCCTGCCAACGCGGGCACGGTTCGTTCGTAAAAGAATTGAAAGCATCGGTATTCACGGTTGTTTTCGGCGTAAGAAAGCGCAGAGGGGGGAAAGACCGGCACTAGATAATCTTGGTACTTGCGCGGTGGATTCGGGATTCCGTACCCATCGCACTTGCGACCTGTAGAGGAGCATCGTCGACAGTTTGGCCGATTCTCGTCGCATTTGACGCGTCTCTCTGCCAGACAACATTATTTGAGCCAGCCGGTCGGCATTGAATGACCCTAATCAAGGAGAGCAAACGTACTCCTGAAATTGATTCTATCAGCCGATTTTTCATGCTGCGATGTTGAATCCAATGCTGGCTTACTTGCAAGTTAAACAGCCGGACTTTGACTTCCTATATCGGTATGCTCCAATTTTCACCGAGGAGTCTGACATAGCATGAATTTCCTATCCAGAGGGCAGTGTGCCGCCGTTCTTGTTTCAGCTGGGAGCGTGGGGAGCAAGCAGTATGAGCGCAGCCGCAAGATAATAATGGAATGCAATGTCGTCAACGATGGTTCCAAGGCTGAAACGAGATGCGATGGATTATGGATGGCCCCTGCCAAAAGCAAATCCCGGTAGAGTCATGTGATTGGTCTGGCTCCTTCCCCTTCCCCTTCCCCCAGGACGAAACCCCCACGCCAGCTCGGCTTCTCTTTCTTTCTCTTTGACTTGACAGCCATCTCAGTTACTGCTTAACTGTTCATTTAAGTACTACCTGACCACTCCATGCTCGCTCGCATGATCATGTCCCTTTAAGAAAGACTTGAATGTCTGGCCTTGCCCTTTTTGTCGCCATCGGCATGCGTCATTCGTGCTTTCTCGATCCAAGGGTCAGCGTCCACATTCCCGAATGCGGTTTCTACTCGGTGGATACGTGATGTCGCTTTACGTACTTTGTCACTCTTGGCGATGGATGTTTTCATGAGATAAACACTTTTTCTATTGCACTTCATCCCACTCTTCGTGGGGAGCACAACGGAATTCCTCCCGGCATCAGCTGTTCGTCTTTTCTGCCCTGTCCCGACGAATGTTCGGCGGCTTGCGTGGGAGCTCGGCTTGGTTTCTCGGGGTATCCGGGGTAGATCCTTGCGTGGCCCTCCGTCTTTTGCGTGCGATCATTCGTCCGTTCCTCTGGCCGCGGGGATTTGGTGTGCCCCCATGTTTTCCCACTTGCTTATCTGTATAAGCCATCTGATATAAATTGGGGGGCCCCAGATATCTTTCTACTACTATCATCATCTACCGTTTTTGTCCGCCTAATTACACCTGGTATCTATACAGTCGAAGATGGACGCGGAACGATCAAGTCTCGACAAGCAGCAGGATTTCATCGAAACCGAGGAAGCTGGTCCCTCTAAGCTTCCTGGCAACAATGAAACCGCCATGCCTCCAGCCCTCGCGGCTCTCAGCGAGGAGGAGTTTGAACGGGTCAAGAAATCGGCTGTTCGAAAACTCGATATTCGTATTATGCCTGCCGTTGTGTTAATGTATATTCTGAACTACTTGGATCGTCAAAACATCGCCAGTGCCAAATTGGCCAATCTAGTGCAGGATCTGAACATGACCAGCGTTCAGTATCAGACTGCTGTCAGTCTTTTGTTTGCCGGTTACAGTAAGTTCTTTTGCACTCTGACCAAACCTGCTCCCCGACTAAGAGATATAGTCACTATGCAGATTCCCTCCAACATGATTGCGAGTAAAATCAAATGGCCCGGTATCTACATCAACGTCGCTATGGCGGTGTGGGGAGCCATCTCGGCGTGCACCGCGGCGGTCAACAACTTTTCCGGTCTCGTAGCAGCGCGATTTTTCCTCGGGGTGGTCGAGGCTGCTTTCCTGCCTGGTGTTGTGTATTACATCTCGCTGTTCTACAACAGGCAACAAATGACGCTTCGCACTGCCATCTTCTACTCTGGTTCTCAGGTTGGCAATGCTGTCGGCCCGTTGATCGCCATTGGGGTGTTGAATCTCGATGGCAAACAGGGTATTGCTGGATGGCGCTGGCTTTTTATTATCGAGGGGGTGGTGACCATATTCTTTGCGATCATCTTCGCGATCATTCTACCCCATTCATTGCAGACCATTCGTGGATTTTCGGAACTTGAGAGTCAGTTTTTGCAGTACAATTATGCCAAGGACATTGGACAACAAGATCACAAGGATGAGGCGAGTGCATGGAAGGGCCTCAAGCTCGCTGTGTCAGACCCGAAGACGTGGATGCTTTTGGCGACTTTGTGGGCCGTACGTATCTGCTTTTCCTCGGGTCTTATGCAAACCATAGATACTGATCGTTCATAGACTTATGTTTCCGCTGCCGTGGTCAACTGGTTCCCATCTGTCGTTGCTACGTTGGGGTACTCGCGAAACACTACCTACGGTCTCACTGCTCCGCCTTATATTCTCTCCTGTATTGTCATCAGTTTCGTCGGTTTCCACTCTGATAAGGTATGTCACCTCCTTGGATAGTATTCACCATACTGACTGTCATAGAAACAAGAACGCTTCTGGCACGTTGCCGTTCCTCTCGCGGTCGCGGTCGTTGCAAACATTATCGCCGTCTCTTCCTTGAACACGGGTGCTCGGTGTATGTGCTTTCTTGATTCGGTCTTCGACTTTAACTAACAGTACTCTAGACTTTGCCATGATGCTTATGCCCGGAAGCTGCTACTCGGCCGCCATTGTTATTTTGTCATGGATCACCGGTACACTGTCTCAACCGGCCGTGAAACGTGCCTCGGCCATCGCGTTGATCAACGCCGTGTGCAACACACCTAATAGTGAGTCCATAGCATATCACATTTGAATGAGTATACTGACCGAAACAGTCTGGACATCGTACATCTACTACGGCGCTCCGCGCTACCTTGCCGCCTTTTTATTGAACATGGCCATGGCCGCGCTTGCGATTGTCTTTGCATTTGCATTGCACATATACCTCCGCAGAGAGAACGCCAAACTAGATCGCGGCGAGGATCCAGGCAAGAATGGTCCGACTGCTGCTCAGCAAGCTGCTGGATTCCGGTATTTGATTTAAATAGGTGCATTTCTGATTAAGTTGTATGGGAATCTGGATAGCACGGTGTTTTGGATAGTAAGACGAATAAAGTTAGATGATAGAAATACTCATGAAAGACCATCAATGGACACGATTACTATTTCATTATTTTACAAAGTTTATCTACCAACAAAATTTCAACGCCAACTAGATGCATCGTACAGGATATCAACGTAGAACACAATACCCCCCACCCTTTATCCACATCGGGAATTATGGTTTCATCACGGCTTGGTTGAGCAATCAATCGATACGCAACCTCATCTCGTATCATCACCCGTAGTCGTATAATATATCCAGCTCTTCAAATCCTCGATCCGATCCGGCGCAAACTTGACCGCCAACAGACCCATAATACTCAACACGACCACAAAGCCCAGCAAAAACATACACAAAACCCCAATGAGTCGGGATTTGCGTGTCTTGTATTCGTTGATGATGCCGCCTGCGGCCCGGGCAGAAAAGCCGACGATGCGGTCGTAGCCGAGCATGTAGTAGATGAGTCCGAAGAGGGCGAGCGTGTAGCCGCCGACTTGCAGGGCAGTCATGGGCGTGTGCCACAAGATGAGGGAGGAGATGACGATAAGGATATCCTTGAGAATGCCGCAGAGGCGCATGACGAGGGAGGATGTTTTGCTAATCTGTGTGACGGGTCAGCACGACCGATATACCCTTGGACATTCCCAGCAATGAAAAAGAGGGGAGAGACGGGACGGGACGCACGAGAAAAACGACCGAAATATTCAATGCAAACGCCACGACAGCATTCAATATCAACATCCAAACACCCACATGCCAGACATCCTCCATCTTGAAGCGCGGCAACTCCACCGCCGCAGCCACTGCACCGTTCATAAGCGCACAGATCGGCGCAAAATAGTAAAGCGACACCAGCGGATCCATCTTGAATTCGTCCGACGACAACAGACGCTGCACCATGACGAGCCGAATAGCCTCAAACACGATTCCGCCGATCTGGAACAGGACCCCGACGACGACGAAATCGACTTCGCCGAAACAGGCGATCATTACTCCCAGGACGATTATGCAGACGTTCATGAGCTGCCGAAAGTTGTAGGGTTCGAGTTGGAAGGCCCATGTGCAGAACAAAATTACGACGGGGGTGGTAGACTGTCATGACATATCAACGCCTGGATCCAGGGTGATTAGGGGGGTTATCAGAGAGAGAGAGAGAGATACCTTGAGCATCTGAATAAACGGCACACTCAGATACAAATACGTCACATTGCCGCAGATCAGACTCAGGCTGAAGAACACGCCTATCGGCACGATGGCGCGCAGGTATACGCGCCCAGTCATCTTGACTCGTTTCCGGCCGTCGAGAAGAGTCGTAAACCGGGCAAGGAGTTGGGTCGATATCGTAGCGAAAGTGAGGTGCCATGTTGTGAGGATGATAGCTGTTGCACGTTAGTCGGGTCTGCGTCACGTATAGCTGAGGTGGAAGGACGGACGGTATGCTATGAGTTCATTAGTATTTGTTCATATCAATTTAAACAGATAAGACAAGAAGAGAAAAGGAAAGACTGACCGAAATGCCCATATCCAAGGACTTGTTTATTAAATAGAATCAATGTCGAACTCAATGCAATCCATGCTCTGTCGCCAGTCAGTCGGCAACCTCTGCACAACCCCTCCGAATTACTGGACTAACAGGATGAAGAAAGCCGGATGTAAACCTTTCCGGGGCTCATTATTCTCTTCATATTGAATCGGTTTCTCAACAGCCGGCAACGTAGGATCTAAACGCGCTGATTCCGACTCGATGTCGGCGGTCATGATGCCGCTTTTTGCTCTTGGCGACTAAAAGAGTGGACAGAAATATGACAAGAAAGGAATGGGATTTCAGAAGGAACGAAAGCGTTTTTTTGCCAATCAAATGATTTCGAATTGAATGTGTGCAGTACAATGTAGGGTCTGAAGCTACCGTCCAGCAACCATCAACTGACTAACGTACAAAATCAAAAGTTAGACTGGCACAGCCCTGGAGCCCAACGACCTGACGTGACAAAGACCCGGCCGACATGTTGGCGTCAGGACAGCCCGTACAGGACAAAGGGGGTCGAAAACGAAATGTGCGAGGCCAGCGTACAAGCGCCATCCGGCGTACAGATACGAGGGCACCATACCGTTTCCTCTAAACATTTTGCGGCTCAGACAGATCGAGGCTCCATCCGAAGAATCCATCGCGGTAACCCAGGACGGAATAGACGGTACGCCCGTGGCGGCGGTGATTGGGTACTCGGAGTCTACATGTAAGCAGTTCTTTCAATGCGACGGTGTCCATTGGTCAGGACTCACAATTAAAATCAATAAATATCAGTCCTGAGCGTCTGCGTTGGTACGCTAATGAGCAATAAGCTGCCGCATCCGGAGTCTTCGGGTCCTCAGCCAAGCCCAATATCTCAGCTAGGCCAAGTGAGACACTTCTGCCAAGCTGAGCAATCTTATTGGAGCCAACCAAGCCTTCAGCTGATGAAATGAAGTTTACGAGATGTGCTTTATCTATCATCTATGCATGCATGTCTGTATGTATGTATGCATTGGATGTAATCTCCGTATTGAAAGCCGGTCAATACGTTATCGATACGAACGGCCCGGCCCACGTATTTACCTACAAGGAATGAACAATGACACCAGAGTACCCTTTACACACATCACTTTTTGAAGATCCTCAGATCGGTCCAGTCGAACTCGAATGGGCGAGTGCCTTTGACCTTGAGAGACGCTGCCGGATCCGGAATAGCGGAAAGTGCCGAAAAGTCTGTGGGCAAAAGCCATGGGCTGCTGGGAGGGGCGTGGAAGAGAGTTTGCGATCACGTACAGGACCTGCGTGCCATCGCTTCGGATTCCACGTTCTCATTTCAGCTTCGATCACAACGTGGAACTCGAAGCGATGAGATTTTAGCATAGGACATGTACGAGCAACTCAGCGATATCAGTGGTCGTTGGATGGATGTGGATGTCTCTACGCGACGCCGTCTCTCGACAGTCTGTGCCACGAGGAGCGTATCTTGCGCACAGTCGGCTGTGGTTGACTTGCAAACCGATGACGGAGCCAGCGTACTTGACATGTTGGTGGTCATAAGAGTCAAAATTGGAGAGATTCGTCACGCGTGAGTATGAGTAAGATTTTGGTCTCTACTACTAAAATCTCATCTCGAAATTAAGTTTCTACAAACCCCTCTAAGGCCTCTTCGCGCTGAAAAATCGAATTGTACCGACAGGGCAAGTTCTTGGTCCTCGTTGGAAACAGTTGAACGACTGAAGACTAGCCTGATGAATTATCTGCTGAGCGCTCCCTGCAATTCAACCGTCGCAACAGACTGAGCGACATTTCACCCTTCGCACTACTATCACGACAAAGAAGAATCATCTAGTCCTGATTGGGTGCTCACTGAGACTAATTTCACAGGGGGCTTATGGTGGCGCTGTTGGGGCGGATGATTGGCCGTGTTTTTGATGCGGCTGATTCTAGCGAAATCCGTCTGTCCGTCGAGTCGTACGATGATGAGACAAGTGATCATCGGCAGTCGAACGTCGCTTCGGGAGTCTGCCACAGTACATCGTATATCGAGTATATCTCTGCCACTTTCCCATATCGCCATTCACCGCACAGTAAATGCCGGATGACACGTAATTGAGATCTACGGAAGCATGATACAAGCATGATACGTACAAGCATGATACGTACAAGCATGATACAGGCATGATACAGGTATGATCACCGAATGCGGCACTCGCCGTAGCATCCGCCACCAGCCGAGTCTCTGATTGGCCGATACGGTGCTAAAAAAAGCAACGTTGCATTGCCTGTATTGTCATGTCACGCAGAAGACCTGCCACCCACTCTGTGTCGGGCTGTATCGTGTACGGACTTTTACAGCGCCCCCGTCACTCCGTAATTTATTACTCCGACCTCTTCACTTTTGGCCTCATTTTCCCTTTTCTCTCCATCCGGCCCCTCTGGATCTGACAGACCGTCGTCCTTCGTTCGTTCATCGGTGCTGTCGATCGTCTCTCGTTACTCCGTACAACAAGTTATGCTCTAATCCCGACCCTCAAATCATTTTGTGTCGCACCGTTTGTGACTCGTTCTGTGGTTCAATCATCTCACACTCGTTTCCGGTCTTTCGTTACGCTCCACCTGTGATTTTTTGTCTCATACGCACTTACCATTCCGGCGAAAGCTCGTGTCCGCTGCGATCCTACTAAATGAATGCCATGTCGCGCAAAGCGGAGTCTTTTGATTTCATGGTATGTTCTTTTTCTCTGTCGCGGATCGATCACTTCTCCGTGCAACTTCCATAGGCAACGAGAGATGAAATCTGATCGGTCATGACCATGCAGTTTCCAACACCTGAGCGAAGGCGCAGATTGCCTGCCAACTGTCGGTGGCCGCTTTCTATCGCGCTCGTGGCTGTCACCTTACTCGTCATTTTCTTCGCGTATCATAATCCGTCCTTGAGCGATTCGAATATTCTGTCGTACGTACTAATGACCATCCCTTGCGTCGGCACGTGCTGACCAACACAAAACAGGGGCTACTCGCTGGAAGAAATCAAACCATCCTCTGATGTCCGTCATGGCGGTGACCTCAATCGCTTGATTGCACACCTGTATAAACCGTTCCTTCATCCCATCGACGCTGAGGTCTTTATCGGGGAGAATGAAGTCGAATACAAAATCGCCCAGAACCCGCCCCGATTCACAAAGCCACTCGGCCGCAAGGTATTGTTGCTCGATGTCGATACTCGAGCGCTGAATGGAGAGGGCGGCATGATGAATGAACATATCGATTATCACGCTCTGTCGCCGCATACCGCGGGCATGTTGAGTCATTACTTATATGGTATGTGCTCTATCCGACGTTTATCACCCATAACACCACTAACTGACTATGTAGCAATGATCCATGGCTACGACTACAAGTTCATCCAATCACCCTCCTACACCGACCGGCACCAAACATGGGTCAAGGTCCCCATGATCCGCGAAGCCCTGAAGACATACGACTATGTCGTCTTCATGGACGCCGACGCCGTCTTCCACTACCACCACCTTCCGCTCGAATGGCTTTTTAATCACTGGAACGTTACCGACGAAACCATGCTCGCCATGGCTCTCGACCCAAAGACAGACTTCAACCGCGACGAGCGCGGAAACGTCAACCTAAACACAGGCTTCATCATCGCCCAGGCCAGCGAACGGACCACCCAAATGTTCAATACATGGGAGGACTGCGTGACCGACGAGAAATATGCAAACTGCTCCAAATGGCGGTACGAATGGAGCCACGAACAAGCCGCATTCAGCAACTATCTTCGCTACGAATACACTCGGCCCAACGAAGTTATCTCTTTGCCATGTGCGGAGGCCAACGGTTACCCAAGCAGGGCCGATCTGAATTGTACGGGCGAGTTCGTGCGCCATTATTGGCTGGATAAGGGCGCCACCGTCGGCGCGTTGCAGGACGCCATCACGCAGTACGCTGCGTTGAGGTTACACGATCAATTCCATACGCATATGGACCATACTCTTGTCAATGCGACGGGCACCACGTTGCCATTAAAGGATGGGGAAACAGTTGCTGTGTAACCTCTCCTTTCGTCTGAAACATATATATATATATATCTCTCTCTTTTCACTTCTACCGTCATATCATGACGATATCTTTTTCTCACAGCGTTTGGTGTTGGGTGAGTGTTGGGGAGGATACAGGAGTCGACGTTAGAGGTTTCTTGTCTTCGTTTTCATCGTGACTCGATTTACGTTTATTTTCTTTTCGGTGTACATATTTGATACCAGACATACCATACCATATTAGAAGGCGACGATACATACTTTAATGAGAGCCAACAATTTTTCAAGGGATACATTGATGCTTGTATGAAGACAATCTGGATCATCATATGGCTATATCTAACCGATATACAGAGTAAAACCCTCATGCAACCCTCTCTCCACATCCACCGTCCTGCCATACCTCTCCTCCTTCCCAGGTCCCAACGGACTCTGCCCATGCCGATCCGTGCTAGCACCGCCCTCCTCACCCAGCACAGTAACCTTTTTGATCTTCACTCCAGCCTCATACCCAAAGCGACCCCCAACCTTGAACTTCTTCGTTGCGCCGTCATACTCCATCACAATCTCACTCGTATTGTCGCCTGTATCGACGCTCTTGCCATCATCGAGCCACAGCCTGCCCGCGGCGTTGCCGTCCTCATCAGGCGCAACGAGAACCTCGAAATCGAGTTTGCGGAGTTGAGTGGTTGTGTTTGCGCCGTCGACGCGAAGGGGAATGATTGTACCGCTGCGGATGTGGACGGGGATAGAGGAATAGGAGACGTCGTGGTGGGTCTGCCATTCTCCTTTGTCTTTCTTTTGTCCGGTCTGATCTTGAGTTGACTGGGAGGAAGACGGAGAAGAAGAAGAAGAAGAAGAAGAAGAAGAAGAAGAAGAAGAAGAAGAAGAAGAAGAAGAAGAAGAAGAAGAAGAAG